>WHPX01000790.1:0-450801 GCA_011057435.1 Actinia equina | reverse complement strand
TTTCAACCGACGTTGCAAGAATGAGTAAAATTTATAATTTTTAATAAATTAAATGAGTGAAGTTGTTTAGCCAACTCGCTATCTATAAAGAAAGGCAAGGTGGATGAAAAAAAAAACAAATTGCTGAACGAATAATGAGCAAATAATCACAAAGCCATTTCCTAAATTTCAAATTATTTTATTACTACTTTTATCACAAATATAAGAACACTTGAAATGTGCTGTGTCGTTCGTCATAAAAGACTACTGTAATTTAGTATGGATGTACTCTTAGATCTACTTGAATTTCAGTTTCGTGATATGATGTTCCTTTGGCTGGTGAAAAGTATCTTGAACAGAGTATTAGGACTAAGATAATTAGGGACTTTGGAGGTTTTAAATAAGAGAATTTTTGGATTTGTGGGGAAGCGGCAAAAGGTTTGCAGGTGTTACGGACCAAAAGTGCCTGGAAAAGGTCCTCTATGAGGAGAATTCTAAATGAAATGTCGAAAACTGTCAGAAAAAATTAGCACAAATTTTACAGTACACATGAGCAAACAGGAATATCCCGGAGTTCAAAAAGTCTCTTCAAACATTTTAGAAAATTGGGTGTAATGCTGTCAAAAATTATTTTTTCAAAGTTTTTTTTCATCCTTTATTTCTTCTTGGTTGCTGTACTCTTAAGGGAATCGCAACATCCCATAACAAAAAGAGAAATTTCCCACTTTTTACTCTTAATTCAAAATACTATTCGACAACATTAAACAGTTAATCTTAGCTTTCTTTATACATTAGGAAAAACATGCTTTTTCACGTTCAAGGATTTTTTAAAAAAGTGTTTTTCTAGGTTTTATCTGATTTCATCAGAACTAAAAGGGCCCAAGCAATGACAACCATTTCAAAGTTGGAATACTATGCTTCACGTTAAAGGAAGTGTTCTTAATTGATTACAACCCAGGCACTCGGCTCTATATATTGAATTCGTTAACACGGAAAAATAATCAATAAATAAGATCCATTTAAAATTCCTTGCTTCAAGGCATAAATGCTAACAAATTCAGGTGAGAGGTAATTTACAAATTGTAAGTGAGTAAATAATTATAGGTTTGGGCCACGTGGATACGCAACGTCAAAACCAAAATCATCGTCTTAATGCAATGAAAATTCGTTGCGGCAAAGAGTTTCTATGAGACTACGCGAATAGCAGTTTAAAAGCTCGTTCAAAAAATCATAATTATCGGAAAAGAGTATTCTTAGATGTTGTTGTAACGGTAAATGTAGGAGTCCAAGAAAATAGATTTTTTGAGCAGAGAGAAGCTAAAATTAAAATCTCAAACGCCCTACTCCCCTAGAAAACATCAAAACGAAACGTTTTCACTCGAGCTGTGAAAGTATAAATAAGGGATTTCTTTATCCCCAACCTATACGTACCCATTGTTTTCCGGAATAAACTCCTTCGCCACAAACGGACTTCTGAGCACTTTCATTTTGTCAAACGAACAATCCGCAAAAGACTTGGCGGTAAAATAACCCTTTTCGAATCAGTCTAAAGGACTGTTGCGTGCGCTTGGGAAGAAACCCTTCTGTGTCAGTCCCTAGCTAGTACGAATATAACATCTCGGTATAACATTGACTAGGAGCCAAATTTTGATAAGAAAACAGCAAACATTTGCGGTTATGCCAATACCTCGGTACACAAAAAACTCGACATTTGAGCTTTAACCGAAAGTTGACGGAATATGCGTTCCGAGGAATTGGATTGTAAATCTTACGTATGTAGAAACTTCATGAATTCAGACAACGCGTCAAGTACAACAAAAGGTAAATACCTGAAGTAAGGTAAGGTGTTGGCGCGTATGTAGCCGGACTGTTTTAGTCGTTGAATGAAGACAACGCTAGTGGAGTAGCTTAGCCGTTGATGTTAGAAAATGAACAGTGAAGTTCTACCAAAGAAGCTCAATGGAATTAACGCCAAATTGATTGGTTTAGTGCGAATTTGAAAGATTTGATGGAGGAATCAAGGAAACTCGTCCGCTAAAGGCTTTGGGGCAGCCTTGTTGAAATGAAGTTACGGATTTACCGGCTGAATTTTCTTGGAATTGGACGCATTCTAAAGAAAAGCCCTATATAAGTTAACACAAATTACAGTTTTTACTAATTTTGAGTTTTGTTGCAGCGAGGTAAGATTATTTCTAGCATTATTACTGTTCATTAACATTCTTGATGTTTTACGTTCTTCAATCTGTTGATACTGGACGATATGGGCTAGATAACACTTGGAAATATACTGGAAATTAATGGAAATTCTACTTCTACTTCTATGAAAGTGGGTCCTGACTGGCCATGTTTTAGAAACATTTTAAGATAGAGAAGAGAGCTTACCAACTACAGGATCCGGATACGTCAAGTCCAGTCCTTTGTTGTCCAAGAAGCCAATTTCTTCGGGACAAGTTAAAAAAAGACTCGATAAAAATGTCTTCGCGCTTTGAATTGTAAATTGTATTTCTGTATGTGATTGACAGAATTCATCGATTGCAATAACTTTGAATTGGGAAACAAAAAAATACCCGAAAATATAAAAGTTACTAATTTTTCTAAAGCGGCCTATGGCTTTTGATGCCATGGCCTATAAACCATCACTAGTGAATCATTTTTACCTTTTGACACGACAGCGAACAATTTACTTTAGCTGCCGACATTGAGTGAACAGTATTAAATTGGGCATCTGACTTGTGAGCGAACGATGAAAAAGAGAGAAAAAAGCCGTCTTAAGTAGCCTTAATTTTGGGGATTTTCATCACGCCAAAATCCATTCAAATGTTCAGGGTTTGGCACGGGCAAGGAAATCAACCGTCTTGACTCAAGGAAATTAAAACAGTTCAAACGAACGACCTCCCAAGTATTCCGTTTAAGAATTAATGCTCCATTATGTTTTGTATTTATAGAAAAGAAAGTTACGTTGGACAACCCATCAATCAAGATTTGACACTCGTTAACTAATGATCTAATTTTTTACGAAACACTGTAGTTTTCTTTTCGAAATGAGAACTTCGTAAAACAATCAGCCTATAGTATATCAGTGTTTTCTTATTTCGGAGTCAAAGATAGCGGTTTCGCACTACATCGACGAATACCGTGCCGCTAGAAGAGCGGTGACCATATGAACTAACTGCGGCAAGCACTGTAGAATAACTTCGATAGTAGAAACAAAAATTTATTCGAAGCCGGCTTGGGACGGTGAATATATCAAAGAGTGATGCGACAAAAGAGGTGTGTCGACTAATTCCGACTTTATATTTACTCGTATAGTGAATATTATTGGTTGTTTTTTGTAGACTGCCGTTTGAGAATCGTTCTTTTGTATCGCATTCAACGATGTATATTAGCCCTGCGGACCGCAGTAAAAACACGCCTCAAAGACTTAAATATAGTTAAATAATTAAAACTAGCCACATAAAGCAATGTTTTTGATAATCTAGTTCACGATGAGGGAAGTAACTGCATTTGGATCGGTTACATGGGAGCGAAGGCTGGAATTATTTAGCAGGATACAGTAGTCTACCCCCAACATTAAATAACGAGCACGTTAATTATCACATCAATTAAACGCCTACGTTTTAAGCCGATAACCTACGTTTAAGATACAATAACGTTTCATCTATTTCTACTTACTTTAGTAAAGCATGACACTGATTCTCACATCTCAATCTCGGCATTTTTATTTTACTCTGCAAGCTAAAAACACTGCATAACTAAATTATTTTTTTTTAAAACGTTTTTAATTTGACACAATTTCTCTAAATTCAATATCAGTTTAGCCTATAGTTTTCGCAAACACAGACGTTTAATTTGCAAACTTAAATAGTAGCCAATAACAATTTTTTAAAGCCCAATGCGTTTACTAGTCGGATACAATTTTCTCTAATTTAAATTATTAAGCTATATTTTTCGTATTCATTTTCAAATTTGGTTACCCTTATCTGGATAGGAAGAGTTCAAAATGAAAATAACGTTTTGCTTTCTCTTGAAATTCTGATTATATTTTACAAACATTGAAAGTTTGAAGCCTGTCTTTTAAGCCGGTTTAAAAATGAGGATAAAATTTAGTTAGTTCTGGTAAAAAATTAGATAAACACACATTAATAAATAAGACTAATACGAATGAGAAATTCATTCTTGGTTGTAAGGATACTATCAACTTTACATATCTACAAGTCTAAAAATGAATAAATAAGACTTAAAAAAACAACAATAAAACAACGATAGAACAAAGACGGGATTAAAGAATATGATCTGTTATGTTTGCGCTAGGTTTAAGATGAATATGCTGGTTCTCATAAAGCTGTCAAGTTAGGTTGCCAAGGTTATTGTTTCAATGGGACATGAAATATATCGTGTTTTAGGTTAGGATCATTTATTGCATACTCTTTTAAAAAACCGGGTGATTCAAGTCTGTTATTTTTGACGTGTGAGCTTTGGCAATTAAAAGAAAATTAAAATGAGAAAGTGAAGAGGAGGAAGTGAATAAAGGAGGAAGGAAGAAGAGGAGAGAAAAAGAATGGAGAGGAAAATCAGAGCGGGCAAATACTAATAGCTTGGCCAATGAATAAGAAAAAGTTAATGCATTAAGATGGTTACCTACCTGTGGTCTTCTGCTCCCTCGCTTGAGGGACTGAATACAGAATATGCACCTAAAGAACCATCATCGCCTGCAAAAAACCCCAGAATTTTAAAATAACGATTTTTATGAACTATCACATGCCGAAGACTTGCTCATAAGATCTGATGTGTGAGTGAAAGTCTAAGCTTGGGTTCCCTGTGGTTATGACGTCATTAGTTTCCCTCTCTCTCTCTCCTTCTAGTTTCTTTCAAGTTTTCCAAGATGGAGGAAGAGAAGAGATCGTCTGTTGGAAAGCTTTTAAATGGAATAGACAGGTAAAATAAGACTTCATTTATCACCCTGTATCGAGATTTTTGAAAAAATCAGTTTATTTCTCCCATTTATATGATTGTTCGGATGATTTAACTACATCAAACGAAAATATTCACGTGAAGTATCGGCTTTTTATAACACGTGGATTTTAAAGCCGAATTAGCTTTGAATTTGTAATATCGTTCTTGATTTTGCTTGAAGCATTATATTTTAGTTTATTGCCTTTTGGTTCTTAATTTTCAAGATCTATTAAAATATACTAATCGATATAGATTATCGTTGACGTGCTTGTATAAAAACGCTGATCATAAGCTTATTAAAGACGTATTAAATTTAACGTGAATTTCGTATTTTCTCGCAGATATAACCCTGAAAACCTAAGTGCTTTGGAAGAATATGTACATCAACAGGTATAGACACTCTTTTTTGTTTTTCTCATAATATATACCACAGGAAAAAAGCCCGGATATCGAAATTCCCATCCAATTCCCAGAGAGAACGAAATTGGGAACTTGGCACTGATTCCCAATGTTAATTTGTTGGGAATTTTGTTTTCTATTGGGTATTAGAAGGAATTTCCCAACAATAATCCCAACGTTGTTGTTAGAATTGGGAATTTACTAGTTTTCCCCATCATATTCAGAATGAGCAAGTGAGCAATATGATAGGGAGTGAATATTGAAAAAAATATCAGCCTAATAGCATACATGCATTTTTTATTACAAAAAGTTGTACAACGACATACTGTAACTTTTTAGTGTTCTACCCTTGTTCAATAAAATCTTATTATTATTACTTATAATTTATTACTATTATTCACTATCATTTATTATCATTAATGTATTTTCTTACCTGTGTATAGGTACATGACAACTTTTATGATTTGGATGCCAATTTGGCAGTCTTAAAGCTGTAAGTATTATGTTTTACAGTGTAAAATTCTAACCAAGGATGGCACTTTAATAGGGGTTTAGGGTATTGCGGTTTTACATGACTTAAAAGTTTACAGTTATTTCACTTCCATTTCTTTTGTTTTAGTTGAATTGTTTAAATGCAGTGCAAGTGTTTTGTCTGACAGCACTTCAGCCAGAGCCAATTATTCTGCAAGATTGCAGTACTGCAGTTTTTCTTTTTTCTTTGCAGTATTCAGACTCTATTTACAGTGTACTCCCTTCCCTTCAAATATTGAAAATATTTTCAAATTAAATTTAATAACACTTGAGTTTCTTCCTTTCTCAAAAAAACATACATGTAAATATGGCTTATTTCTGATGTCACAATTCATAATCAAAAATGGATAGTTATTGCTTCAGCGTGATACCATCAACATCAATGCAGTTTAGCTTAGTTTTTAAATTACGTGATAACTTATATTGATGTATTTCTTAATAGGTATCAATTCAACCCTGCCTACTCTCAAACTACAATCACGTCACAAATCCTACTCAAGGCTCTGATGAATCTTCCTAATTCAGACTTTATCATGTGTCGCTGTGTAATAGATGACAGCATTGTATCCTTTACCCATAAATGAGTATGCTTATGAATGAATATAATCTTTTTCAAATCATGGAGTTCTTAAAACCCTGCAAGAATATCTTAAAATTTTAGGAATTTTAATTAACAAAATTAACGATCTTTACAGTACTGTATATGAAATATCTTTCCTTGATGTATTTGAAACAGCAACAAGATCCAACAATTCAGAAAGTCATTACTTTAGCTGACCTATTAGAAACCTGTTCCTTTGCAGAATCTTGGGTGGGTATATATTTATGTATACTATCAAATTATCCCATACCAAAATGTTCCATGGTAGGAGATGAAATAGTTACAGTATACAGTATTTTGGACAGTAAACATCCCACTTGTCACTTGCATTTCCTCATATATGCACCTCACACATGTGTTCAAAAACAAATTACATTCCTTGAGGGATATTAAACTCAAAGGCATTGTTTAACCAGATATATCTTAAGTTAGACCTGCCGATACAATAAGGCTACTTTAATTGGCAGATCATTGAAAAGGCCAAACGAAAAATTTCCTGTTGCGCGACCGACGCTAATTTTCTTGCCGATTTTTGCTGACCCTAATATTTTTTCATTCCCAAATGCACCACAGGGCTCCCAGTAAGCTCATTTCCACTGTTGTATCAGTAAGAAATCTGACCTACTGACCCCAATTATCCTCCTCATGCATCAGGAAACACACTTTTTTGTTTGGTCTAATAACAGTGTTGAAAGCATTATGTGTATGAAGTTTCTTTCGATTCAATATAAACTATTTATTAGAATATATACAAATATAAATTTACTTGTTTATACTAAAGAGATTCGTGGATATGGAAGCTGCTTTAACAGAGGGCATCACAGGATTTCGTGAAGCTATTAGACTATGTAAGTACTAATATCTCTTTATGCTAATCTAAATTTATTGAAATCCAATAGACTTACCAATTAAATTTGTGTAACTTAATGGTTTTTGATTGTTTCATACAGATGTGAGTTATGTCATTGGAATTACTTACCAAAATATTGATGCTGACCTTGCTTCAGAGCTGCTTGGAGGTGTCCAAGGTAAATTCAGCATTTCCATACTACCAACATGTATAAAGATAACTTTACTGTTAAGAAAAAAAACCAAAATCTGTAATTTGGTGCAGTCCAGTTCTGGCTTATTCTTTATTTTTACATTACATACATGTAACTGTAGCAATATTCATGGTATTTAACAAGCAGTTTTATTTGTTAATCTCTTACTAAGATGCAAATCATAAATTTGGAAATGTGGAACCGGAAATGTTTATAACCATTGGTATTGAAACATGTGTCAACCACTTTGACAAAAGGTTTTATCATTTTACTATGTTAGATTCCCCAATAATGGTATATTAATTTCATGGTTAGTGATTTAAAAGAAAATACACCCACTCATTTACCATATCAGAAGATCATTGAAGACTTTACAATCTGACCAGTGGCTAACATCCAAAACACCAGTATAGTTAGAAAATTTCTTTGCAATGTGTTTTTGAAGTTTTCTTATTCACTTGTCGTTATGCCCTAGGAACATAAGCCATACTTCAAATGAATATAAAAATATGGTTAAGAATACACTTTGAAAGTAAAAGGGAGGTTACAGTAATTAACACTAACCTTCTGATTCAGAATGACTATGTATTTCTTGATCAACAGGTAATGATCTTCAAGAGTGGAGCAAGAAAATGGGCTGGAAATTCAACGTTGATGGTTCAATTTTCATAGCCAACCAAGAGGCACATATTAAATCTCGTAACATTGCCGAGAAGATTGATTTTGACAGTGAGTACCAAGAGAGAGTTAGGCGTTACCATTTTTACCAGTAAAGACTTCATTTTTTTTTCCTTAATTTTAACACAAAGGAGGCTGGTTATCCAACCAATCTGGCTTAAGGCTGATTTAGACGGTACTATTTTTGTCTACAACTATCGTATACAACATGCCTGCGTCTGTCGTAGGCGAGTCGTAGGCTTGATTTACACGCTACGACTCAAGTTTTAGGATGCCGCGAGCGTGTTGTATACGATAGTTGTAGGCGAAAATTGTACTGTCTAAACCGGCCTTTAAGCATTTACCCATCATAACTAATTTTTCATTTTCTTTTTCATTTTTTAATAGGTGTTGCAAGTATAATTGCCTCAGCCAGATAGAAGTTCTTCTTGCTATTTATCCGTGACTCTCTTCCCTTAGTACATAAACAACAAAACAAGTTTGGATGATTGTACATGTGATGTTTATGTATATACTAACTGTTTCTTCGGTTCAATTATCAAAATAAATATCAAGGTTCCTGCCTTTTCCCATCCTTTTTCCAACTCTAAGTTACACAAAACTGAAAATGTACTAATTGAGAAATATGAAAAGATACTGTAAAAACACTTTTTTCTTGTGTTTTATCTGAACATTTATGTTTCTTGAAAAAAATAAATGTTATAGCAGAAGTTTTATCTGAACATTTATGTTTCTTGAAAAAAATAATAATGTTATAGCAGATCACAAGGTTGTAACTTTGAACATTACAGTATTTTCTTGTAAGATCCCAATTCTTGCCAATATATTTTAATTTCTCTATAGATTATTTCTGATCTCACCAAAAGCAGCAATCAAAAGTAGCCCACTTTCATTAGCCAATTCAAATGATCCCTCATATTTTCTTTAATTTTGATCCAAAAATCTATCTAAATTTCAGCCCTGATCCTATCTAAAGTATAGAATATCCCACACCTTATGACCATTTATCCCTGTTGTTCATTTCACTGTTTCCTCATTTCTGACCTTGTGTTATTCATTACCTTGAGCATTATTTGGTACAGTTGGCACGGTTTCAACCGGACCAACTCTCAGGAAAAAATATGAGAAAATTGTTTTATAAAATGTAAGAAAAACAGAAAACCCTCATAAACTGGATCAATCAGAAATGTGTGGCTACAGCCCTGTCATTTCTGTATCCCAATAATAATTTTTGGCTCAAATATCCAATATCGCTATTTTTCCTAGAATATCCCACTCTATACCCATCACACCCTAATCATGAAGTCTCGAACCAAGAAAAGAAGTTTTTTTGGTATCAAGGAGACACACAGGCAACCCAAATAAGGAATGAATTGTAATATTTAGAGTCGTAACGGGTCAAAGATACATGTTTTACTCACTCAGAACTATATCTTATGCTATGTTTCCCCCATTATTACTGTAACATTCTTCAATTGAAATTTAAAAGCGTGACTTGCCTTAGAAATGAGGAGAAATCCTTGAAATAATCGTCAATATCCAAGTCGCTGAAGAAGCCATCATCAAAATTGCGAAGTCTTCATCTTTCGCCGTGAAACGTCCAAAAAAATAACAAGATAGCCAACAAAAGGAAGGTAGAAATAATCTTGTACGAAACGGTAATGTTTCCTTGGTCGTTTCAAACATTATTTGACGCATTTTAGCTACGAAATTAAATTTACCAAGACCAACTGAGACGACCTTTATCATTTCCCGCCATTTCGGTATTTGCTGGACAACCACAGGAAGCCCAAAACTCATCTCCACTAAATTCATTTTAGTTGAGATGATATACGACGAGCGTGTACCGTATCTCCGGCTGCGCAAGTTCTAGTTATTTTCATTTTTTCGGCTTTCTTATCCTTTCAATGGTTTCTGTATATATCTTATCTAAAATCATGTTAATAACTGATAAGAAAAAAAATCTAAATGCTGATGTTTCATATCCAAAGTTTTTGCGTAAATATGCGTGGCGGATAGTTTTCAAAACACACCCCACATGGAAAGAAGCGAGTATGGGCGCTTAGCCATCAGGAGCAGAAGCGACATATTTAGTTTGCTGGTCATGACAAGGGGTTAATCATCTACGGTCTAGGGGTCCCTTAGGCTCTGGCCGAGCTTCCTGATCAGTGTAATTCCACGCGGGATAGTGGTGTTGGGACCGAAATCTCCAGCGTAGCCGTAAATGCTTCGAGAGCTGCCATACGACGGTTCAGCACTCGATGTCTGGAAGTATGGTCCTGGTTCAATTTGAAACCCAAAATACATGACATTTACTTTATTTGCCTGCATTATGGCCTGTGGACAAATGATTTCCAAATAAAGGTTTTGCGCACTCTTTTACTTCATATTGAAGTGGAATTTCCACTCATACCATCATCAATATACTATATGCTATTTTATTTGACCATTTTTATTTAGCGAAGCATATAATCAGTGACAGGCAGCAGCAGATAGGGGGACACGCGAAACGCCGGCATTGCCAAAAATCACATATCGAAAAACCCCAGGGGGGGGGTGGGGTTTTTGGAGCAGTGACGAGGCCCTACAGGGGGTCTTGCGCGATCCGGCGGCATCAGCGATAAGTCCCTATCTGCTGCTGTGTTTGGGTAACGCAAACGGAGGTCGAAAAATATGTTAGATATACGATGCACGAATGTAAGAAGTTTGTTTACGACTTCTGTGTAAAGTGTTTGGAACCTAAGTTTGTACCTACTAAGCCAAATAAGTATATTTGCTGTGGTAAGAAGATGCAAATAGAAGATGACACGTCAGCACAGTGTTACGAGTGTGGTAAGAATATTCGTAATGCCGTACCTTGTGCTACCAGGGAACAATATTATTCTAACGGAGGTCGTAAGAAGACTCCATACAAAAGAATAAAATACTTCCGAGACTGGATGAGTTACATTCAAGGTTTACGGCCGGTATATTTGGACGACGAAGTAATGGAAAGGATTATAGACCATTTAGAAGAGCCAACCCCACAAAGTCTACGGAAAACGTTGAAAAAATTAAAGCTAGGGAAATATTACAAAGCTATTCCCTATCTTTTGTCTGAAATTACCGGTAATTCTATTCCCGAAGTTTCTGATATGAGCAGAGCCGAGTGGATGTTTTGTCGGCTGGATAAGGATATTCCTTATTATCCTGATGTAATTTACGAAATATTTTACAAAATTGACCCCAACCACCCCCTGTTAGGATGGATTCCAAGAAGATAGTGGATCTTATGCCATAAGATGAGAAATTAGCATAAATATTACGCGTAATTTCCAGACTGTCGTTCGATATGTAAATAGAATCCTGTCACGCTCTTTTCAAAACTGATGTCTAAGCGAGTTTTCTTTGAAGCTCTTCCTTTGCTTCTTGGTAGATCTTTTTGCGAGATTCCTCGGTTAAATCTTTTACGACTGTTTTTTTATTTCTGATGTCCATCTTCAATTTCTCGTATTTTTCCTCTTCGGCTAAGATAAGCGAGAATTCTACATCGTCTATCTTTCTGTCACGCAAAGCCTTTGAGACAAGGTCAGTAATCGTATTTACTTTAGCCCTTGACAGAGCTATTGTCGTGTCATGCTTGGATATTTTACTTGACAACTGTTTCATAATACCCGTAGCAACAGCCGAAATGATACCACAGGCTGCCCCAACGCCGGCTAGAGGAACTCCAACGACTATTCCCGGTCCAGTAAGCGAAGTAGCAACGCCAGTGCCTGTTAATGCTACAGACATGGATCCTGTAGTTATCGCAATTTTATGTAGCGTACTTCGGGCTCTGACGTATTTCTTTCTGACGTTTTCGTAATGTTTTGCCTGCCCTTCCAAGTAAGCCAAAATTAAATTTGCTTTATTCAAACGGAAGTTTTCAGCGTTTAATTCGTTAGGACCCGTGTCCTTAGGTATTTCTGGATACAACTGAGGTGCTGATGGTATAACATCCATTATATATACTAATGTACGACGCTTTTGGGAATGATATTGAGGAGCAGCCACATCATAACAACAGGGATTATGCTAACTGGAGGGCATTTAGGAAGATGTTTCCGCATGCAGACGCCAGTAAGTTCGAAAGAAGGCCTGACGGGATTTATTACCAAGGCTCCATAATGTACAGCAATACCGACTTGGAACCGAAGGCGACCATCAAACATCCTAAGACGGTTACACCCAGTTGGTCAAATGAATTATTATTTAGTACCAGTACTTATTCAATACCTGCGGTTTCCTTTGACAAATACCCAAGCTTGGACCTAACGCTGAACATGCGAATTTCTAACAGTAATTCCTTCCGACTAAAGGTGCGAGATATCTTCAAAGAAGTTCCTATAAATCACACCACAGCTAAGGAATCTCATGAATGGTTAAGTGGTCCTAACATGCGTTATTGGCCACAGCAATTGAACTTTGCTGTCTGGTGTGCTACTAGCGGTTGTGGTGTAAGTGCAAACTTGATGAAGAATTCAATATTCATGTTTCACTTCCACTTCACAGTCCGAAGAATATTGCATGAGATGGGTGTTATTGCCCTGCCAGTCGACAGTGCGTTTTATTCAAGAGATAACAAATACAGCGTGCCGGCTTATGATAGACTGTGTAAGGAGTTTGGAGTTGTAGGAAAGGATTTTAGATGCACTGCTGGAGCCAACAATGGTCTGGGTCACATCTGGGCTTATTGGGGCGTCGGAGGACATAGGCTAAGTGATAAGGAAGTCCATGCGTTGCGGCTACAATGGAACACGGGTTATCATAAAGTAACTTACGATACCAGCACCTTCTTTGAACCAAATGCTAAGACCTCCGAGGAAGTTAGAGACGGACCTCTGTTCAAAGACGAGGGTGGTAAGTACAGAGGGGCTAATCCATTGATTATCCGTATAACCAACGACGAACACACGAAGCAGTACTTTAATTTCATACCCACAGAAGGTAAAGGACTAACCAAAGCCGGTCTTGCCCGTTTGAACCGCAGCATAGAATCTTACGTGTATTCCATTTTGGGAGCTCAAGTAAATACCCGATCAAGCATCATAGGAAATACTGGCGCCGCAGAAGAAACGCGCGCAGAAGCTTTGATCCTCTTTGAAAGTTCGATAATAGAAGGTGACATTAGCAAAGGCGTACAGCGTTACCAACTAGCCATACAAAATTCTAAAGCAAGGTTGGACTATGCGGTAGCCCCAGGTTGTTGGTTAATGCCCAGCAACTTATCCATGAATGCTGGCTCCGTAGTAGGATACAACAACAAGCTCCAAAAGGCAACTAAGGATATGAAGTTTGGAGTGAATGACGTAAACTCTGACACTTTTAAAGGGACTCCACACTTCGTAGAGAAGCCAAAAAAGTCGCATTTCGTAGAGAAGCCACGCGAAACACCATCAAAGACCGTAAAAAAGAAGGTTCCTGAGGAATATGACCATAACTTACTAAAAGCCGGACTAGCAGTCGCGAGTGTTGGTTTGAGTCTTTATATATGGCGATGAACAACCCCTACATATCCGGAATGGATTGTGTTTACACGACTTACACAGGTGAGAAAAAATACACCCAAGCATCTTGGGTTGATGTCACGGGAATGTCCGTGGACTTGAACTACTCAGGAAAGAAGTTAATCCTTTGTAGCATTTGTATTGGCACGAGCAGCCATGCCAACGTCGGCTTCCGCTTCCTGGATGAGAATGGCATACTGCAGCCCATGCGTGCGAAGACAAACAACAGAGAGCCTACGCATTTCTCCGTAGAGCCCAACACCCACAGCGCTGAGAATCTTTCCGTTTGGACTTTTCATATGGTTGCCGACTGTCATGGAAAAGTAAAGCTGCAAATGCGCGTAGATGACTCAGGGAGCGTTTGCGTGAATAGCATAGAAGATCAAAGGGATGCGGTTTATAACTACGCAACCATCAGCATTCTTCGGTGCTTAGCCTCTAAGAGGAAATTTATTCCTTGAAATATATGAATCCACACGCAAAGGAAACAGGGTTTCTCTATTATTTGGAGGAGACGGAATACCGTATGGGTTGGCAGGATGTGGGATTGTCTGTAGAAGTAGGCGGTTTTGGGCTGATCGTTTGCACGATCAACGTATCTGTGGGCTATAGCGGTACTATTGGGTTTAGGATAGTCGATGAGAACGACGATCCTTTGCTGCCTTACAGGACGAAAAATAACACCAGGAATCCGGCCCATTTCGCGGCCTTCCCTCATGCGATTACCAGTGAAGACCAGACGCCTGTGACATTTCACATGATAGCCAACTGTAAACAAGCAAAGCTTCAAGTAATGGTAAAGGATCCCGGCGACTCTTATGCCAGGACCTTAATAACGAATGCAGCCAAAAACTGGAGTGGTGCGGGTACTATTTCGAATGCTGCTTGGAATCATAAGCCCATTAGCACTATGAGCGTCCTGCCCCTAGCACCAAATTATCAAGGCGGAGCGAATACTATCTTTACTTATCCAAAGTCGAGGATGCCTCGAATGCCTGACGATGATAAGCCTCCAGTAATACATAAGGATAAGCCTACACCTTCATCTTCTTCATAAGGACCACGCCGATAGCTACGACTAAGATCCAAATGTTATTCCCCACGAACTTTAACAGTTCTCCACCGGTCCTTAGTACCAAAGAGAGGACACTACCAAGCAGCCCCGGTAAAGAGGCTGCCATCTTTTTACCCAAGTCCGCCAGCCCTTTGCCTGCTGCCTTTACACCTGCGCTCGTAGCTTTAAGGGAGCTAAGGATCACACCTACTACGGAGGAAATGGCGACTGCAAATGCAAGTGGAATACCATATTTCACCAAAGCTCTTTTTATCTTTTCTTTAGTGGTAAGCCCCAATTCTTTTTCCAGCTTTTCCTCTTGCGCCTGTAATTCCGTAACTTTTTCCTGAAGGGTTTCTAATGCCTTTTGGGCTGCTTCCCTTTCTATTTCTGGTCGCGTTTGGTCGTTGATTATCTCCTGCTGCCGCTCTATTTGCCCCTCCAGGTCTTCGATGGCCTGCTTAAATTGTCCTATTTGCATGTCTTTTTCACCCATTTCCACTATTATTCTCCTTTGGGTTTCGATGTGTTTCTGTAAGTTATCCCTTAAGCTCTTTATCTCCTCATCGCCTCTGTCTATTTTGCTCAAAGCAACCCTTAATCTATACGTGACGTCCTTCTTTTCTTCTGATAACTTACTTATTCGCTCTTTGTAGCGTACTTCGATGGCATTTTGGCGCTTAGCAAGTTCTACGTTTTGTTCTAAGTGTTCTTTTTCCAACTCATCGATCTCCTTCTTGGTAGTAGTCTTATCGTCTAATAACTTGCTTATTCTCTCTCTGTAGTCTGCTTCGATGGCATCTTGGTTTTTAGCAACGAGCCTATGTTGTTTTAAGAATTCGTCGTTTACCTCCTCGATTCTTTTCTTAAGGTCTTCATTATCCAGTTCGAGGTCACCATAAGCCGCCCTGAGAGCCGCCAAATCATCTCGTGCTCTTATGAAATCCTCGCGTGCCCTTAAGAGGTCCGCACGCTCCTCCTTGATTTGTTGTATGTCTTTCTCAGCTGCCTTCTTTTGTTCCTCGACCTCAGCTAATCGTACATGCGCCTCTGCTAAATTATGTGCATTAACGGATTGCTCCATAAGACGTACTGGTAGGGTCCGTATTTTATCTATTTTAGCCTCCAATTCCCTTTTCTGAGAGTTTAACGCAGCAACTTCATCCGTCTTGGTTTGAAGTGAATCGGTTAAAGTACTTATTCGCGCCCTTAACTCTTCGTGTGTTCCATAACCGCCTGCAGCGACCGGTAACCTTTTTGCCGCCTCAAAGAGCTTATTGAAATCCAGTCGCGTTTCCTCCTTTGCCGCGGTTTCTTGTGCGGTTAAGTTGGGTTCCCCCAATGCCTTCCTAAGGGTCGGAGGAATATTCTTATCTGGGTAGTATTTGCCATTTATGTCCTTGATAATGTATGGCTTAGCATTAGTCCTATTTAACCTTGCTATTATGACTTCCTTACCCCATTCGTTATCATCGTTGAACATTACTTGGGCTTTATCTGGGTCCCAGTTTGGGAATTCTTCCTTAATCCTATCAAAGTCGTCCGGTTCTTCTTCCATGGAAGAATTCATTTGTTCCTGAATCTGGCTAAGCCATGCAGCGCTGGGGGCTTCGGGAACGGGTCCTAAGTCATCCATTTGCAAATATTCCGGAATGGGTCTGTATGGATTCTTAGACCTAAATTTGTCTCTTAAAGAACGCATAGCATCGCGGATTCTGCTGCGGCCATACTTAAGCCTTAGCTTCTCAAATAGCCCTACTTGGTCTACGTTGTCATTAGGAAGTAAAGACTCGTATTCTTCATCATTAATGTCGACTTGACCTTCTTCGGTAAGGGGATCAAAATCCGTTCCTTCTGCTTCCATTATATATGATAAGCTCAAAGTTAAATCCTAACCTCCTTCCTAAGCAGGTTGGCGGTCTGAAAGCAGAACGTACCTTTCACCGGGTCACCTTTACTCCTTCTAGCGCCAAACCAGGGGAAACATTGTATGTAGGCGTTCCCCGTTTAACGGATAACTTAGTATTGGTACCTGGCACCTTGGCTTTAAGGTTTGACCTAGCAGTTCAACCAGATACCGCAGACATTCGTTATGTTGTTAATAACGCAGGCAGGAACCTTGTTTCTAAGATGAGAATCAAGTTTGCTGGTGAATCCCTGTTAGACTTAAACAGGTACGATCTTTACACCACATACAAAGATTTGTGGTTGACGGCCTTCGACCGCGCACAAAGGATAGAACAAGGAATAGCAAGTGAAGCCATACGTAAGGTAAGAAGCGCAACCTCCAGCGCCTCCGGAGAAGACGAAATAAAGACAGCCTACGGTACTAAATATCTCATTCCATTGGACTTTGAAGTAATAACAAACCACGGTGCGTATTACCCAAGACAGCTTTCTGAACTGCAGTTTGAAGTAACCTTAGCAGATACGACCAACATCCTACAAGGAAAAGACGTAAGTTCGGGGGGTGTGCATCCATATGCTATCACTAATTTGGAGCTGCAGTACGAGACCGTGTACTCTGAAGAGCTGGCCCGTAGCGCAGGCATGGAATACAGCTCGGGCAAGGCATTCCTTTACGACCACGTAGTGATGTACAAGACATTTAGCTTCACAAACAACGTCGAAGAGGTCATCAACCAAAGTATTAATATACCACGACGCAGTTTAACGGGGCTAATGTTGCTGTTTGCAAAAACATACACCGCAGGATTGCGCGACTCCGAGGCGTTCTTTAACCCCAACATTACCAATGTCGGCGTGAATATAAACGGAGTACCAAACAAGGTTTACTCCCAAGGGATAAAACCTGAAGATATGTACCGGGAGGCAATGCAGAAGTTTGGCGATCAAATTGCCCCAAAGGAGTTCTTTAAGGATAAATATGCGTTATGGATTGACATGCGCACGACGAACGATGAGAGCATGCATGGTCAGGGTCTGCGGTTGGTAAATACCCAGGATGGTATTACTTTGGAGATCAAGCGCACCAAGGATGCCAGCGATACTACTAAGATAAACTGCTACATCTTTGTGGTGTCTGACGCGCAACTGAGCGTGGAAATGAACCAACTTAAAAGTGTTGCATATTAGGGTCAAAATATTCCTTAGATATACGATGCTTCGCGTATTTGAAAACAACGACAACGAACTGCAATGCATAGTGCAAGGTGATAAACTGTACTTCAGAGGAAAGGAAGTTGCCGCGGCATTAGGATATTCCAATGCCAGAGATGCTTTGATTACTCACGTTTCGGATAAGTATAAGAAAAGACTGTCTGAGTTAGGAAGTGTCGTGAATCGCGACACTTGTACTTTACACCCACATTCCGTGTTTATCTCCGAACCTGGGTTGTATGAACTGATATTCAGCTCCAAACTACCCAGGGCCGTAGAGTTTCGCGATTGGGTATTTGAGGACGTCCTACCCGCATTAAGGAAGACCGGCAAGTATGAGATAGAAAAGCGCTTTGACGGCCCCAACAAGTTGGTATTTAAGATCGAAAACGAGTTTGACCTGCATAAAAAGGTGGTGGACTACATCCGCAGGTTCTATCCACAAATGCTCATAGCGCCAGGCTTAGGAGAATTGCAGGACTCCGACAGCAAACGCATAAAGTGCTGGCAGAAAGGATACCAACGAGGTCAACCTGATTTACTGATACTGAATGCACACGTGCGATACCGTGGTTTCTGCGTCGAGCTGAAGACTCCTAAAGGCAAAGGGGTATTATCTGATAGTCAACGTCTACTATTAGAAAGGTATGAGCAGAATGGTTACAAGGTGCTGATCAGCAACGACTACGACGATATTTGTAGAAGTATCGCGGAGTATGCACGAGGCATTCGCCTACCTTGTGCATATTGTTGCAAGCGCTTTAGGAATGCGCAGACTCTGGGAACGCATTTAAAGATATTTCATAGAATATATGGACAAGGATAAATTCAATGAGATAAAATTCATCCAGACGCACTGGAGGGATTTGCAGATAGGGGAAATCTACAAGGTAAAGAATTACGTGGTCTTCGAAGACATTGACCGCCTGCGTTTGGTGTTAAAGAATAAAAAAAGAACATATACCCTTTGGGCGCCCGATAGAATAAGGTACGCCATTGAAGGGCAGGATGTTACCCATGTTATGAGTCATGGTAAGAAGAATGGTAGGTGGGAATTTGATGTGGTTACTTGGGAGCCTGAGAGTCCTCTTCACTCTTAAGTGCGTCTACCATCGTACGCTGATCCGCCAGGCACCAATGCCCCACAAAGGATCCTTCAGGAAATACCTTGCCGCAATGAAGGCAGGTGTATTTTTTTCTTGGCTTTGGCTTAGGAGAAATTATGCAGTCGGCTGATAGTTCGCATGTAATGCAGTCCATATATCATATACTTTGCAAACCCTCTTTAAAAGGGGGTCTGATATTTATTGTTGATTTGTTAAATCCTGCAGACTGGTTTCAAACAGGTCCTTAATATTATTGTTGTTTTGTTAAATGATGTTATTAATGCTCTTAACAAAACAACAAGAAAAATAAGATCGTATTTTGAGACTCTTTGCGCAAGTCATACTTCGCTACTCCATCGCAAGGTCCCCTAAAGAGGGTCCTGATATTTCTTGTTGTTTTGTTAAATGATGTTATTTAATGCTTTTAACAAACAACAATAAAAATAAGGACAAGGTTTGAGACTCTTTGCGCAAACCCCATCCTAACTCTCTTTCTTTTTTTATCCCTTGCGTACTTTCTTAACCACCTCGTTACTGGCATGCCAAGCATCAAAGCGATCTAAGTACTCTTTGAAACCGCCTTGGCCGTCGTAAAGGCACTGCCAAATATGTTGACTGCTCCTTTGACAGCCGCAGCGCTCACAAGTTGCCTCCCAATGGCCTCTGTTTTCCCACCTTACGCCTTCGACGCAGTCAAACTCCGCAAAGCGCTGGTCTATTTCCTTCTTCCGGCGCGTTAACTCCTTTATGGTGTCGACTGGGCAACATCGTGCGGCGACGTCACCATGTTTCAAACATGCTACGCCCAGCAGATCGTAATTACCACGGCATCTGTGTTGGTGCCAAGCGTCGGTAACATCCTCGTCGCAGCGCACGCATATGTTCTTTAAACAAACTCTTTTACTACGGTGGTACTCCAGCGCCTGCGCACTGCTGAACTGTTTATCACAGTCTTCGCAAACGGTGACGTTGTTTACTTCCTTACTGCACACACGTTTTTCAGCGTGGTATTGTAATCTTTGTTTGCTGCTGAACTCCCTACCACAATTCTTACACCTCATTATAACTAAGTGTTATTTAAGCCTCATATGAGATCCTGCGCAAAGAGTCCTAAATCTCTATCTTATTTTTATTGTTGTTTTGTTAACATCATTTAACAAATCAACAATAAATATCAGACCCCTCTTTAAGGTCTGTCTGCAGGATTTAACAAATCAACAATAAATATCAGACCCCTCTTACAATGGATACCGCATGAAATCCGCAACGGACTCTTTTGCCCACGTTGCCATCGTTATCAGCGCACCAAACCTTTCCGCGCGCTTCAGACCACACATTTCATCATACAATTCCTGCACGCGCTCTTTCAAACGGTCTATCTCTTCTCTTTGCATTTCGATGGTGTCTCTCTTATCTTTCATGTCGCCGGCAATCCTTCTTACTGCTTCCACTGGGTCCATTGTATATATATTGGGTCATTGAAAATGACTCCAGAACATATTCCCTGCAATGCTCTGATAGTAGGACCAACCGGCTGTGGTAAAACGCAGTTCGTAGTGGAGCAGCTATTGGGACCCTTTAGATACCGTTTCGACTACATAGTGCTATTATGCCCTACCTATGTGAACAACCGCACCTGGACAGGCATAGGAGTGAAAGATGACGACTTCTTTGTGGATATTTTGGACCCTAATGAGTTATCCAGCCATTTGAAGTTTTGGCATCGACAATTCCCCAAGGATACACAAACCCTTTTAATTCTAGATGACATCGCCTGTGGGGACGACGTAAAAAGACGCACGTCGGAGTTGGTGAAGCTCGCCTTCAGTGGTAGGCATGACAATATCAGCGTTTGGTTGCTATCGCAGCAGCTTACCAGTGTCTCTAAACCCTTTAGGGAAAACATAGGCTCTCTGGTCGTCTTCTACACACCCAGTCGGAGTGATTTGGAAACCATTCTCTCTGACTACGGAGGCGAGATAAGCAAGGAACAGTTACACGAATACATGCGGCATTTAAAGACACACCAACATTCCAAAATGATCTTCTCTTTGAGGTTTCCGTATTCCATTAACATATATGGAGATTGAGCAGCTCTTGGATGAAGTCCCCGTAGATGAAAGTAACCTTAAAGAACAACTTAACGTCCTGGTGTCATCGGGAAAATGTAAGGAAATGATAGGCAAGGAGTTGACGCATGAGCAAGTTAATAAGTTGTCAGAAGAGGAGGTTAAGAAGTTCCATAAGAGGTACGAAGCCGCCCTTGCAAGTAAGACCACGAATGCCGTAGCAGACTCCGCTATTAAGCTGGCCACTAAATTGCTGGGACTTGCGCTGCCCATAGACGACGTGGAGGCGCTGCGGAAGGACATAAGTGAGGACTATGTCATATCCCAAGAACTTAAGATAACCTGTGGGTGGTTGTCTTTGAAGTGCGGTAAGTTAATGGCAGTCGCATCTTTGGGACTTCACGTAGCTCAGCACGTCGACTTGAAGGAGGTATTGGTGTCTTGGAAGGACTACAAGAAAGATAAACAAGTCGAGGAGATCTTTAAGGCAGCACTTGATCAAGTCGATGTAAGTCCTTCTGAAGTCATTCACGGGACTTAGTCAAGTCATTATCAAGTCGTCGTCAAGTCATTCACGGGACTTAGTCAAGTCGTCGCCAAGTCATTATCAAGTCGTCGTCAAGTCATTATCAGGTCGTCGTCAAGTTACTTGTCAAGTCCTTCAAGTCCTTAGATATAAGATGAGTGACACCGAAACAAAGGCGGAGGAAACCCCTCGAGAGCAAAAGATCACCAAGCCTAAATCTCCGGGCAGAGTCGCTGCGGGGAAGAAGCTCGCGGAAATGAATAGAAAGAACAAAGCCAAAAAAGAAGAGAAGGCGGAGGAAAAAGAAGAGGAATCCTTTTGGAATCCGGGCTACGTTATCGGAGCATTAGGAATTGCTATAGCAGCAGGCAGCCTCTACTTACAATGGCGGGCTGCTAAACCAAAAGTGGAACCAAGGGCAGAAATGAGGTATGTGGAGCCCCCTAAGAGAAGTAAGATACCCGAGATGGAATAAAACCTCCTCTCCTTGTAATATAATGTCGTCAGCATTAATGAAAACCGTTGAAGATGCAGCTATTATTACTTCTATTGTCGCAGGTATTGGTTGGGTAGGTAAGAAAGTGCTCAAAGAAGACTTTACTGAAGACCCAAGCAAGAGCATTACGGGCTTTGCTAAGATGACTGCTGCAGTAGCAGGTAGCATTGCCCTTAAGGACTACCTACAGAAGGAAAAGTACCTGCCTAGGCCGTGAGGCCCTTATATATGGCAAGCGTATTGGTAGGTGGTGTCATTGCAGCGTTAGCATTCACTGGAGCTAATTATGGTGGTCAATATTTGGATAGATTAGTTAGAGGCAACAAAGGCGATGCCGAAAGAAAAAGGCATGACTTAGCCCTGGAGAAATATCAAAGGGACGTGGCGGCTTGGAATGAAAAAAGACAAGCTTACAGGGATTGGTTGGATAAGAACTACCAAGACAAAATGCAGGCGGATAAGAACTTCGAAAATACGGACTACGCCTTTAAACTTTATGCACAAACACACCCAGAGTTTAGGATTAGCAAGCCACAATTTAAGAATTACTACCAGCCGTCAAAGAAACAAAAAGACAATGAGTTGGTCTTTGTAGGAGTCGCAGGGCTGGCGGGAGGCGCCGCCTTGGCGTATTTCATCTAGTGACGCGAAGTATGAGCGTCTAATATATAATGATCGTCTTTTTGGAAAGCGATAAGAATGACTTTACCACTTACCTTAACCCCAGCATTCGAGCCCATACGGTTCGGTTGGTCAGTTGCTCTTTGTACAATTCTTGGTATAATTTGGTCGATGCCTTGGTCATCGTGCAAAAGAAGCCTAACAAATTCGAAGGCGTAATGCTCCCAGATGGACATTACACCCCTATAACGCTGGCTAAGGAGCTCGCCAAACACGGTTATACTCTTACCACAGGGTTGCCGCACGAAATGACTCTCAAACATAATCTTCCTAACGATTTCTCGGCAACTTTTGGGAAGCTTGACGCATTAGGATCTTTATTAAATGCCCCAGGCAAGTCAATTACCGACACGGCAGTTCCCGTAGGTTGGAAAGTTGCATCCTCTTATGAAGTCTATTGCGATTTAGTCTGCAGTTACAGCAACGGAAATCCCTCCCATCTTATGTCTAAGTTTTCACCCAAAGGTAATCCATTCGACCTGGTAGAATACACGCCCATTTCTTTAAACTATGACTTGCCTTCTGATTTGGTAGAAAGCATAAACATCACCATTAAAGTGGATGGAAAGACTGTGGATTTCAACGGACGTAAGATTAATCTCGTCCTAGAATTCATATAATGGGTCGAACTGAGGACAAACTCAAAAGGATTTACTACGGGCCCGAAGGCTATTGGAGAGGAGTGGCGGCTATCAAGAAACTCGCTACCGCAGCCAGGGTATCCGACGAAACGGCTAAGAATTGGTTAAAGAAACAAACACTCTGGCAGGTTTATCTTCCCGTGCCCAAGTACATTCCCAGACCCAGCTTTACCGTAAATGCCCCTAATGAAGTTCATCAGGCGGATTTGCTTTTCTTACCACATGACACGGTGAGAAGAAAGACCTATAGATACGCTTTGACCGTGGTTGATATCGCAAGCAGATACAAGGACGCCGAACCCATAACCAGCAAGGATTCTGGGGAAGTCGCAGAAGCCCTAGGTAGGATTTATAAACGCGTCTTGAAATGGCCTAAGCTGCTGCAAGTGGATGCGGGAACGGAGTTCATGGGCGTGGTTACCAAGACCCTGAAAGACCACGACACCAAGATAAGAAGAGCCGAAGCTGAGTACCACAGAGGTCAGAGCATTGTTGAAAGATTTAATAAAACCCTGGCTGAGCGTCTCTTTGGGTACCAGTATTGGAAAGAGTTGGAAGATCCCTCCAAACGTAATAAGGAATGGACACAGAGACTCCCCCAGGTCGTCGCGGCTTTGAACAACGAGGCGGCCAGGGCTACGGGAATGAAACCCAAGGACGCCATAAAAAAGAAACACGTGGAACACAAGTCCTACGTCAGAAGTTCGAGGGCGGTCGGACTGAAGGAAAAAAAGCTACCCCGCGACATAGTGGTCAGATACCTCTATCAGCCGGGGGAACTCGAAGGTGGCAGTAAGAGAGCCACGGATCCTAACTGGTCTCTGAAAACGTATGAGATTTCAAAGTCCGTCACCAAGGAAGGGCAACCCGTGTTGTATTACCTAAATGGCCCAAGTCGTGGATTCGTTAAGGAAGAGTTACTCATAGTTCCTAAAGACTCAGAGTAGCGCAGCACCGCGCGCCCGATTGCACTCTAGGCATGTCAGTCTTACGTTGCCTCTGCAATGCCCGCGTTTGTTATTTATGCGATCCACGGAGAACTGCTGATCGTCATTCGGGTCAAACCTCCACAGTAGCGGTATGTTACATTTGGCACACCGCGCCCCTTTCTTATAGACGTCGTCCACGCATAGGTCGAACGTCATATTTTTTTCTTTGTCGTGGCGCTTGTAGCGAAGGAGTTTCTTAGCAATGTTTTCTTTGGCTACTTCTTTTGGGGTCTCATCGTACCGCAGTTGCGGACCCCAGGCTCTTTTTAACTGTTTGGCATACTCCACACGACTTACGGCGGTGTATATCAAATTGCTCCAACACAGCCGCTGGTCTATGATCCACAAGGTTTCTGTTATGGTAATCCCCTGCGCGCTGTGGACTGTCATGCAATAACCCAAGCGCCAGTCTGGATGGGAGGTAATTCTTTCCGCCATTTTCATGGGCACCCAAACCTTATCATGCGTTACTGCGTTTTCCAACCGGGTCTTAGTTCCCGGGACCCAGACGTCTCTTTTCTGCATTCGGGTGTCGTGGGGTTTGTAACAAATGGGCACCAGATGCCCAGGGAAGCGCTCCTGGTGTATTTTGAGTAAGTCTTTCTGTATGCGGGACTGCGCTGCGCGTTTGCTGCTCAGCACCAAATCCTCAGGATGCCAAGAATACAAGAAATCTTCATAAGACTTTGCTCGTACTCTCTTACGCAATGTCTTACATTGGTCGGCATCACTAAGGCCCCGCAGTTCTGCCTTTAATTTCCTCACTTGATCCTTGCTGCGGTAGTCTGCGTTAATTTCTTCACAGTGGTCTACCATTTCTTTTAGCCATTCATGGGGCATCTCCCCGGCTATTGGCGGTGGTTGGCATGGATCCCCAACAAATATCACTTGGCACTTTCCGCGGAGGAATTCTACAAACTCCTGTAAGATTTCTAATGGCACGGTGCAAATCTCATCCCAAAGTATAACCGGCGGTATGTCATGAATGGCTTCTGGTACCCACTTTTGACCATTCCAGCGGAAGAAGCTGTGGTAGGTTTGTGCGTCGTAACCCATTTCCGTCAATTCCCTTTCCAATCGGTGCGTTGGCGTCAACACCTTTATCTTTGGAAATAACTGCAGTACGCGCGTTGTCTTACCGCTGCCTCCAGTTCCGTAAAGGTAGGAAAGGCGTTTGTAGGAAATGGGATCTGTAACTGAGGGCAGTGGCTCTTTTGTGGGCATAATGGAGCCTTTAGTATGCTCGCCTGTATATTCCACACGTTCTCTCCAGGCTTTTATCTCTTCATCTTTGACACGCCACTGACCGCTTTCTGCAAGTTCGTCGGCAGTATAGAATTCCTGCATCTTCTCTAAGACTTCTGGTTTTACGTATAAAGAATCTGTAGCCACGCGGGGAATGTCCTCTTTGTCGAATCGTAGAAGCATCGCAAGGAGGTTTATGTGCGCATATGCTAACATACTGGCACGCAGGTGGTAATATTGGGGTCTGTGATCTTGGTAGTAACACAACGCATTCCATTTGCGTTCTTTCTGGCCTTCTATGAAATAGTTCCACTTTTCCACAGACACCATCGTTCCTTGATCGTGGGCGCGCTTAATGAGAAAGCTCAATTCACCTTCGTCCGTTATTAGGCGTCGCTGCATGTGTTTCTCGCCTTCTTTTGCGCCCTGCGTGAACTTTCCTATTACGACCCTAGCCGTGGGGTTGTGTTCTGGGAGCCATTGTGTGAAGGAGGAGTGACACAATATGGCTTCATGCGCCGTGTATTTAAGCAGTCGACGCTCTTCTAAGAATTTGAGTAGTGGCACTGGTATCCATTCTTTCTCCTGCAGGTGCTTCCCGTACCACGCGTAAATTATTGGATGTAAGCCCTTCGCTAACTTCCAAGACGTTAATCGCACGAATCCAGTTGCTGGGGCGTCATAGATGCCGTCTAAGGACACACGAAAGAACTGTGAGTCTGGATGTCCGTAACGGTCGTAATACTCCTTACAATCCCCGAGGCCTTTAAAGCTTGCAGGATAGCAGTGCTTCATATCTAAAGATACGTATTCGTCTTCATCGTACTCCATGTTCCACAGACCACCGTGACCGTGTTCTACACAGGCTTTGGCTATGTCTCCGAACTCCTCCGGTGTGGATTTCCATCCATTCCTCTTTTTCGCCGCTAAGAAGTCCAAACTTCGGGAGCTAAGCACCTCATCTGAGAAGTCTTCCCCTAAGGTCTCACAGGCGCTCTGGATGCGCTGGTGTTCGATTTCCGGGCGATACAAAGTACCATCTTGTGTCATAAATTGACTTCCTTCTGAATCCATCAACCATATTGAGTTCTCGTGAATCAGGTTAACCAACGGGGAGGTTTTGTAGACCTTGGTTTCTTTCTTTTTTGGGAACCTAAGTTCGCGCCAAGCGTGTCCGTTATGCTGGTAGATGACTATAGGAGCACCTCTGCCGCCGTATTTATGTGTTCCGGGGTAAATGAAGCCGTCGGTGATATCTTTCACGTGTATGCGTCTCCCTAACGCCGTTTCTAGCTTCTTGATGTTTTCCATCGTTCCTCCAGTCTTATGTGTGTCTTTTTCCCATTTCCTGATGGCTTCTCTCCTCTTTAAAGTTAGTTTACCTCCGCGTGAGGAGTCCTCAAAGAACTCTCTTACCAGCTTCCCTACGCAGTTACCAGGATGTCGCATTGGTTTCAACTTCTTGACGTCAGGCTTCTTAATCTCATACGCACCGTAAATAACCACGGTGACTGGGTATGCTACTTCGTAGAACAGCAAATCTATTCCTTCGAGCGCTCCAGGTCTGGTATTCTTATTCAGAACGAACAAGTTTTGCTTACCAGACGCTCGTATTGGATTACGACCCTTTTCTATCATCCACTCGCCGTCTAAGTACTTTATGAAAGTTAGTTCCAAACGGTAATCACCTTCTGGCATCAGATCGATTATCCTTTCTGCTCTTTCTGCTGTCATCGTCTCATCTGTATCTCCCTCCATAAATGTTGTGAAGGCAAAGTCGGCATCCAGGCGATCCAACACCTGAGTTCGCAGCTTACGCACAGTTTTGTTTCGAATGCTTGTGATGGCGTCCATCTATATCTAAGGAATATTTTAACCTCCGTTTGCGTTACCCAACACAGCAGCAGATAGGGACTTATCGCTGATGCCGCCGGATCGCGCAAGACCCCCTGTAGGGCCTCGTCACTGCTCCAAAAACCCCACCCCCCCTGGGGTTTTTCGATATGTGATTTTTGGCAATGCCGGCGTTTCGCGTGTCCCCCTATCTGCTGCTCAGGCTAGCCTTCTTATATAATGCGCCCACCAAAGCTGTCATTAACTCTGCAAATGCATGCTTGCATGGTCTTTAGAAACGGCGCCAATGGGGCGTGGGAAAGAAGAGGTTGCGGAGACAGGAAGTAGCACTGATAGGCCACAAGGCCCGTGTACGCCAGCGATTTTGGCAGCAATTTGACTGAGGTGCAATTTTTGTGGCGATTTTGGTTAACTTAGCTTATATACTTATGGACTTCTGACTTTGCATCTTAGGCTGTCGAAGAGAAAATTAAAAAACAAAGGAGGGCGGGGATGGGTCACAGTCCCCCAGTTTTATGGGCCCAAGCTCCAATATACATTCTTGAAACGAACTGGATAAGAAAACCATTTTTTATTAAAACAAAGTCGTTTATTCACTCTCCGATATTTGAACCAGTACAGAGAAGACTATTTACAAAGTGCGCCAACACAATGGTGAAAGGTGAACGAATTCCTGATTATACCGCAGGGCCATTGCTGGCGGTCCTGAATACAATACATATTATATACATATTTTCATCGAGTAACGAAAAAAGGTTTTAGTTCAGGATGTACAGTTAATGAAAAAAATTATCACTGAATTACATCACCAATATTTAATCTTAGAAGTCATTTTCACACTAATTGCGAAATACAGAGCACTCTCTTTACTATACCATAAGTACACCACAAACAAACACCTTTAATATTCCAACGTTGGATACGTTTAAAAAAAACAACGAAAATGTTGACTCCAGTTTGCAGAAGTATATAGTGAAGACTTCTGATTGACTTACAAAAGAATTTACAAAACAATCTTTAAATCCAATTTAAACACTTTAAAGTTTACACCGATGAGCTTGGCTTTAATCGTCAAGTTGGCACAGCAAAGCCACGCCTCGCATGATCCAGTGCTCTTTTGGCTGGTCTGATGGAAGTCGGACTTCCATGACAAAGTTGGTAGAGTGACCAGTCGTAGACAAGGTGCCTCTTCTCTCGCTTGTCTTGTACATAGGTGCAACATAGTGTGGGCGATCTTTGATGTCTTCTTTTTTACACGGTACAAGCCACATGACGGGCAAGGTGTCGAAGAGAATCTTTGGACGGGACTCCCCCACTGCTTTCGTTTCTCTGTCCCATCGAGCACCTTCTATGAAGAGACCGTCAACATAAACACCATCTTCTGGGGGTGTGTCGTACTTTTTGTCTTCAAGGACAAAGTAGTCGAAAGTCAAGAGGTCGATGGGGATGGTGTATTTACGGGCAAAATTCTGCTTTGAACCTGTCAGGAAGGCTTGGGTGAAAAAGAATCCAGACAGCCAGAAGACAGTAGGGGCTCCGTTGTCGTACCAATCTTGAAGGAACTTGAGTCTAGCAATCAGATCGTTCACGTAGCTTCCCAAGGGTTTTAAGGATGGGTACGACTTCTTCATCCACAGAGATGGGATCTTGCCTTTCAACATGCTGCTGAATACTTCTTCAAGTTCTGAAGACATCACAACCAAACCCTAAATATGGCAAAAGAAAAAAAAGTTACTTTATACCTCTGATGTCATACTAAAGGCTTTACGAGGTAAGCTTGTGTACCATCACCAGGTATGAATAACATAGATAGAAAACGTAATCTAGCCCGCCATAATGTTTATAGAAAGTTCTCTCCTGTAGCTTAGGAATGGTTAATGATAAGGAACTAATCTTGTACAAAATTGTTTGGATAATTGGTGTTGTTTTTTTGGTTTTTGTTGAAGTTTTTGTCGTGGTTTTTGTTGTAAGCCTCCCTCCTCCCTATACAACGTTTCTGGTTGTTGAACATCAAATGAGCCATTGGACCAACAATGTTGCGGATAGTTGGGTGAAATATTCTTTTAGCTCCAAAAGAAGTAAAAAGAAACGGTACCCACCTTGATAGCTTTTTGTATATTGACCAGACTTGACCGCACCACTTCTACCAGCCTATTAAACCTAACCATCTCCTGGACAAGTACAGTGTTCATACTCTGCGTGTAGGTTGTCGGATATTTGCGCAGCGCTGCTTCTGTATCAAATACGTGTGGCATCTTGCTCAAAATGTCCTCAGCGACTCCAGCTACAGTCTCGTCGTCGGATTTTCCGCCACCAGACGAAGCACGAGACAATGTCAAAAGAATGCTGTTGAAAAGGGACGTAGTTTCCTGTTGGTCTTTAGTGATGTCTGCATTCGCATGCATACCGAAGATCTCTGGATGATCGTTGATTGGCAGTTTCTTTGCATACTCGAGATAAGACTCGTAATCGCCGTCAGGCGCGGAGCAGTAATTACCACTGGGTGAGAACTTGTGGTCCGGTTCGGTGATGACGGTAGAATGGTAGAAACGATTTAGTATGGTGAGAAGGGTGCGTCTGTCACGATCATCTGTGACTCGGCCACCGTAGTTACACTCACCGGTCAAGTACCTCAAAGCATCGTACTGAACCTCCTGTTACATTTGAAAATAGTAAGGGGAGTAAGCTACAGAAAGTAGTATTCAAGAAAATCATGGAAGTCCAAAGGGATGAGACCGCATCTGTCTGTGTTTAATTTTTTCCCGTTTTTGGTGTTATTGTTTTGTTGTGTTATACATAAAGCACAAGACCGTAAATTGAGATATTATGATAATAAATGAATGTCAAAAAATGCAAAGAATGGGGAAAAAGGGGGTTAGGTCGCTCGGTAAAGCACAAAAACTGAAGTGGCCAAAATTGATATTCGTTGTACGGGTTTAATTAGTGCTTAAGGTGATTTTCACGCAAAAATAACACAATTTTTAGGAAGAAGAGAATAATTTACTCACATCATATTTGTTCATGAACATGTGTAACTGCTGTACACTGATACGTAAATCAGTTTCGTTGAACTCGTAAGGGATGTTCCAGCCAAGTGGACCGAATTTACGACGCTCTTGGACCAAGGCGTGAAAGAAACACAACCCAAGCAGCAACTTCTTAAACTCAAACTATATCAAACAAAAGAAGTTTGTTAGTGGTTTAAAAACCTCTGAGCAAAGGTAAGATTTGAGTCAGTGGATTAGTCGATGCTGTTATCAAATACATTTTTCCACTGATAAGATTTATCCGTCGGATAGCGCTATCCACCCTTCGTACAACCGACCCAGAAGCTTGCATCCAGTTTGGCAGCCGATTACACCGGCTACGATTCGAGCAGTATGAAAACTTCATGAGCAGCTTGAAATCTTCAAAAGTAATGCTAACAGGACGTCTGTAGCATTTTTTAATTTCCTGGTGAGTTCGCCCGTAAGAATGACAACTGCGCGCGCATCGACAAGTCCCGTGCGACAGTTCGTCTGTAGTAAAGAAGATCTCCTGTTTTTGCCCTCTCTTTATTTAAAATACGTTCAATGTTTAAGTTCACATTTTCTTACCGATTTTTTACAGCTTGTAAAGAATTCTGGATCTGATATAGGATCACTTAGATATGACCTGGTTAGGTTAGCCCTTATTCCTTTGGGTGGCTCATTGGTCATTTTAACACCATTCTGAAGAACCGTCACAGGAAAGTTTGGCGATGGATAGCTTGTCAACCAGAGACGGAAATCAGGATGTGTCGTGTCAGGATTCAGTTCCTAGTGTAAATAATAAGAGATTAGGATAAGAATAATAATTATATTATCATATGATGATCTTCATTTGAAATAATAGTATAGATATTTTTATACCGCAAACCGGTTGGCTCAGTTACACATCGGCCTCCACTTCATATTAACCACCTCTCATGCTTGTAAATTGCACAAAAAGCAATCTGTCATTCACAACTCAATGTAAAGCGCCTTTAAATATATTCATATAGAAAAGACGCTATATAAATTCATAAACCATTAAATTTGTACTAAATAATATTTGTAAACAGAGAAAAATAAATAATAGTAATAATTTTGAAGGTCTGATTATTTACATTAATAAAGAAGAGTGCCAGTAAGCTAGAGTAACCAAAGTTTTTAAAAAACGTGAATAGGCACGCAATCTATCAAATTGGAACTAATAGAAAAAATATATGAATGTGGCTTATAAATATTTAAGAAAACAGATCCATTTGATTTCTTTTGAAAGGTACGTTCATAGTCAGTACGTTCATTAATACCTCACAAATCTTTTCCAATGTACTCATCCAAGAGGTGGCAAGATGACAGTTCTGTAGTACTACCCAAGTACCTTCCTTAACGGCTTTCTCGATCATACGCAAAGCAATGGGACCTTGACCTTGTCCGAGTGAAAGGGAACTCAGCTTAGGTCCTCCAAAACCCTAAGAGAAGATCAGAACATATAACAATTGACTCTAGCTTTCTTCTTGAATTGGAAATTTGGAGTAAGGGAGTAAGGAGAAGTGGGGGGGGGGGGGGGGGGGTTGGTTTTGCTACGTCGCGTGACATACCACGGAACATCCCACTTGATATGCTTGATGTATTTTCTTGTATAAACATCTATTTCAAAAAACGCTGTCGGTACGAGATCCGAAATGGATGATCTGAGATTAAACGGATTTTTGTATATTTCTAACTCAAAGATCATGCTTCATATTCCAATTTAAAAGGAAACTACGTTGATCGGCTGTGAATATATTACAATTTGTATCGTGCTACTTGGTCTCAAATTTAAGATTTCAGATCTCCGACCGAGAACGTTTTTTGATGAATAGGTGTAAGCTTTTTTTACCTGATCATCTGCAAACTTGAGAAGTGCAGCAGTTGGATCTGATCCTGGAGACAGCACGAAGATAAGGGGAGCACAGGAGTTGGAGTCGGCAAATGCTTTACCAAGATCGAACGGTGGTGGCTCTACGTACTTCTTGCCAAGTTTTAAAGTGACAAAATCTTGTACACTGGGAGTAATCTGTATATACAAGGAGACAATTTTGTATTGAACTTGAACTTTCTGCGCATACTGATCACGATTAGTCTAAAAGATTAGCTTGTTTACTTGCTTGAACAGTATGGTACCAAAAGTACAGGGATTCAAATAGGTATCGGTGTGTTGAACATTTGTTAGGTTCCAAGAGAAAAGTGCCCCCAGTCCCGAGAGCTTATTAAGTTCCAAGATTTTTACATTAATTTCATTTTTACCTTGTCTGATCGTAAACAACGGAGTATCAGCATTTTCTGGAATGGGCCGAATTTCTCTTCCCATTCTCCTGGTAGAGGCTCTAGATGTGGTTCCTGTGGCATAAGAAGGATTCGGTTTTCAAACGAATAATCACATGCATGAAAGAGATGATTTGAACGTGGTACATTAAGTCAGGAGAACTATTGAACTGTACATAGCGAAGGAGTTGAACTTACATTACTGTCGTAGATCTTCTTCCATCCATCAATGTTTCTTGGGAACTTTTGACGGAATCCCTTGAACCTAAAAGAAAATCAAGGGAGGCGATTGGATTGAGTGTTTTGGAAGCAATCTAATATTTGGTGGGAAGTGAAAGCATTAATATCCTCATGAATGGGCGATGGATAGGGAAAATATACCCTTCAAGCGTGGCCGCGTAACAACAGAGAGTAGATTCCTGCAAATTGCTAGTGAAATCGCAAAGATTACTGCAAAAGTTGCAACAAAACAGCCCAACTATGTAAGTATAAGATTCTGATCTATACACGTGGCAGCCATTGTTTCTTTGAATGTATGATGCAGAAAGTACATACATAAAACCATAACGCATTAAATAATAATAATAATAATTAACGATTAAGATAACAATCCTACATTCAGTAACAACTTACTTTTTCAAATCTTCAAGCCTACAAATTTCGTCCCATGATCTGGCAGGCAGCCAGGTTGCAGGGTTGGCATGTGGATTGTCAAGACCTACGCCTCCTGTAAGAAGAAACCTCCATTCATCGCTACACACATCGTGGTCATGCATGAGGATATTCACACAAAGAACAAACGAAAACAGAAGCTGAAAACAAACAAAAAACGATGTGAACTCGATTTACTGTGGAATGGAAGTAAAGGGGCATCAAAAATACACAAGGTGTAACCTGCATACCAATTGTCCAAGTCCCAAAAAGGGAACACGTACAAGTCAGGGTAATTTAGAGATGTGACGACGTTTATCGTATGATAAGATAAGAAAAATTGCATTATTGCTGAAACGAAAGAACTCAGAAAACAATCTGAGTTACAGACGAAGAAATAGAAAACGCGCGCCCGTGTTAAAGAAGTATAAGAGAAGCACGAGTCGTCTTTATAAAATACAAATTACAAGAACCGTTATTTAGGAATTACGCAACTGAAAGCGCGAGCGCGTGTTGTGTACTACATAAAGCACGCGCTCCCAACCAATCAGAACGCAAGAATTATAACAGTCGTTTTATAATAGAAGTTGGTGAATTTCACCTGGTAACTAATACTTTGACTGTATGTATGTTCCACCTGGCTTCACTTTCTTGTGTGGTGTGTAATGGGATTTGTACACAAAATGCGGAAACATGCATCCCATGATGACACGAGTGAAAAACGTCTGCGCATAGGTAAATTTGACTTTCTCTGATGAATTGGACTTCACAAAATGCCAAGACTTGATTGACAATGCTTGAAACTTAAGGCTAATTCTTTCTTTTTGTGTTTGTTAATACAGTATCTTGATCTGACAAAAGTATATTCTCGAACATTTTTGTATACTAGGAGAAAACAAACATGTATTTTCTCGCCCAAACTCTTCAAAATTCTTAGAAAACTTGCTGAAGTGCACTCATTTTCTTTAGTGTCTCCCATAATGTGTTGCACTATTTGATCGTGACGTATAATATTGTGAGGGTCATGGAGCCCGTGTACATCAAAATGTTGCAAAGAAGAAAAAACAATGGATACAAATCGGAATTTGGATATTGGTATTACCTTGTCTTTCTCGAACAGAGATCTGCATACGTTACAGTAGAGAGAGTAGGTAAAATGGTTCCTTAGGTTACCTAATCTGTAATACATAGCAGCAAAACTGGTGAGTATCTTATCTCATTTCCAAAACTATAAGCAAGCCTCGCCCTGACCTAGATCCGCCAAGAGGTCGTTTAAGGGTTCGATCTGTGAGTTAGCCATGTCCTGACAAAGATCAGCCCAGAGGTTGTTTCAGGGTTAAATCTGTGAGTTAGCCGTTCCCTGACTTCGATCAGCCAAGAGGTCATTTAAGGGTTAGATCTGTGAGTTAGCCATGTCCTGACATAGATCAGGCCAGAGGTCGTTTAAGGGTTGGATAATATTAATGATTGGTTTGGTTTGAGGCAGAAGAAACAAAAAATAAGTAAACACAAAAGCATCGCACAAGAATTTTGTTCACATACCTGGTGTCTAAATCTTCAGATTTTTCAGAGTTATCAATAGACAAGATAAACAGGTTGATGAACCACGTCAGCGAATACTGGTACATAGGTTCGATGTTTGCTAGGTCAGCGATGGAGAAAAACAGGATAGAAGAATGAACAGCGATGGGTTTATAGCCCATGCGGGTTTTATCGATCTTGATTTCTGTTTCCTCTGCGATTGCCTGTAAATAAAATGTTTTGTTAACACGATTAGGATTCAATACTGGTCACGTTAGAACACAAGGCAATGGTCCCTTCTTAAATTGTCTTGAATGTAAGGGTAACATGGAAATACAAAAGTGCCATCGAGAAAGAAAAAACGTGATTTCTTTTCTATACCCATGTTAGCCTTGCATCCAAGATACTTTTAAGAATGGTCCATTCTTGAGAGATGTGATTAGGAGCTCTCAGTGGACACTTTTGTCATTATTTTAACAAATGGATGTATTAAATAATATCATATTTACATGAATTATAAGTACAGTTTCTAGAAATTGAAGCTATTGAAAGTTTATGGATCCACTCTAGAATCAGTGATTACTAATAGTAGTTATAAAAGTGGCCATCATCAGCATCACCACCACCACCAACAACAGCAACAACAACCTATACGATCCCCGGTCATACCACACCAAGCTATAACCCCTCCACTACTATCGTGATAAACTATTAAGTATATATTGATTGATTGAATGTTTTGATTGATTGATTCAGTATGATTGATTGAATGAATGATGGACTGATTAGCAACAGCATCACCATCATTAGCACCGCCATTTTATTGACAACGTCCCAGTTATTAAAACCAAAATCATTACTATAAATTTATCTTCATCCAAATCAAGATTGATCGCATCTGAAAGTGAGACTGACCTGTTTCTCTGATATCTCATTGGCCAGTACTTTGGAGGATGACAAGACGTTAATAGCTGTTTCGTCTTCCAGGATGTTTCCTTCAGAAGACGATAGAACCTCGAGGATTTTATCCTCAATCTCCTTCAGTTGTCTATAAGCAACAAAAATATACGTTATAACAGATCTTGAATTAAGATCAAAGGAAGACGAAGAACAGGCCATTTGCATGATGACATTGAAAATATTACTATGCCTACCAGCCAAGGTAATTCCTTGATTAATAAAAATTGTATTGCCTCATGAAAATAGCGGTAGAGGTTGTACTAAGGATTTGACGTAATTCAATGAAGTACCTTTTATTCTCAGCACTCTGGATGATAAGTGCATTCTTTTCTTCCTCTAGTTCTGGTCGTTCACGAGCCACCACGATACCTAGCAGCTGATCTTGTAATCCTTCTGGTGTGATCATGAAGTTGAGTAGTGTAACCTAGATATAGAGTATAAAGTTTGAAAATCCTGTACTACAGACTCTACGTTCCGTAAATGAAAAGGTGCCATGACAACGATGACAATTCAAGGATGTCATCGAGTATGTCCTGTCCTCAAAATTACAGCGGTATGCGGTTTCTCATAACCACTTGTATAGTATAAAGCAAAATTTCAGTTACGGTATAAGGTTTCTCATAATCATACAATCTTTGCACTTATATAGTATAGAACAGAAAGCACTGCTTTTTCTTCTCTATTAGGATTCATGTCAAAACATGGTTCACAAAATTGGAGAAATATGTTCACAGGATAATTTAAAGCAACACTGCCATCATCCAATCAGGATCAGGACGTCACAACCCATGAGCTCTATAGTATAGGTTAAACCTTACCTTGACCGCGGTCTCAGGAAGGTAATGAGGATTCCTTAGCTTGGTCGTGATATAAAACCTGACACACCAGGATAAACAAAGTAGATTACTAACTATAGATAAGACAATCATCAGGGCTCATATAAGAACGAGAAAAAGGAAGCGAGTGGCCTTTCTAACCGCCAGCTGGGAATAAATTGATTTTACCAGAGTACATTTAGGCGGAAAAAGGGAAACTAGTCAAGAGATGTATTAACTATCCTGTTATATAATAATTACTTTTTTAATACCAAATAACATTTGTATGGTCTTGATTTTTGTATTTCTAAAGAGAAAAAATATGCTTAATCTAAGACTGCAGAACACTAAATGCCGTCAAATCTTCGGAAAGATTTCTTATGTTCATCAATGACTGCCAAAATCCCCCACTCCCCCCTCTAAAGGTACCTTAGAGATAAACGTATTCATACCTGAAGTCTTTAGAATACTCGATAACACTGTCACCCACTTTGATACAGATACTGCCTCCTTGTTTAAAAGTCTGTTTGAGTAACAGTGGCTCCAACAAGGGATCCAACTCCTCACCTACATTCTCGAGCAGAACCTATTACCGTCAGTAAATAAGAAGAGTATTAGTAAATTATTAATATTGATTATAATTATAGGAGGGACATTTGGGTTGTTCTTAATCATTATTATGATGTAATCAATAGGTTTCCTTGACATATCACAAGGTGATCACATCATCTTGATCATCACTTCCATTATCATCGTTGTCATCATCTTCATCATCACCACCATTATCATCGTCATCATCATCATTAATATCATCATCATCACTACCACCACCCATCATCGTTATCATGATTACCATCATGTCACCACCGTCATTACTTTATGTCACCACCGTCATTTATAATATCGCCAACACCAACACCAACACCATCATCGCCTTCTCCGTCAATATCAATAGTAAACAGGCAAAGTGGAGAATTTGAATGAGTAATTTGATGATATTGCATTAAATATTCAAGATGGAAAAGAAAACGCCCCTTCACTCAAATGAAGCAAATGAAAGTAGGGAAAAAAGATGTTTTTCAGATGGTGTGCCTACCCGTGATTCCCCCTGTCCCCTTCATTTATCTTTAACCTTTTTACCCACAGATTTTCATGCCCCTAAAGTTAATATCTTAAGTATCGTTAGTCTACATACCGGGGTGCCAAACTGGATGCAGTTTTCCAAGGTTCTGACATAGTCAGCATCTGTTAGCTTAATAATGTGAAGGTTATTCTTCTTCTCCATGTTTTTGACCCACTTGTTTGCCTGTCCTTGTGGATCGATCATCAGTGGCCATCGATTAGCATTACTTAAAACAAGATTAGACAAGAGAAACATTTAGACTAACCTTGCTTTAAATTTGTTAAGGTTCAGATTCCCTGAGTCCTTAAGGAAACAAGTCAGTGAAAGGTCATTTTATCAGTGTATTGTTTACTTTATGTTTTTTTGAAAATTCGAGCTCCAGCTGTTTATGGTCACCCATCTCTTACACCCTGGACCACTGGGTAGTGTCGTAGTAATGACCTCTTTACCACAGACCCGTGGCAGCAACGAAAATCGTTTTACATAACAACAGTTTACATTTTCAGAAGAGTAAAGGTCTTGTGTTGTCCTACAAATTGCATTAGGAATTGCTGCAATGGGTCTACCTCTCACCTCCCTGGTGAGAAAGTCATTGCATAACTCTTCCAGCGCATTTACCTTATGATGATTCCATTTTCTATAGAGAAACTATCTGTTGGTAGACCACAGATGTTCCAGTCTCGGATCTGGACTGCTTCTCCTAGTGTATTGGTGACGGAGAAGTCCTCTGAACAGGGAATGTTGATCTCTTTACACTGATTGAGCCACCGAACTGATTGTTCCTGAAATTGAATTATTAGGCAACACATCAATAATACACCTTGGGTAGTCAACACTGTAAATTTGGCATTTGGCGCAAAACATGACTGGTTTTGAAGATGTGTCCCTTACAGAACCTTGATCATTCAGCGCCATGTTTATTCCCATAAAATGAAAAACTTTTTATCAACCCGCGTAAACCAGCCCTGAAACACTTGAATGCGAGGCTAGACAGGGGGGGGGGGGGGGGGGGAGGGGGATCTATTGTTATGGAACACATGGCTACCGCGGAGCGAGGAAGGTCTATTAGTGTCAATGGTAGATAAGGAAGAACCTTTAGTTCAAGGGTCAATCTGGGGCAATTTCATAATAAATAAACTGCGCACTATTTTTAGGTCATTAAGAATCAAGGGAGACAATAGTACACTGACCTGTCTAAAAGCTGCTGTAAACGCGCCGAGGTAAGCCACTACTCCAGAAGATACCAGAACATCACCAATTAAGTTCTTGAAGCGAATACCAAGAGCGTTAGCTACTTCTGTCCATCTGTTAGATTATGAAATCAGTAAAAAGGACAAGATTATTATAACGATCATTTTTTCCCCTTGTTAAGCCCTGGTACCACTAGAATACTCTTCACATCTGCTTTCTTATTCTAATGTTTAAACTCCAGTCGTAAGATAATGGTGTTAATAGACCTTTTGAGCTTGCGCGTAATGTTTTCCCATTTCAAACCAAGTGTCATTCCCTAGACCTAGATTATTATTTCTTTGTTTAATGGTTGCGCACGATAAGACACATGAATATGCAAAAAACTCAAACAAAGAATCGTATTATAAAGAGGATGACACGTGGTCTGAAATGGGAAAACAGTAGTGCGCCCAAGCCTAAAAGGTCTACGGGGCCAGCAAAGATGTGACGGCATGTCGTACGGTATGGTACCGGGTACGTGCTGTAAGTCAGTACTGCATGTTCTCCACTTACACAAAACTGCTCAAAGGAGATTTGAAAATTATCTATAATAGCATATCAGAACATGGATACTTTGCATACATGAATACTTTGCATACATGAATACTTTGGTCAATCCAACTCTTTGTTACTACTATTCAAAGCATGCATATGCTACGATACACAATACATGTTTTCTCGATAGGGATTTACAATGGAAGTAATCAATTTAGTTATTGACCTTGTTTTTTCACCTCCAAGACCACCAATCAGCTTCTCGGCTCTGTCAAGCTTTTTGGTACAAAGGTCGACCTGTATTTATAAGATTCAAGACAGGTTTTAAGTTAGAGCAACAACTGAATGCATTTTAGGTAACAGGCACGAAATTAGGAGCTGCTCTACTAGTTTATTTGAAGCTGTGGAAAGTTGATCAATGACTGAAAATGCGATCATCACAAACCTGCTTTTCCAAGTCAGCCTTCTTCTTGACGTTAGCTTCGTACTTCTCTTGTAGTCTCGCAAGTTTATCTTGTACCTCTTTCAGCGCTGCACGTTTTTTGTTCAAACCCTACAAATTTATATTGCATTATTAAATACACTACTATCCTTGTATAACAGATTGAAGGGTTAGAGACTGATGTGACTGCTTAGTTTGGATGTGTGTGTTTACTGTAAGCACCCCTCTAGAAATCCCCCCTACAATGTAAATAAGACGGGACTGATAGAGATTTTATTATTATGTTAAATCCGTTAATCTACAGACCTCCATGGCAACTGCCAAATCTGATTCAGCTTCTTTGAGAGCGATTTTTTTCGGAGCTACAACGCGAGCCACTCTGAAATGAAACAGTTTTCAACATGAGAAAATTATTAACTTATGAAGCTCTATATTAGAAATAACGGTAGAGTAATCTACCATGCATGTGACAAAATTAATATCAGACTGAACAGGTGGTCCGGGGCAGACACGGCATGGTCACGGCACAAAATATAACCATGTGTTGGACGAGCAACAGCGCGCGCATGATTACTAGTCATCCTTTTATAACTATACTGAAACGTCCACGTATTACGATTCTTAAGTCTTACTACACCAACTCCAAACAAGGCGGGAAAGTCAGTTTTCAGTGCCTTTGGCTTCACGATATTAAACAAACCAAGTGAAAACCCGTGAACATTACCTCTCATAGGAGTCCATAGCGATGACCCATCGACACAAGCCTTCTGCTGCAGTAGACGCTGTTTTAATCTTGTCGGGGTCAAACTCTGGGTTTGATGTGTACTTGGTGCGAATTTGTTTGATGGAAGCAGCTGGAATATTGTCCTTTGATGCAAAGAAAAAAACCAGTTAATTGTTATGGCGACGATTTTCCCGCGCTTATCTAAGATGCATCCATGCCTATTGACTATAAATTGATAGGGAAGCACGGCTGGCGTAGTACCACCAATGTCTCACCAATGTGAACGGGATTCGAATCCCGGACACGCGGCATCAAACGTGAGTAAAATTGCTTGTAGGTAATGACAATGAATGTTTTCTCAGTTATTGCGTTGAGGTTTTGCTACGGGTTTTCCTCCCTCAATGAAAATATCAACTTCTAAATTCGAATTTGATCATGGAATGAGTGCCAAAGGTTTGTTAACCCCTGGCTATAAAGCCACCCTAGCAAAACAAGGATTATTCTAGGAAGTCTTGCGAACTCATAGCTGGGGCCTGTTAAGGCGCAAGTGCGGAAAACTCCACTGCGACCGAAAAAGTTTATAGATTCCTTGCATAAGACGTCAAAGCAGTTCAATAGACCTCCTCGGCTCTGACGTAATGTTTTCCCACTTCAGACCACGTGTCATTCCCTAGAGTATGATTTCTTTTTTTATAGTTCCACATAAGAAGACACATGAATATGATACAACTCAAACAAAGAATATTATTCTCAAGGGAATAACACGTGGTCTGAAATGGGACAACATTATGCCGAGCCGAGGAGGTCTATTTGGAGGAAAAAAGCAAAAGAATTTCCCTCCCATGAGAATCAGAAATCTATTGCTATGTCCCCCAAATTGAGCTGCATTCCAACGTCCTGCAAGGGGTCTATATTCAAGAAGCCTGCAGTACGTGAAGACAAGATGAATGTAGCCCGCTGCCCAATATTTGCGGCTGAACAGCTGGTTAATCATTAGGTTACGTGTTTATAGTTTAGGGTTTACCTTATCATAGGTCTGTAGTGACTGCAGGAATTTCATGTCTCCAAGAACACGTTTCGAGGGACCCCAGAAGTCCTCAATTTTCTTTCCTGATAGAATAGAGTACGCAGTATATGAATAAAATATAACACATCTTTAGGAAGGTCTATTAAGACAGGGGGGATAACGATACAGCAGGGTGGGGGGGGGCTTATTCTCTTATAGGATATTATTATTTGTGTGCGCAAGAGAGAGAAAGGGAAAGGGATAGGGTAAGGGTGGTGGTGGTGGTAAAGGGACCAAACACTTCACATTGCAGGTTTTTCATTTTTCAGCTGGGGAAAGGAAACGTACTTGAGAGTATGAACCCCCACTCACCTGATCCTGATGGATCTGGAATCCTGTCTGGTTTAAGGCCTTTCAAGATACAAATAGCTTCCATGACAAGTTTGACACCAGATGGAGGACTCTTCATGGACTTAACCACAGTGATGTCCTATAATGGTATGACACACACACAGTTAAGATAAATGAGGATATTGTCGGCTGTAAATACTCCAGTTTCGAGTTCTCTGTTGATCAGGGTAAGCCCCGATTTTGTATAGAATATTCACGTGTTCCAGTGAAGGTCCGTGGAATTCTAAAGTGTTTGCATTGTTGAAGTTGTACATTCTTAGCTTTACGGTTGGCATTTGTGAATATTTATACACTTATACGAGGCTAAGTCTGAGTAAATGGGTCTGTAATCAAGGAACACAGCGGGAATTTGAAACTCGAAAATGGGATATTGACACATGAAAGAGCGCATGTGTTCCACAGTAACCCAATGAACAGTTCATTCATTCTCTCATTAATGATATACTAACAGCGGGTGTGAGTGTATTTAATGCAGCTAACGCACTCTCCAGGATTGGGATGGCTTCTCCAAGATCTCTATCACAATCATCTTTAATTGCTTTAGCAGCCATTGCTTGTTCGTTTGCCACAGCCTCGTCTGCTTTGACGATCTAGGAAGTAAAAAAACATCGTTAAATACTATTCAAAAACAAAAGACAGTGCTTATAGCTTCCCTAAATAATACTCTCAACCAAAGCCTGCATTTAATTTGGATTCAGTGATTTAAGAACTACAAGTTAAAAAAACCTGCCAAAGTTTTCTTCCTATTATGCCTCTTCCTACTATAGGTTTTCGTTTCTTTTAACTTTTTTATTTTATCCTATTTCCATGAAATCTCCTACATTGTATGAGAGTCCAGTATCGCGTACCTTTTCAGTCTTGGCCACCTCAATAGAGTCTCTCTCGATGATTACCATAATATCGTCTACCTCTTTACCCGCTTGAATCAGCTGTGGCTGTAGGGCTTCCAGCTCGGCTTGCATACCTGAAACCTTAACATTTAACACTATGTTAGGATAAAAAGTACTAAAATCAGCATTTAATTATTTTTTTTACACTTATGACGGACATCTTAAGGACGTTCATGGTCATTGTTCACGGGATCCTGTCTATACATGAATTTAATAATAATAACTTTATTGATGTCTCTATTTCTTCTAGCCGGGCACAAGTGCCCTACTAATCGGAGAGACAAATGCGCGCGCGCTTATCGTTATGACGTCATTCAAATACGTTGATAAGCAAAATATCATGAAAATCACTTAACCCTTATAGCTCTAAAACAAAGTCGGTCACCCCGCTTTAAATTTCGTTTTTCGAAAGTACTTTATAATACAAAACTTTAGAGGAAAAATAAAGGCTTATAAAGTCTGTGACCCTGATTTGTTTCTAGTATAATGTACTTTCATCATGCAAAATTTTAAAAATTCTGAAAATCTGAAGACGGAATCTTTTTCCCCATGAACTCCTTAATTACAGTGTTCGTCATTGCTTTAAGGTCTTCATCATTATCATTTTTTTCACAAATGCTTCTTGGTTGGCCTTTTTGTTTCAAGTAGAGTTTACGTACGAGACATAAACTCGTACTTTACCTGAGATTGTGCGGAATCAAGTTTTTCCAAACCCACTTCGTATCTACGCTTGGCTTTGACCACCTCGCTGTAAAGAAATTAAAAATATCAACATCCATTTAACTTTATCCAACAATCGAGGGGTACGAGGTGCGCTTGTGTTTTTCTTTGAAATGATTCTGAACGCTCCAAAAATTAGAGTGATTTTATTGGTGGGCCCGTGAAGGAGAGTTGTATGATAGTTACAAAAATGAAAGAGAAGAGAAGAGAAGAGAAGAGAAGAGAAGAGAAGAGAAGAGAAGAGAAGAGAAGAGAAGAGAAGAGAAGAGAAGAGAAGAAAGAAGGGAGAAGGGAGAAGGGAGAGAGACTGAAAAGGTAATAAGTGTGGTGTAGCACATAAATATTACAGAGGCCGAGATATTCTGGCGCATCGAAGACGTTTTGATTCTACTTCTAGTACACTTACACTTGTTTCTTATTCAGCAAGGTCTTGAATGTGCTGATGAGTTCGAGGTATGACGTCGGTGTGACGTAATTATGACGTTTCAACTCGTTCAGATACTTGACGGACAGCTCTCTAGTTCCAGTGTGGAATTTTTGACACATCTCGACACAGCCTTTTTTATTGTCTGGTGAAATCTCCACATCTTCAAGGAAGCGCTGTGCCACAACTTGAAGGGCATCTGCTGGCCAGGACTAGAAATATAACCAATTTTCAAATGTCCTCATTTTTATCTCATTTTCGGGAACACATTTTTTATTTTATTAAGTAGTTGTCTTTCTTTCTTTATGCAGGTTTCGCGCGAAAGACACGTGGTCTGAAATAGGAAAAGGGATTGTGCTCAAGCTAAAGAAATAATGGGGGGAAGCTCCGAATGCAAATTGCCCATTTCAGATCACATGATATTCCCTTGAGAATTGTTCTTTTATGACGAACATGCAAAAATATTTACACATGAAAAACCAACTTCCAAGAGTAGCATCCTATGGTCTGAAATGGGCACAACAAACAACAAAGCTAAAAAGATCTATTCAGATCCGAATATTACTAAATGCTACAAGTTGTACCTGGAACCAGTCGATGGTACAGCAGTTAACAAGAGAAGGAAATTTCCTGAGTCTGTTTCTGAATGCATCACCGATAGGGCTCATAGCAAGTACGATATGTAACTGATCTCTGACACGATCAATGAAGTAGTTGAAGAGAGCCACAGGTGAACCATCTGTTTGCTTGGACTTGTCACGTTGTCTGGTACAAAATTAATGAGCCATTATGGACTTTGCATGCGGCCACTTCGAAAGTAACTATTTGTTTATGCGATGATGTTTTGCCCCCAAAGCTTTGCATTGAGGAGCGCAAGAGAGGTGATAAAAATCCAGCCAACCAAAACAGTGCGACAAGGATTTGCCCCCATAACCTCGCATTGAGGCATGCCAGAGTGACGATATAATCAACCTCGCCCGTCCCACTGTAGCATCTTTCACAAGATGACAAGTACTTGCCCCCATAACCTCGCATTCAGGCATGCCAAAGTGACAAAGTACATTCAATCCCACCTTTTCCACTACAAAAATCTTTTCAGGGATCCCTTTAACAAAGTGGTCAGTTTTTTTGCCCCCAAAAGCTCGCATTGAAAAGCAACAGAGCAACAACAAAAGTAAATTCAACCTCACCTGTCCCACTGTCGCATCTTTTCACAAATTTCTTGTTTTTCATCAAGTGCAAACAAGTTCGGCACTTCACCAGCATTCAGTAGGTTATTGACGTCCTCTAAGAACGATTCTTCTTTGATCTGGCTGTCGGTAAACAAGAATACACCGCTGACCTCTCCTTCAGCAGTTTTTCGTAAGATAGCCTTCAGATCTTCTCGCCACTCAGTTGATGTATAGCCTTTACCGATCTCAACCTGAAAGCAGGTTTTCAAATACAGCTTTAGACGGTAGTTCTAAACAGCGCTGATTATAAAAAGCTTGTGTCAGTCTGTCAAAAATACTCCAACAGTCTTTTACCTGACAGAGATCGTAGTCAGACATATGAGCAGCGAGTCTTGTTAAACTCTGCCTTCCACTTCCTCCAACACCGACTAACAGACAGTGACCACGTGGCTGCTTGATGACTCGAGAGATTCGTGACACATGTTCAATGGCAAACCTAATCAAGATACATAAGCAAGTGACTTAGTAAAGTAGAGACTAGACACATAACGGCAAGTATATATGATCTTCAAGGCTTGTCTCTTCATATCTTACATATTTATTGATATTTTACACGTTGTGATAATAAGACAAGACCTTTAGATAGCATTCAGAAAAAAAGCTCGCGCCGTCGTCTTTCATTCGAAAGAAAAAACATTAATTTCACATAACCCAAAGTTAAGACTTTGCTCACTATCAATCAATCAATCAATCAATGCACCCCCAGCACCTCTCCCCTGGATCCGCTACTGAGTCTGCCTTTTTAATAAAGGGTGTCCACTTTGTCTTATCAGCGCAATCTTATCATTGTGTACCTGAAAAGAACCAAGTTCATTGGCTTTTTGCTCATCAGGTTAAACTCCTCCAGGTATGTCTCCACCACACCACGCAGTTTAATAAGATCCTCCACTTCTGCGTATTGTCGTGGGTCAGCTTTAGGATCAGTGAAGTCACAGAACATCAAGCTGCGCATATCATCTTCTTCAACCTTGCCATCACCATTTGAGTCGAGTTTTTCGAAAAGGGTGTCGAATTCTATACCAAGGTGGCTCTTGGACAAGTCACGGACTCTGCCGTATAGCCATTGTCGATCATCGTCATCAACTAAACGGTCGTAGAACACACGGAATACCTTTAGAAGAGAAATGTTCAGATTTTATTGAACCCTGAAACAACCTCTGGGCTGATCAAAGCCACGGCACAGCTATTTAGAGTTTCATGAAGGACTATTGTAATTATCGTTATCCGTTATCACCCTCATGCCACTCAAAGTTTGTGCTTTTAAAATAAACTATAATTAAAGAGATAATTTTGTATTTTACTACATTTGATTACGAACCTCGTGAGTCCACAGTCTCTTGAGTTGGTTGTGATCGACTATACTTTCTGGCGAAGATAGCAGAGTTCCCTAAAAAAAAGACGTTCAGAGACAACCTTTTATTACAAGAGGACACTGCTAATGTAACTGACAGCAAAAGACTCTTCGCCAGTGTGACCTACTAGCTAATCAGCTTTGTACGCTACTTAGATGAGGCCTTGTCTTTATAGTCAATATTACTTAATTTTAACAATAACTAATAAAATGGCAGATGGAATTACAAGCGTTAAGACAGAATAAAAGTACGGATTGTGCGCAATTGGATGTGGACGTCATTCACATTTTATATGATTTTTAACTCAATAAAAATGCGCTAGATTCTTTATCAAAGGCAAGACGCCACGATGAGCGGTATTCAGTAAAGGTTTCAGTAAAAACACTACATACTTGGATGACTCTTGCAAAGTCCCTGAGGTTAAACAAGTAATGGGACTTGGCTGGCGTTGGGAGTAAATTGTCCATAGCATTTCCGTATATCTCGAGGGTGGCGTTAATTAACATATCACCAACAGGACCAAAGTCTTTAGAGAATCCTCTGGGTAAAAAAACAACGGCAGGGTTAGAAATACATTCCCATCAGTAAGATATATATATATACATATACGGCTAACTCACAGACCGAACCCTGAAACAAACTCTGGGCGGATCAAACTCAGGGCAAGGCTAACTTACAGATCGATACCCTGAAACAACCTCTGGGCTATAATCAAACTCAGGGCATGGCTAACTCACAGACCGAACCCTGAAACAAACTCTGGGCTGATCAAACTCAGGGCACGGCTAACTCACAGACCGAACCCTAAAACAACCTCTGGGCTGATCAAAGTCAGGGCATGGCTAACTCAAAGATCGATACCCTAAAACAACATCTGGCCTGATCAAACTCAGGGCAAGGCTAACTCACAGATCGATACCCTGAAACAACCTCGGGGCTGATCAAAGTCAGGGCATGGCTAACTCAAAGATCGATACCCTAAAACAACATCTGGCCTGATCAAACTCAGGGCAAGGCTAACTCACAGATCGATACCCTGAAACAACCTCGGGGCTGATCAAACTCAGGGCACGGCTAATTCACAGATTGAATTGAAATTTGATATTTTAGGCTTTGCGGAGGGAGAAAAGCCCCTTGAATCAAGAGAGATTGAGCTGAGTCCTGGAATCGAACCCTAGACCCCAGAGGTGAGAGGCGAGTGTACGGTATGCCTGTATAGGGATCTATGTCTTTAGAAAAGGCGCAAATAGCCTGCTTAGCGGCTCTCAATAATCATGGGGTAAGTATTCGGAGGAGGACTGGAAAGATGGGGGGTGAGGGTGGGGAGGGAAAGGGAGTCCCCCTCCGAATCCTTACACTACGATTACTGAAGACCGCCACGCAAGTTAGGGCGCAAATCAAACCTTGTATCGAGATGCCAATTCATGATCCTACCGAAGATCTTAACCATCGTTTTATCATCAAACTTCGTGATACTGATGTTATTGAAGTGTCGTAAGAACCGTGGTGTGATAGGGTTACGGCCACCGCCGGGAGGACCCATAGCTGCCATGATCTGGATATCTACCAGATGAATGGGCGAGGTGTCTTTGAGATCATACCTGTATCGGCAGAAATAGTTGATTAGTAAAAGAAATACAAGCTGTCTATGGTTTTAAATGTTTAAAATATAGTTGATTAGTCTTAACTACGGAAAACATACTGCAATATAAAAACAAAAATCCCAACACGTAGTGTCCCATAAAACTCTCTAAGATATTACGGCTGTTTTTTGATCAATCGTTTTTTGTTCAGCTCAATACAGTTAATCATTAATGATTAATGATCGTAACTACAATATAACACGAGGTCTAATTGTTATTCAGCAGACGACATGTACAGGATTAAGACGCACACCCGGCTAGTATTGTAGGTCAGTGCATTCGATGTAATGAACATGTAGCTATAATCACAGTATTTAGTCAAATCCAACTAGTGGTCTATCATCAATGCAGCGTTCTGATTGGATTAGTTACTACTAGGCTATAAGTTATTTCCTACTGACGGCTTTGAAAACCAAAACATTAGATGTAACTTTAATTCAAAACTGGTTTGCATATATATATTTGACTGACTAGTTTAGTTGGGTTTGACTAAAACAATTAGTCCTCTCTCCCTCATGGCCTATGACTCAGTAGCCCATTTGGGTTGTATGTATACATATATTTGACAGACTAGTTGGGTTTAACAAAAACAATTAGTCCACTCGCCCACATGGCTTATGAGTCACGCAATAGCCTATTCCTTCTCGAGGACCAATTGCTAAATTTGTAAAGTAAGTAACAGCTACAGTTCGGTTACGAAATAGCCGCTCTAAATAAACAAAGGCAATAGTCATAATACAAGCGGTACATAAGTTTGACGATCAGAAGAAGAACAAGGCTTACCACTGCCAGTGATCAAGCCACTGTCTGAGGAGTTCGATTGGAGGCTGAGCACCATACACCTCACGAGCAGGCATGTTAAGATCATCTACAAATACAACCTGTTGCAAGAGGGAAATATAATTGTCAGCCTCAGCCAAAAGAGCGAGAATACACCCATTACTTATACACCCATTATCTGACATTGACTAGCATATCAAATCCAGTATTTTTCTTTCTATTTCGGAGAAATAGGTTGAAGACTGTTTTTTTTATTTTATTTCATGTTATTGATCGATTAACCAGGACCATACTTCCAGACATCGAGTGCTGAACCGTCGTATGGACTTACGGCTACGCTGGAGATTTCGCCCCCAATACCGCTATCCCGGTGGGAATTTACAGACTGATCAGGAAGCTCAGATGATTAACCCCTTGCTATGACCAGCAAACCCGATGTGTCACATGTGTCGCTGATAAACATCCATGCACGCTCCTTTCCACGTGGGATGCGTTAAAAAAAAACTAGCTGTGACTATGCGCATGCGCTTACACGTCCTTTGAAAACACAGTCAGTTGAATACGTTAGAATATCCAAACATTTTCAGAGTACCATGAACAGAGTTGTTCGTAAAAAGAGAAAAGGCAAAACCTCCAAGAAAAAATAGGGGAAAGCGGTAGAATTTTCTCTGCGTAAGTGAAATGTCTTGATTTATAATTCTTTGCTTCAACGTTGAAACTCTAACGAATAAACTTATTACAAAAAGGTTTGACATTAGGAAACATGATGATAGCATATGGACCCTGCCCATTACTACACTGTTGAGCACCACAAGTCTTTCAAGAAGAGAAAACCGACAAACGAGAAACCAAAGAAAATCTCAGACAACTTACAGTCTTTTTGCCCAATGGGGGTCCATAAACCCCTTTTCTTCTTTTGTCAAGTTTAGACATGATAATATCCTGGGTTTGCTTGGCTGTGGTTTGAGCCGAGAAGTTAATTAAAAGTGGCTTGTATTTATCTGGCAGCTTCTTCAGCAGGAAATTCTGGAAAAAAGGTTATAAAAACATCATTATGTCAAAGTACCGTTTACTAAGATTACTACCGTTTACAATGTATTGCTAGTAGATATCGTATTTTGGCAGTTTGATCCTTAGATTGAGCATATAGTTCATTTGAATAGATTGACTTAAATATTATTATCACAAGAATATAAGTTTGCTGGCTGTGGCGAAATATAAAACTTAGGTGAGTTTACCATGTTCAAGGTGTGAATGGCTATTGGATGATAGACCACTAGTTGGATATGACTCATAGTAAAATTAGCAGAGACAAGTGCGCGTTATCATCACTCTTACCGTGATGTAGACTGATTTTCCAGTACCAGTGGGTCCAATAAACAGACAGGGTTTTTCGTGGGTCACTAACTGTTCCATAAGGTAAGTATAACGAACCGTGTCTACTGTAGGGATGATGATTTCATTGAACGCCATTTCCTGTCAAAGAGAAAAAAATAGTTAAGATATGTGTCTTGCGCGTTTTGTAAATAGCGAGGACTTAGTCCAGTAGTAGAGTCTGGTATATAGGGGTTTCGGTCAACCTACAGGTCAGAAAAGGTTTGACACTGTTCATGATTAGCTTAGATATTATACCAACATCAATATTTGGAAATAAACATGAATGCGTCTGGACTAATGGGGAAAGAACCTTTAGATGGTTTACCTTTGGAATTGGAGGGGCGTCTTTGATTTCTTCTGTCCATAACTCCCACTTGCCCATGCCCTGTAATAATAAATTGATTGCGTTCATAATATAATACGATTCAATAAAATATTGCAGTTATAAAATGATCAGGAATAATTGAAGATGATGATGATAGAGAAACAATAAGAAACAATCGGCAAAAAAAGTAAAAAAAAGATTGAAATAAAAAAAGAAAATGAAATGACAAAAATAGAAAAACATAAAGAATAAGTATTTTACCTCTTTGACAAACTTGTAGTCATAGACGGTTCCTTTGCTTGGGAATGGACATAAGAATGGTCGTGGAGGTGGATCAACGATCTCTAGAATGTGATATTTACTCTTGGTTTCCAACGAAAGAGCACCCTTAAAAACCAAAAACATGACAATCATAAACAAGAGAAAATAAATTGGGTGCTTCAAACTATAAACTTGTTCCTAATACATTTTCATATTAGAGTAAATAAATTCATTTGAACGTAATAAAACTGACAGTATGGTAGTGTTACTTAAAATCACAATCTGGAGATAGATTTTGGGACTGAATTAAAGATTTTTGAGGATAAGAGGGTTAAAATCTTTAATTCAGTCTTAAAGAGGCACTTGGATGAAAACGCCCCAAATTTTGAAAATCCGAATAATAAATGTAGTATAAGGATAATTTGACTCAATCATGATTATGTTAACCAGATTAGAGACATTTTAGCCTGGGAGCCACTTGCTATTGAGATATTTTGGTTCAAAAGCAGAGAGAACAATAGGGTTGAGTAAATGACGTCATTTACTCCAAATTTAGATGCTGAATAAAACTGATAATTTTTATCCGCTAGATTTTACTGTTAAAAAAGTGTTTTACGAGACAATACAACTGCTACATTTTATCCGCTATCCGCTACATTTTACCGTCAAGAAAGTAAGCTGCTTGGCTACTATTGGGGCCATATAGATAGATACGCTTAACTAAGTTTAAAGTCATTTCCAATTTTTATCTATTTTCATCCAAGTGCTCCTTTAAATCTTCCTCAAGATATTGTTTATTTTTAATATATGTTTTGGTTGTTTCGATTGAAGGTCGTTAAAATGCTAGTCGGCAAGCGAGACATCAAACTTCGTGAGTCGCACTTCAACGATAATGGTAGTAATACGAACAAGACAATTTCCTACCTCTATAATTTCACGTAAAACTTTATCGAAGGCTTTTCTCCCAGATGAATCAATGGTCGCTCCAAGAGACCAAGCACACGAGAACAGGAAGATGCACTAAATGATAAAAGCAAAGATATTGTTTAGCAATAGTGCTCCGTGGTCAAACATGGTTCATATGATAGCAGCTTAGAGCGCCTTTGAACACGACGAATCTTCTGAGGTGCGACTTTCACATCTCAGCATCAATGCTGCGAGAAAGAATGAGTAACCCCACTGTTTTCCTTTGGGTGTAAACCCAACGTATGGTTTACATGTTGATAGATGGATTACTTTGGTGCTAAAGCCAAGTTTCTTGCATAAATAATTCTTTTATTAAATTCAAGTTAGCGAGACCACCTAGACTTACTTCTAGCCATGCGGCAACTTCTCGTTCATTGAGCTCCTTGAATCTTTGCTCATCGTGAAACTCGTCCATCAATGTGTCCATTAGCATCATGTGAGAGTAGACAAGGTTTGTATCATTGGTTGGTGAAAATTCCTATAACATTAATAAACGAATTTTTAAAAACGACATTTCGAAAAGAAGTGTTTTACGAGACAATACAACTGCTATCATCTGTAGAATTAAAACTGAACGAATTCTTTTAATGCTGGCAAGGAAGGAAAGAGAGAGGTAGGGAAGAAAAAGAAAGTAAAGAAAGATAGAAAGAAACTCGTATTCATTATGGTAACGTAATATTCAAACCAACCAACAGCTTCCAACCAAATTTCAACAAATCAAAATGTGCTCACATGGCAATGTTTTGGAAGCCATTTGAGTGAATGGGGATACAAGGATTTGGAAGCCATTTGAGTGAATGGGGATACAAGGTTTTGAAAGTCATTTGAGTGCCGCGTTGTACTACATGCATGTAAGGGTGACGCATAGATATATAGAATATTTGAATACCTTAAAGCCTCCTTTGCGGATGAACTGCAGCAACGCTTCTTCCATTCTATCAAACAGGTCTTTGATCAGTTCTTTATTTTCTTCGTTTAGAGTCTTTGGTAGAGTGTTGAGCCATGATGTTAACACCGGCTTCCACCCTAACATATGTGGTTCCATGTAAATCATACCACAACGACTTACCTAATAGATGGGTAAATAGAGAAAGTAAGGTAATGCAACAAAGCGCCGCTGTGTTGCAGCAAGTGCAGGTTGGGGAGTTTCGTAGCACATGGCTTCTCAATGTTTTAGTAGAATTTATATAAGGGTACAGTGTGGACAACCGTACCTCTTGGTCTCATCATGACTACTTTAATGTACCGAAAATCCCCTTGGTCTCATCATGAGCAACGCTATCTTATGTATGTATCAAAGTTCAATGTCTGGTGTATCAGACGAATTGGTTGGTAAAACGTTTATTGTAGATTCGCGCCAAAAGTAGCATCAGACGCGACTCATTTTTAGCGCCATTTTATGAAAGAGGATTATTGAACGTTAAATCATTGTCGATAAAGAAATGAATATTGAAATGGCAACAGATAAATAAACAAATCTAATTGGATATAAGCGATTGAAGCACTTACAGTGGCTGGAGAGGCTACTTCTAAATCCATGGGCTCGAAGATTAAGTTAGTGGTGTTTGCCAGCTGGATGATTTCTCCGCTGTTCAAGCAAAGCTACGAAAAAAGTTATCAAGACAATGAGATAGTTAGAGATGTATGACAGCAATGAGGAAGTCGTGAGTAAAGAAATAACCTTTTTGTTGTCGTCCAGTACGGTGTTCATGTTCTCGATCCAGACCGCGTCGACTGGTCCGTCAAAGATCAGCCACTTACGGTCTGGTGTCTAAAAGAGAAACAGAAGAAGGTCAAAAACACATACAACAAAATCCATCTTGAAAGGAAGTGGTGCCTTTGCATCGAAGCGAGACGAACGGTGAGCATGCGATAATAGAGACCATTTTTTAACACCTTGGGCAATTATTCACATGTCTCTATCATTGCAAGCTCACCGTTCGTCTCGCTTCGATGCAAAAGGCACGGCTTCCGTTCAAGATGGCGCAGGTAATTGTGAAAGGGACTACTGAATTTTTTCCTTTATTTTAGACAAACGTCTACTACTTCTTTAGACGATCTGAGTCTTTGTGTCTTGTGTGTATCATCGCTTTTTAAAATCTTTATTCAGAATGCCTATTTCCTTACAGGTTCTTTTAAATAGGGTCCTGCTAGTTATTATCATCAGAATCATACACAATAACAATAAACAAAACAACAACGACAACAACAACTAAACTACGAGAAATGAGTTCTTACTGTAGATGAAGCGAATGCTCTGTAATTGACGGCTAACACACCATCAGACCACTCGTGAGATACTGGATCAAACTGTCCATACAACTGACCCATGGTTATGGACTTGGGGTTGATTACTACGATCTGTACTTTATTTTCCTCCATCAAACCCTGAAAAAATAAGAGATTTGACAGACGGTCACAATTGGGAGAGGTAAAAAATCATAGAACCATAAATGTTTACCTTTTCTGCGACATCACTCAGGGCTCGTGCCAGAACTCGGTAGCCACATGTCTTGCCACCAAAAGGCTCTCCAACGATCATAAAACCATGACGTACGATCATCATCTCGTAGACCTAGAAAAATTGCATCACAGGGGTTATTTTTGTTCAGGAATAATACAAATCAATTGATCGACGATTCTTTCCATCGACTGGAGAAGGGAAGAAAAGTAAGGGAAGGGAGTAAGAGACGACAGGAGAGGTTGACCTACCTGTAAGATCTTGGTAAGGAACTGGTCAGTCATTTGAAGGTTCATGGCTTTACAGTTTTCTTCGATGGCTGCTGTCAAGATGGTGTAGTCAGGCTTAGGTAGTTTGACACCAGGGAACAGATCTGACGTGATACCCTGCAAATAGAAAGCAATATCAATTCTGTACCCGTAAAAAAATGGAAGCATTTAATATAGAGATAGGGCAAGAACAAGAAGACATTAGATACATGGTATGGAGATAATTTTGAACCAATTCCTGCAACAGCACATATTCTGAGAAAACGCATGTCAACCCATGCTCTACAATTGACTTGCAAGTGTACCCTCCGTTTTTCTACTATGGAACTAAAGATCGAATGATTTCAGCTAAAAAATATGATAAATTAACTTACAACAGTACCTCAAACAACGGCAAATCATGGGCCAAGAACTTGGGTAAGTTAACATCGTTAATGGATCGCAGCATCAATATGTCTTCATTCTCATCAGGGTATTTCAGCTGATAAAAAAATAAAAAGACATTAGGGAAAATTAAGGACAAAAATCTTATAAAACACCGAGCTAATACGAAAGGGGAACTATAGAACCCTTGCATTGATTTTATCCTTGTCCTGGGAGACAAAACAATAGGCAGTCTTTTCTAATGCAAAAAGAAAACAATTGTTTTGTCACCCAGATCAATTCCTCTCGGGACTCATTGCAAGGGGCCTATTAGTTTAAGCGGCGCTTGAAAGTATGAAGTAATTATACTCAAGGAAACGAAGAAATAACTTAAGTATTAGTAGGTAGAAGGATTGCGAATGAGTAAAGAACTAACCTTGAGGTTACCAGCAGCGGTCAATACAGATTTGACAGCTCTCATACCATAATCGTAATGAGCCTGCGATGATAACTGTTCTGAACATAACGTGTATGTAGTGACAATCTTGACGGCCAGTGGTCGTGCCTAAAAATGAACCAAGCATCATTTTCCAGATTAAAGTGCCTATTACCTTTATAGGATTATGATCAATTTTGATTTTATGTGCGTTGGAGATGAATAAACAAAACAAAAAAAATTTCGATTGATTAAATATTCTCGGAGATTTAACGCCCTAAAGAAAGCCTTTTTTTGACAACTGGTTAACTTCAAAGATACAAAGAGGCAAATAAAGCGACCAGAACAGGTAAAAGCACTGGAAGGAACAGCCAAGCTCTACTTTGTTTTACTTATTGGAAGCGGAACCGTTCTTGTTGTGACATCATTCGACGCCAACTAGGTACCAGACCTCGCGATCCGGATCCCGTCCAAATCGATGTGGCAAAACTGCGTACTTCAGGGCGTTATATCTCCGAGAATAATCAGTCAATCGAAAAAAAATTTTGTTTATTCATCTACAACATACAGAAAATCAAAATTAATCATAATCCTATAAAGGTTATAGGCACTTTAATATCTTTCTAGTATTACTGAATGATATTTTTACGAAAAAGGAACTTACGTTAACGAATCCAAAGGAATAGAGCGAGATTTCCGCGATCAGGGCGTAATCTGGAACCATCATAGCTACAGTTCTGAATAATGCCTGATAAAGAAATAAAATATAATAAGTTGCTACAAAATGCGAAATTTAACTAATTTACACTAAGGTCTTGGTTTTTGCTTCCCTTATTTCAGGGGGGGGGGGGGCGGTGATACTGCTCCACATTCTATACAAAATATGCTTTGTCGTCACTGGCTTAAATATTTCATTTTGAGAAGAAACAATATTCTTAACTAAGGATTGTTCTTCTTGACAACAACGCCTAGACTGTGTATCTTCTGGGTGTCACATCTCATCGGAAACAGACTTTTTGTTTTCGATAAACAGAATTCATTGTGGTCTAGCTTGTGGGACAACCAACACTATATAAGGTATGGTGAATAATAATGCTTGTATACAGGCTAGACCACAATGCACTAAGTTCGCTTTCTCAACAAGAGTTTAACATGAAGAAAGGCTTAGATTTGAAGAATTCCAACGGATGGGTAGCATCAATATTACCTTAAGGTTGTCAGGTAATTCTGATCGACCTGCATATCCAGGATTCATGGTGATAAACACAGCACAACTTGGATCCAGTTTGATCTCTGTTCCTTCGAAAAGAAGTGTATCCCCACCTGATTTGATACCTGATACACAAACATCAAAAAGAGAGTTGAAAACCAAAGCTTATTAAGTATTCTTGGGGAGCATGTTATGTCATAGTCGCCATGTTAGTTGACTATGCAAAGCGTTTCTCTCGTTAGAACAACCAACATGGCTGCTGTTTCACTGCTATTTATATCTCAAAGAGATTTTTCGGTCACTTGCTTGCACTCCGAGAATGATCAAAACCACATTTGCATTGAGAATTCTTGTAAACTATAGAAAGGGGAAAGTAATCCAGGGGTGGGCTGCTGTGAAACGTGCAATAAATAAACCATAGAATTGCGCTACCAGTGTTTCACATAACTTTTTTTAGACCAAAAAATTCGAACAAAACTTAATTATATCCATTGCTGTTTTGTCTCCGTTATTTCTCTGCTTTTAGTATCCGTCGGTTTCAATCTTCTTTTGTGATCATCTTTCTTTCTTTTTTTTTGAGGGAAAATGAAGACAACTTACCCATTTGAATGGTGAGAATTTGCTGAGCGACGACAGACAACACCTCAAGGTCAATACGATTGAACTCATCAAAACATGACCAAGCACCGCAAGAAGCCAAACCCTAGAAATAAGGATAAATGACAATGTAATGCGAGGATCTGTCCATGAGGCCTAAGGAGGGGGGCTAATGAGAGGGGGGACGGGGGGGCACGTGCCCCCCAAACATTTGCTCTTGGTACCAAAATGTTAATTAATTCATGTGGGATTTAGCGGTAAAATGGTATATTGCCACGCCATTCGCCCCCCCCCCCCCCCCCCATAATCGAGATCTCGCTATGCCAATAGTAGTCCTGTAGTATCATTACTTTCTAACAAAGGCACTAGGACTTTTCACTGAGAGCGGTGGGATTCATATACCTAGTGTCCAACTCATTTTGTGTGGGCCCCAGTATTACTAACAATTACCTTGAAGAACTTTCCAAGAGCAATGTAATCAAGGCCATCGGAGCAGTTGAACACCACACATTGCTTAGCAACAGCTTTAGCCAAGTCCTTAGTTGTCTCTGTCTTACCGGTCCCTGCAGGACCCTCAGGAGCACCCCCAAGATGAAGCTGAAGTGCACCGAATAAAGTCCTTGGAGAAAAAACAACAAAACAATGAGCGTCAGGGGGTAGGAGTCGACAACTTTCGGTAGATGAATAGAACGAAGCTTGTCATTGGACCAATTTTCCAACTTTGCAAATCCCCAAGCTCATTTGACAATTTTTAAGTTTTAACCTTGTAATTCCACATCAGCATTCGGCTGCCAGAACCTCGACTTGGGTCACCAAATAAAGTATGTATATAAACCTTGAATACGCTTACCTGTAACATCTGTCTGTCAAGGGAGTGATGACCAACCTTCCAGAGTTACCGAGGTACTCATACCCGTAAGCCAACTGAGCACTGATCATCCTTGTAATAAGGTGTTCTTCCTGAAAAATGGCAGTGAACAACTTTGCATTAGCACTGATTTGACATGTATGTACTGTAGATAGAAAAACCATAACATCTCTTACCTCCCAGTAATAGCGCAGTTGTGCGAGCCATTCGAAGTCATCTTCAGACGTGATTCCTGTAAGAATACCAGACAAAAATAAAACATTAAAAAAAGTCATTACCTCCACATGATTAGGAACGTAACCTTGCAACTGTTAATTATTTAGTTTTTATGGAAAAGAAGCTGTACGCTACGCGATCTTATGAAGATATGTAATGATGGTTCATAATGATAATACTAACGACGACAATTTTGATGATAATTTTGGTGACAATCATGAAGATGAAACTAACAAAATGTTGCTAATCCAAAATAGCGTTTGTAATAATTGATAAATGTTAGGGCAGTTTTCGCATGACTGTGAAAAACTTAGTGCCGTAAGCGTACCGTGCCGTGACCGTGATGTTTCTAGAATTTTATGATTGGTCTGACAGTGCCGTTACGTTGTCGTTGCCGTGACCTTGGCGTGTCCGTGTCCTTGCCGTGTTTATGCCATGTTCTGGGTATTTGATTGGGCGGAGAGTAATTCTCGAGCAATGTAAATGGTCTGGCATATGCCTTGTTGTGTCACGACCGTGTTCGTGCCGTGTCACGAACACTGTCTTCCATATGGCGTTCTCTAAATACAAAAACAACTCGTGACTTATTCAGATTGTGCAAGTCTCACCACCGGTGAATTTCTACTAATCACGCTTTCTTACCCATGTCACAAAGCTTTGACAACACATCTCTTGCATGGACGTCCAGTACGACTAACGCACCAAGAGTTGCACGATTTTGCTTGGACAGTTTACCTCGCACCAGTTCTACAATATGATCGATCTGGCTGTTGTTTTGTTCAAGGTATGCCTCGATTTTCTGTACAAAGGACGAAATTAGTCAGTTTTTTTACAGTCACAAGATTAAGCAATATAACATTGAGGTGCGTTTACTTAATATTAAACCACAAATTCTTTTCAGGCCACAAATCCTCTTCATCAAAAAATTCCATTTGCATCCGAACTCGCCAAACAGCTGATATTGTAAAACTTGCAAGAAGAACGCACTGTAACACACATGCCATACACGACTTTCAAACCGAGTTTGGCGGCCATTTTTGAAAGTCTCGTGTAATGGCTTACTTTCTGTGTTCCAGCTTTCCGAATACTCGCCGTTACGACTGGTTAAAGGGATGATGCCATTTTTGTACTGCAATCCGATGCAATTCGCAGTTGTACCAGGCCCTCTACTATGCTAGACTTGTATGACGGGGAATATTTTGCAGTCAAATGTTCAATAGCTCATACCTCCTGTCCTCCTCTGATAGACTGGTGAACTTCTTCAGTCCAGTATAACTGGGTAACACACAAGACCGTCTGGCCAGGCCATGCGCGCACCCATTTGACTCGTTCTTCCTTGGGATAAGCTTCTTTGGCTTGGATAATGACCTGAACGCCAAACAGAATATAAAATGTTACTTATCGTTTAGAGAAAAACTAAATCAAAGTGCGCAGGTTCAAAGCTCAAGTTAAAGGGGGTTGAGAACAATTTAGATTTGATGATGATGATGGTGGTCATGATGATGATTGTTATGATGATGATGATAACGATGAAATGATGATGATGATAATTGTTATGATGATGACGATGATGATGTTATTGATGACGATAATGATGGCCTTGATTATGATGACGATTAACTAATACCAGCATTCTCCCTAATATTAACCCTTTAACTCCAGGACATTTTAAAGGTTTTAAGTTTCAAAAGTCAATGTAATGACTTTGATAATTTATGAGTTGTCTCACTTTCAAATTTTACTTGACTACAGGATGTATCATGTAAGGTTAGAAATACATGGCCAATACTGTAAATAGACTCAAACAAGCCTTACCATTCTAATACTGGCAATCATATCTTCTTGCAGTTCCAGTAGCCATTTTTCTACCTGGCCACGTGCCTTGGATGTCGAGATGACATCCTTAAGTTCCACGACTTCTCCTTCAGAACTCTGAAGGTGGGTGATGTCGAGAACATCGGTGAATGTCAATCTAGCAATCCCTTCAAAGCACTTTTTGAGATGGGGTTGAACTCTGTAAAAAAATTCAGAATTGAATGAATTCGTGAGGATATTTCTTAAGTATCTTAAGAACGTGTAATAATGATTGGTGGATGGTCTGAGATCTCTCGTGATGTGATTGGTCGTCTGTTTATACTGTTACAGTGTCACGTGGTCATAGTAATTCATGTTAAGACATGAACCTCATTTCTTATAGAGGTTTTGCACTATCACGTGTCCACGCCCATAATACAGTTTGACCTGCCTGCGGTTGGATGGCAGAACAGTAAAATACATTTGCTCTTAGGAATTAAATTATTTCTTATGTAAAACGATTGTATTGTTCCTGCCATCTAACATGACTGCCGTCTCGTGTTGGTCCAAAACCTCCATTGATGGTAATGCACAGAACGCCTAATACCTGAAGCACTAATCTCAACTGCATTCTATCGACTGTCTTCTACAGCAAGGCACTAATAAAGTAAGTCTTAAAGACAAACCGCTCACCTGGTTGGATCCTTTGTCTCTGACAAGATTTCAAGCAACTCGTCGTTCGACAAAAAGAAGAATCTTGGGAAATAAAGTCGTTTCTTCTCGAGGTATTCGTTCAGACCCTAGATTAAATAACAAAGATATTAGGTCTACTCTGACGATTTGTATAGCGCGGTTTTCGTACGAGTGACAAACGCAGGGTAAAAATAGCTCACAGTACGTACATGGCGAGGTATGCTATAACAAAAGCACAGCGTAATCACGGATACGTTACTGTTACAGTATGGTTGAAACATTTCACAATATTAACTGAGAATTTTAAATATCAGTTATTCAAAGAACCTAATAGTTACCTTCAAAATTAGTTCTAATAACTCGTTGGACTTTTTGAGGCGTTCAAGCAGCTTCTCAATTCCAATAACAGAAAGTACGTGTTTGTCCTGTGGAAAACAAGGGAGAAAATTTAAGGACAGGAAAGGAAAGGAAAGGAAGTGAAACGAAGGTATAGGAAATGAAAGGAAAGGTAAGGAAACTGGAAGGTAAGAAAACTGTAAGGTAGGGTAAGGAAGGCAAAGAAATGCAGAGCAATGCGAACGAAAAGGTGACCGACTTATCCAGCTTTGTAGCAAAAGCTACATTACACTAAATATACGATGTATTCTGGGACCTGACGGGGCTACCGTGCAGTTTATGATCTTGAGGAGTGATTGGTCGTTTTAGACCAGAGATTTCTGTATATATTATTTTACTCACCAGTACAGCAACTTTCATGATTTCTCTCCAGTACTTGTCCACGGTACTGAAGCGCCTGGAAGCGAAGGATTAAAACTTGTACTACCAATTACAGCGTTAAGTTTAAAGTTACATTGTAGTTTATAGCTATGTAGCAAATGTTTTTCGTGGAATAAATTTTTTACCAACATTAGCTGGCACGCTACAACTGACTTGGACTTTTGATAAGCAACATAGTGCTGCCCCCTGCACCACAAAGCTGTGACAATACCGACAACAACATAAGAAAACTTGATGCGCAGCACTACTGTTGATCGTATTTCCAACGCGTGCGCCTTAACATTTATACGGTTTTGCCAAACAAACCTATTCATTTTTACCCCGTATATTGAATTTGGGCACAGCTTTTCTCTTGGCAGACCTCCTGACAGGTTAATAAACTATGTATATTCTATAAATAAACAAGGTTTAGCATACCTTCCTTCTTCTGGCATTTGCGCCATGATATCAGGACTGCTAAAGATCGGCTCCAAGTACAACCACGTGGCCTGTACTTTTAACCATTCGTCGATGATTTCTTGGGTCAACAATAACTTGTCTTCCCACTCTCTACACAATAGAATGAAAATGAAGTGAGCAAGCCTTGCTCATGATGGGATGGGATAAGCAACAATTAAGCCAAATCGGTAAAACTCAATAATAATGAGGCAGCATGGTCGTGTGGTCATAGCGTCGGTCTCGCAATCCGGTGGTGCCGGGTTCGAGTTCCGCTGTGGCCACTAACTGAGACTGTATTTGTCCTGATCACTGATTAATTCAGATTCAGTTCTAGACCATGCTTGTAAATAGCCAACTGGTTTGCCTCCTTGCCAGTTGGGATTCTTAAAACACTTTATCTTTCTTTGATTATTTCTTCATTTCAGTATAATTTCAGTGTCCCCAATAAGTTGTATAAACTAAATACATCGACACTTTAATAAAGTTATTTATTTATTTTTTATTTTTATGTAATAATAAGTAGCCCCTTTCAATAACATACACCGTAGTTACTGTCAGTATCATTTCTAGTAGCCATACCTGATTTCATTCTCAAATGGTTTAATAAATGGTGAGCCTCGCATGGTCTGTGTCTTGACGATCTGATCATCAAGTAGTGTCTGTATGTCATCAATAGATGACAGAATACAGGTGCCTGTTTCACGATAAGGTATCATTACAAACTCCACCTAGAAAACAAAACCACCAAGACATCAACGTTAAAAGGATGTTTTTGTTGACAAATAACTGTAGCAGTTAACCTTTTTCTATTTTATAAACTGGTGTAAGTTCTTTCAAAAATATATAACGAATGGGTACCCAGTTGCTATTATTGTCATGTTTGGGTGTTCACGTAGATTACACGACTATTCAAATGCGTAGATTTGAACCTCGTTTAAACCTTCAAATGTGCAAGAGAGCCGATTTCCTCTGATGCAAAGCCACGATATTTCCCCCTACAACCATCATCATAGCCAGTGTCTAGCCAGTAAATGAGATGTTTTCTTTTAATGATTGGTGATTTAAAAGGATTATTCCAGAGTATATTTCCTTACGACAGAACTAGTCTGTTTTGGGTAAAAAGTACATTGACTCCTACTCACTGCATCCCATTCTCCAACCATCTTTTCCATGGCTTTCTCAAGAGAGAACTCCTTGCTAGCAGCCTCGCTAATGGTCTCAAAGTTCTTCAAATACGGTTCTAGGTTCATTTCAGTCATCTTGGCGAGGTTCATGTCCTCATCTGGCTTGAGCGGGAAGCCAAGGATTTCTGACATCTGTTCCCAGTGACGGTCACGCAATCCAGGGTTGAACACGACTTGTACTAATGGCATGTACTCTTTGAATTCTTCCACTTTGGTTTTCATCTGATGGAAAAGAATATTCGCGATGATTCATAACACTAAAATCATGAATTGCATAGGTCCCAAAACCAAGCTATGAAGAACACCACAGCTTGGTTCCATCTTGAAGATAATTTTCATACGTGCGAGTTGCAAGACAATAATGCTGTTGTTAATGTGTTCACAGAACTCCATATTTAACTAAATGCATTTCATAAACAAACGATGAGGTACACCCAATTAAACGAAAATAATATTGTATGTGATAAGTGCTTATTCCATCAAGTATTACTCAATGCATGTTAAGCTTACGTCTCACTAACAAGCGTGATGAACAGTCAAGAATATACGAATTGCACATATGGAAGGCAAATATCCTGTATCTGATAACAAGGACACTGTTTATCAAAATTCCTCGTTTCTTTACGTTCAAAAAAAATACGGTTGAATTTATCACACAGAGGACCTATAAACAAACTGTGTGGAACTTCACAGTATAGTACAAAGACTGGGTTTCCTTACCCTTACGGCAATCTTCTGTGAGGATGGCACATCATTCAACTGCTTTTCCAGTTTGTACAAACTCCTCCAGTAGTTTCCTACTTCAACTTCTACTTTGTCTGGATCGATGCTTCCCCAAGGTCCTTCCATCCATTCTCTGATAACGTGAAATATGCAATGTTAGAATTTTTCTCTCTCCGAGGCAAACAAGCCAAATAGACATTCATAGACCATTCATAGAGCCATTGATTGAGAACATTATGGTATATTGTGGTCTAGCTTTGGTACAAACGTCGTTCACCATGTCTTGCATGGTGTTCTTTGTACCCAAGCTAGAAAGCAGCTTGGTTGTCCATCTCAGAAAATAACTTCAAAGTTAATAGCGAATAAAATAGTGTGGGACAGTAAATTCTCATCACATATCTGAAGCACATGTAAACATTTTATTCGTACTTACTTATATTTGGTTTGGAATTCTACTGTAGTTTCGTAGAGTTTTAAATAAGGATTAAGAGTGTTCATAAGCTGTTGGCGTTGTGGATATGAAGTCACGTCCCAACCGAACGCTTCTTCCTCAACATTGAATGTGGTAATCTAGACAAAAAATGTTTTGCTAAGGTTCCAAACAATAAAGAAACTAAAATGCACAAGAGGCGTACTGCCTCAGATATTTGTTACATAAATTTCGTAGACTTGAAATTCGCAGCGCACATTAGTACTCAAGAAATCAATCCAAGCTCGACAAGGCAACGTTACATTCACAGCGCGCCGCGTGCTTACCGTAGTGCGCGCATTATAATGATATCAAATTGGCTCTAAAGGACGAAAACGACCATCATGATTTTTTTCATACGAAAAACTTTAAGTAAATATCCCTCATTAGCCTTCGAAAAAAGGTCTAGCAATTAGAGCGCTGCTTTAAGCCTTAAAAACTTGAACGCTGTGTCGATAGCGACGGTTTTATTACAGATGAAATAAAATCCACTATCGTGGCAAATCTATTAAAACAAAACAAATAACGACAAAAATTAACAAAGAACAGAACCATCAACAATCACCAGTCAATGACGGGTCCCTAGAATATATTACCTTGTCTGCAGCGCTCTCTAAGCGTTGATTCAAGGCCTGTGCCTTTTTCAGGTATTTTGGTACTTCAGACATGTCACCAAATGTCTGGAACTCCTCGAGTTGTTTGGAGTAACTGTCCAGCTCCTCCACGAAGCGTTCACGACGCATCTATGGAAAAGGACCATGGTAGTTAAGATCAATCCATAACTATTATTATATTGTTAAGAGCAAGTACATCGATGAAGGAAAAGACAGAACGCGTGGGGATTGCATGGCAGAACACGAGAATATGGCCAACACCTCTCCAACCCTATTTTGCTAACTTCCAAGTGCTCTAAAACTGTAGACAACACAGCAGGCAAATAAAAAATGTATTTCCATCTTACCATACAAATTTAAAAATACTTTTTATCTCAGAATGACGAAATAAATAGCGCACGCGCACTATGTTCTCTCATGAAGCCTACGCCCTCATTTATCTATTTCCTGTCAGGTGTACCTAAAATATACTCAAAATAATTACAAAGGATCAATTTTGATCGTAGACATGAATTTATTCATTTTGCCTCGTGGTCGCTCGACCTACTCCAGTTCTCATGAAGCCTACGCCCTCATTTATCTATTTCCTGTCAGGTGTACCTAAAATATACTCAAAATAATTACAAAGGATCAATTTTGATCGTAGACATGAATTTATTCATTTTGCCTCGTGGTCGCTCGACCTACTCCAGTGCGCATGCGCTACACAGGGAACCCAAACATGTTTCTTCTGAACATCTAGTGGCAAATAAAGCCTCAACTTTCACAAAGCACATGCCCCCCCAAAAAGCAATTACCTTGAGACTGTTTTCATACTGAAGGCGATTAGCATTTACGATCTTCTTGTGTTCCTCGAATACTTCAGGCATTCTGAAATGCCACTGGAAGACACTGTTATTCAAACGCATGTCAGCAGGCGAGAACGACGCGTAATCAACCTGTATAACAACACTAGGATAAATATTCGGATCATACAGTTTTTACATGTCTTTTACTATTGAATCGAGTCTTACCAAAAATCCCAGCCTGTTTTTAGTTTCTATGAGTCTTTTTTCCAGGTCAAAGATGGTTTCATTTTCCACTTGTTCAATATAGTTCTGCAAAATCAATGCAACAGTATATGATCAGTACGATCAGACCCTAGGTGTGATAACGAAAACATTTGACCATATAAAAATGCTTATAACGAGCTAGCAGCCATTTTTTCATATTACGCTCCAAAACGTGCAATTTGCTGTCGCTACAAAATATGAAGTTTGGGAGCGTTAAGCAAAGCCAGGGAATTCTTGTAGCACGTGCTCTTGAAATCATCGTGTTTTATTGTGAAAAAACGACTTTGTCACGACGACAATCCCAAGCGCGAAGACAGCTATTGTGAGTAACATTTCACACACCCACGAGAATATATCATCTCTCCGCCTCTGCAACTGTTGGGCGCAACAAAATAAAGCAATGCGGGCAAAGAAACTCCACAGGCGGCGGAAGCGGGGGGGCCGGGGGGGCACTGCCCCCCCCCCACTAGATTTTTTGGGGTGCCTGGCCCCCCCAGAATATAATGCCTCACAAAAAAAACCGCATGAGATTTGGTTATGATTACCATTATTTATATAATTTTCTGTATCTAAAAAAGATACGATATATCTAGCGACGACTTGCATCATTTTTGTCTCTCAGCACAATTGCAAGTGGTTTAATGCGCGCAAAATGTTACTGATTGAAATATCACACATACACGTTTGTAATCAAGCTAAACAGGGAGGGGGGGTCATTTCAAGGTACCGTGAAATATTGGAGTGCCCCCCCCCCCCTCAATTTTTCAGCTTCCGCCGCCCCTGAACTCTACTTTCTGTGATCCGTGAGATGGAGTTTTCCTATACACTTGGATGTCTTGAATCCATTTAAATTTTCAGAGATATATGTTATTTACCAGCCAGGAGGTCCGGATAGGGAAAAACTGTGCCCGAGGTCTTGAATATACGGACCGAGGCCCTTAGGCCGAGGTCCGTGTTCAAGACCGAGGGCACAGTTTTTCCCTATCCGGACCGACTATAGGACGGTAAATAACTTATTTATTTTTTTCCCGTATTTTTTTTACTTGTTTTGGTAATCGTTTTGTGTTGTCTTTTAGCGGCAAAGGATACCGGACCGCGCGCGCGGGCAGATACTTACAAAATACCGCCCGCTCAAACAGCCAATCAGAACGCACGATTTTTTAGGATACCGGACCGGAAAAAAAAATCACTTATTTAACAAGACAAAAAATAATATACTCACTTTCAGTTCCATGAGGTGTTCTGTGTTGGCAGGAGAAGTGAGCGCCTTTTTCTGCTATTTTCTCGTACTCCTCACAAAGCCTATAGTAAAAGCAACCAAACGTAATCAGTATATAAATGTATATCAGTAAATCCCGTTATAGTCAAAGAAAGTTGCAGACGTTAACATGGAGTTCCGTACTTCTTATTTAAAACTTTATGTTCCTTGGCCATTCTCTGCAGCAGTTTGGTGCGCAAACCCTCAGCTCGTTTGGCCAGAGCTCTGACCAACTCGTCACAGTGAAGCTCAAACATCCCAACTCGAACCACCTGAAACCAGACAGACACAGGATTAAATGATGCATTCTGCATTTCTGTTGAATCTTGATTGTCTTCACTGGAAAAACGTTGTCGCTATCCTTCGTTTCTTCCCAACATTAGATTGTGCTAAACCTTTCAGTTCAGCCAGACGTGCGAAGCCGTGACATTCCCGTGTCTGTAACTGGATGAATAGTAAATTCATCGTCGTGACTGGTTCAGCGCATGTCATCAATTCCACCCAGTGACCGTGCCGTGCCGTATAATTTCAAACATGTACGAATCTCTTAGGCATATGTTACTTAGTAACCTTCAGCCAAGGTTATTAAGTAGCAATTAAGTGTTTATTCAGACGCTGCCAGAGAGGTCTATCAAGACGCGCATTCTACATCATATAGTTTACCTTTCGAGAATTGTACTGGATATCGTCGACCAGCTTTGCAAACCTTTCCACTTCCTACAGAGATTTTAAAACAAAATGAAAATAGGACTCTACAGAACCTGAGTTTCAGACCCAAGGGGAGACCCTCCACTTGGACCTGAAACTCAGGTTAGACTCTAGATTAAGTTTATATGCTCTGTATTAATGACTAAAATCTATACGCAATATCGCTAACAAATACCTTCGCAAACCGATTGAATTTGTGACCTTCCAGAAGGAACTGTTCCACATCAGCGTCGGCCTGAAAAATTGGGTGTTAAGATTAAAAGAGAAAAGATTAATAAGCAAATCGCCACCAGGCTAAGACTTAATACCCCGATGACATGGTCGAATTTGAGCTAATGAAATGCGATACGGATATACAATATATATAATATATAACGTTTCAGTGGTTCTGACGTCTGGTAGTGATGCTATTAAAGCAAAAAAAAAAAACAGACTAAGTTCAGTTACCTTCTTAGAAATAAGGTCCTTGTATTTATCGTAGTACTTGAGATGTTCCTTTGGACCTGCCATCTCACGAACGATTACCTCATGTACCTACAAGACCAAAGGCATCAGCCAATCGAATATCCTGATTCTGTTCATCGCACACTTTATATCAGTCCGAAATGAATATACACCTATTTCAAAAAACCTTGTCGCTCGGAGATCTGACATGGCCGATCTGAGACTGAACAGTATTTCTGAGCTTTTCTGTTTTTCTTGGGCCAAAACAAGAAAACGCCCATTTCTAGCATGCCTCATAAACAGTGTCAATATAAAAGGAAACTGAGTTGTTCGCCTGTGAACACATTTTGCAGCATGTTACTCGGTCTTCAGATCTCCGACCGAAATTTTTTTTTTTTAATATGTGTATATTGTTATCGGGAAAGAAGGAGTATTTTCAGTGGGTGAGTTAAAACTGGATGTTGTTTTTATCATCAAGGCTGTGAATATAGCCTGATTAGCGACCATCTGTCCTTGAACAGACCAGACAGAGAGCTGCTAAGCAGGCTACAATAAACAGCGAGTGCCATCTTTTCAATTCAAGTTCTTTCTTGGGCTCTGTATCTCTAGTTTTCTGGCATTACTTCTATTGACCTGGAATCTTAACAAGCCATTATTCTCCCTTGTTGAAGCGTGATAAACAACACGAGCGCACCCTGTTTTGAAGTATTCGGCTACTTAATGATGGTATGACTTACTTTTTCTTTTGCCTCGTTGACGATTTCCTCTGATATAACTGGTTTTAAGGTCTTCTTGATTCCAGACTGTGGAATAAATGTTGATTATAAAATGTAAAAACTAAACAAAAAGGTGTTGTGTCTTGTTGTGTGTGGCCAAATCTCGGCGCCTAACACATGTTAATTGCAAAATAAATATTTCTTCAATTTCATTAATTAACTTCGTCAATTTCGGTAGCTAAATACAATAAACAGACGTATCCGAACTATGCAACTGCCGTGTGCTCATACGATTCATACCATGCACACATCGTAAGACCTCATCACCACACTAAAACAATAAAAAAACGAAGATACGATTGGAAATGACGGATGTTATCATCTGCGCATGCCAAAAAGAGACGCGCCTGTTTGAATGACTCCGTCTTAACCTGGCGACACAAGACTCGTACCCATTCGTCATTTGTTCCACGCTTTTTTTGTGCGCAGTGGCTTTTGGGAAGGAGAGAGAAAAAGTGAAATCCTTCCCATCAACCACAGCATGAGATCAACGAGACGAGAGAAGCGACTCACCCATTCAGAGTAAAGCTTGGTTTCAACTCTTGGGACCACCATGACAGCTTTAATCATGACATCATAAACGTTGAGTAGAACAACCTGAAAACAGAATGATCAAATGATTATCTAGATCATATGAAAATATAGAATTAAATTCGGAAAAATTAATTTCCGACTTCGCTGGAAATCGAACCCACAACCATAGCTAATTAAGGGGAATGCCCCTCTATTGACTATGTCTAAGTTACGCAAATTGCACTCACCAGCTTTTTCAAAGATCTTATACGTGGCTGCTTACCTCAAAGTCTTGAAAATCCGGTTCAAATTTGACAGTGTCTCCTTCAAGAACGAGGCGCATTATGAACCCTGGGTGTTCCAAGACCCTAACAGATGACTAGAGAGAGGAAAATGAGAGAGGCTTTCAATGTAGACGGCGAAAATGAAACTTTTTGAAACACTCAAGTAAAAAGCAATATCTAGCAGTGGCCATGGGGATCTGCTAAGGGACCAGTAATTCCTTAAGTCGGAGGGGGGTGAAGGATAAATTGGGGGCCCTCAGGTTTTTTTAGTGGAACTTGGGGGGCCTTGAAAGGTCAAAAGGAGGATTGGGAGGATTAAATAATGATTGGTCCCTAAGGAGAAAGTGGTTCAGTGTGTTGGTGCAGATGGAACTAATAAACCCATGACATCGCCCACGACAAACCAAAGCCGAACCCTGCTAACAGGGCATTGGGTAGTTACTGTTACTGCAACAACAGCTCGTTGTGAAATTGGATTATGAAATTGTTGCTGTCAATCAAAACAAATCAGTCAGTGCCTTTGACATTATGGGCTGGTGGCAGCAGCAAAAAAACAATTTCACAACAAGCTGCTGGAATGTACGAGTTCAAATTATATTGAGAATCACAGTGACATTCCTTCTTTTCCCTTCAGTGTCACTGAAGTCTGGTTTTAAACTGGTCAAGGACACATGGGCAGTGGTGGAACCAGCTAAAAATGTAAGGGAGGGGGAGGGTGCTTGACTGAGTTTTGCTTGTCTTATAAGTAACAGCTAATTTGAATGTAAATCCATTACTTTGATCAAATAAGGGGGGAGGCTACAGTCCCCTTTCCCCCTGCCTCAATAAAGTATTAAAAGGAACACAGCAAGAGGTCAATGGTAAGAAGTATGTGGGTAGGGGCAACTTGTACTGTACTTACAGCAGGAGGGCAGAAGAGTTTAGTGTAGTCTTCAATAGATTCCAATGCCAGGGTTTGCAGCTGATTTGTCATTAACACAGCTGCTGCATTGAAAAAAGCTTCAAGTCTTTTAGCGTTCTGATTGCTAGGCACCTGTTTACGCTTGTTCCCTTGGTAATAGATGTTTTGAACCTCTGGAAACCACCTGTGACAGGATGAATAGGCTGATAAGTTCCTTAATGTTTTATACATTGGTAAATAGACTATCCCTTTGAAGTTTGCTGAGTTTTATAACCAGTTCCCTATTATAAACTATTGTAGCCGTACTCAATCCATTCTGTTTTACCACAATTCATTGACTGTGTCTGTGAGCAGAATAATGAATGAATAACAGGGAATGCTGAGCTCTTCAGCTCCTCTAGCTCTGCAGTCCCTGAGTAATTTGCAAGAAAAACAGAATCCCCTACACCCTACACTTTGACTCTATATTGATAATGCTTTGCTGTAGCCTTCCCCCTCCCCCTTCAGAAATATCAAACAAATAAATAATGCACAGAAATGGCTTCTCGTATTTACTTTTATAATTAAGTCTTTTTTTTGGTATTGCCTATTTTACACCAAGTACATGTTTATGAAGTCATGTTATGCACTTACTTCTTTAAGAGTGTGTCCTTAGCAATTTCAATGTGTCTCATAACAACATTCTGAAAGAGTGCTAACTCTAGAGCATCAGGCCTTAGTTGAATATCCTTGATATCAACCAGCCTCAGAAATCTAAATGGACAAAGAAATAAAACATTATTTATTTATTGTTATGATTGAAAAAACTTAATGGAAACATATAAAAGCCCTTTCAGAGCTATGGCATAATGTGCTAGTAGCAATGGAAAGCCATTTCAATGTCATAGTATACCATACTTTTCACAACAGGCATACCACACTGGTAACAATGGAAAGCAATTTCAAAGTCAAAAGCATACCAAACATTTCACAATGGGAAGCCATTTTAATGTTATGGCATATCATACTGGTAACAATGGAAAGCCATTTCAATGTCATAAGCATACATGTACCATACATTTCACAATGGGATGCCATTTCAAGGTTATGGAATACCATACTGGTAACATTTAGAAAAGCCCATTCATTGTTATTGCATACCAACAGTGGAATTAATGGGTGTAACTCAGTACCAAAATATTCCCACTGAAACAAAATAAAAGCATGTGATTTACCTGTAGGTTTTGTGCCAAAGGTCAAGCACAGCTGCCATAGTAGGGTTAGTAACAAACAAATCTAGGTCCATTGCTGCTTTGGATGATACGTAAGACCTGTACCAAGGCTTAGGAACCTGCATCAATCTGAATAACATTTAAACAAAAACTGACTATAAAACCACTCAATACTTATTATAAGATTGATAATTTTATTCACTGCAAATAATATAAAAATTTGGAAAATAAATTGAAGAAAACAAGGGCTTACTCTTTTCTGTGTTCCAAAACTTCTTCTTTTTTGTCATCATCTTTCTCCCTTGGGTCCTTGAGTACAAAGTCAACTAAAGATACATGTAAAAAAAGTTAAACTTGATCCTGCTTGATCAGTTGTTGAGTCTTAGACTTCAGTATTATTATTATGAGTTCATTAGGTTTTCTGATGGAAACGTTTCACTTTACCTATGGCTTTCTTGACACTCAACAAGTAGTCTTCCTTCATCTCATCCGAGAGATTCTCTATACATATTTCAAGGCCATCCTACAGAAATAATGCAAGTTAGCTAATTTCAGCAGCTATTTTATTTGCCTAGTTAATATAAACCTAATTAAGTACCCGGCAATCCTTTGTTGCTGCCCTACATGATAGCTAGGCATAATAATTGGCAGTAAAGTAGAAATTATGCGTTCGGTGTGTATATAATGAAGTAGAGAAATAAGAGAAAAATATCATATGCCCTTGGCAGGATTTGAACCCACGTCTTCGGTATTCTAGTCCGATGTGTTAACCACTACACTACAAGGACCAACCACGCTGGTAACGCAGCCAGAATATGAAATGTAGGGTTTTCGTGAGGATCCCAGAGCGATATTTTTTCTCTATAGGTAAGTTGAACACCGTAAATGTACGCAGATAATAGACATAGTAGGAAAGGAAAGTAACCAATATTTTAAACTAAGTTAGTTTAGTATTACAGGAACATTATACTAGTACCTTTAGTACTGGAGGCACTAGATTTAGCACATGGTCTAACCAAGAATCCTCCATTGGGGCAACATGCTCTGTGTCAATACCATGATGAATGTAATAATAGTAACGCTGAAGAAAGATAAGGCCCAAAGTAGTATTTTTAAAGTGCTGACAAACAACAGCTGTAGCAACTATGTTTTACAGCTGTTTATCTCAAGTCAACTATCAGTAGAATTTGAAATGAATAGAAAATCTGAAAGCCTGGTTTATAATATCCATCTTACCAGGATATCTTTTTCTGCAGCAGTGGGTGAACCTGTCCTTTCCAATGGAGGTAGTTCTGCTCCAGCTGAAGATGGTCTTGGAAGGGGAGCACTTTCATCTTGCCTGTAAATTAATTACAATCCATTTTATCAACAGTATTATTCAACAACAAAATATGGCTTGCCAGCATGTATGTCATTAGGGACCTCAAGAAGCAACAAGAATTGAGAATGGGGGAGCTCACATAATGACATGAGCACATTTTTTAAAGCAGCTTTTTATGGACATGCCATTTTCCTTGGCATTATCATTCTCATTAGATTGTCATTGGTGCTATTTTCAAGTCCTAGAGAGAACAAGCTAAGGATAAAAGCAAGCACATAAAAAACGACTTTAAAAACAAGGTCACATTATCAACCGACGATCAATTTTCTCTATGCTTATCAATTCTTAAGATCCCTAGTATCTTAATAGGATGTCACTCGTGCTACATACATGATAATGTTTACAAGAGCATTACGGAATGCTTCCCTATCCTTCTTTGGTGCATAACTTGTTTGTTTCTTAATATTACTACCAGCTGGTGCTGCACTAGAGGAAGGTGAGGTCCTTCCATTACTAGCATCCCAAGGTTTTGCTGCGGAGGTGCTGCTTTGGTTTCTTTCCTGGAAAATTTAATATGATTTTTTTAGCATTTCAAAGTAGATAGAAGAAATTTGTCATTAAGACACAATTTTTCAACTAAAATTTCATATCTTTAAAAGACTATCAAGTCTATGTCTGTGCAGGCCAAGCATCTCATGGACAAAGGAAGAGGTTCCCTGCTAGCAGAAGTCTTTTTCTACACTTAGCTCCCTTTTGTTTGTAGGTCAAGAGAGAAAATTATATTAGATTGATTAATATATTTTTCCTCCACGACCAGCAGGCCTGCCGTTTAGCCCTACTAAGGGGGGAGGGGGATATTAAATCATTATATAGGTGCATCATCTATTCAATGAATAGATGACGACTAGTATTGGAACTAGTTTAGACTGCGTCGGTGATATTAAAGTTAAAACAAAGGTGTCGTGGTAGATAATCTTTTCACCGTAATAAGAACAAGAGTAACTGACGTTTCGGACGTTAGTCCTTTGTCGGAGTCAATGAGAGAAAGAGAATAATGAACAGGTTTATATAGTGTGTAGAGAGAAAACAAACCAATAAGAAAACAGCAAGTCGTTAAACAAAAGAAAACAAAAGGATCGAGAATAAAAATGGTAGGTGAGAAGTGGCTAATTAAAGGTGAAGCGTTCGTTCAGCCTGTGCGGATTAACTGTTCCAAGCGAATGAATCAAGCGCAATTCAATGAATACACTGTTAAAAAAGAAACCCTTTAAATATCCCTTTTATCTGATCCAAAGATAAAAATCATATACTACTAACTAAGATATTAATTGCAGAAAATATTGATCATACCAGGGATAACACCAATGCCATCTTCACCATCGAATCCTGGCCTCTTGCTACTCAGTTGGAATGAAGGAGGAGCCTGTTGCCATGCTGGCTTGGCACGAGTCTCAGGCAACTGTGGCAAGAATCTCACAGGCGTATGTGGATCTCTGCCTTTGAGTTTTTGGCCATTCTAAAATTTTATAATAAAACAAGAGAGTTATATACTAATCAACGAATTTTCAGTAATTTGAATTTTGTGAGCATATTTTTATTTTTTCTGTTTATTTTTACTGTAAAGAGTACATTCAGACATGCTATTCCATAACAGCTGTGATCATGGTAATTTGTCTGGGATTCTAATTTGCTGATCAGTGATCTTCATGCCGAGATTTATTCAAAGGATGTTGTTATTTCAGTTACTGTGCTGAGTTTCACGTTGTGACGAGCATGTGCAGTACAGTTCCAGAACTTGAAGAATTTTCATTTTTATGACATCGAGAAAAGTCGGTGCAGAGAGTTAATAGAAAAAAGAAGAACTCGAAAACTATGCGGTCAAATATCTTTAAATTTCTACAGTTTTTTCTTCGTAGAATGATAAGGCAACTGACTCAATATAAAAAATATTTGGACAATGTCCTCTTATTTAAAATGATTTTCATAATCTAGCCATCAAAATGTTGTGGACTCACAAGGCATAGTCGAGGGTAAAACGAGGGTAAAATTTGAAAGAAAAACAGGGTTTCAAGCTTGCACATGATTTGCTGACATAATTTACCAATACGCCTTTTATTTCCACTGGCTCTGGACCAATTAGAAAGGGAGAAAATTCAGAGTAGTGGTAAAATGTGTGCTAATTGCTTTGTTTCTGCTACAGTAGCTCTTCCTTCCTCAATTAAAGGAAAAGAGCTATTGCACTTAAGACTCAAAATACACTTATAATGTCCATATATAATATTTTTCGGCCTTTTGTGAAAGCCGCGATTATAGCGAGTATGCGCGTCATCACAAGCAATGTAAAAGCAGAGTCAAACCAATTTTTACATGTTAATACAGTCAATGTTTTATGTACAGATTGATGGACCCTCTTCTTCATCATTTGAGATCATGCCTCACCATGAATAAAGTAAACTACAAATTGCATTACTTAGCTGAGTTCCTGGTCTTACGCTAATGACACTTGGGTGACTCTTGTGCATGGGATTGGGATAGTGTATAAACGTTTGACAAACTTAACATCTTTTGGTTAATAAGTAACTAACAAAATTGGGTTGAAAAGTTTTACATTTGGTATTTGGTATAGGAAATGCCTAGTAAAGTTTCTCGATAAAATGATGTACTAAAAATATTTAAAGATAGCTTGCTGCGTACATACACGTTTTACCGGTGTACAAAGTTTCCAGATCGGACAGACTAACTTAAGTAAGTGCGAATTTGAGCGCCAAAATATTTGAAATGCGAGATGTAAACCTAAAAGAAGCCTTACAGATACAAGAAGTATTTATCAACATAACCCTTCGTTAGATAATCTCTTCTAATCCTTTTCTCAGGTACAAAAGAACAAGCAACACAGAAACCTTACCGCTTGAATCTCCATGACTTTATCGTCTTGTTCAATGTTTCCCCCTCAAATATCTCTAAATAATTCAAGCGATCCAACTACATATTGAAGCACAACGGAGATATAAGTGTTTTACTTGAAATATTGGGTAATATAAAGATAGCAAATTTTCCACAGATGACAAACAACGAGCTCAACTAAATCCTTTCTTGTAGTTAGGTTTTATATTCGCCATCTTTGTCTCTTGTGGGTTTCCATAATCCTTGTTCCCATGGCAACTACAAAGTAAACTGGCGCTAGAATGCACATGCGCAGTAAAGGTCTTATATTTTTATTTTTTTGCTACACAGGAGCCCCATGCTTAGGTATTTATCAGAATTCTGTGAGACTTTGAAGGGGACTGTTCAAACACGTTTGGGAAAAGAAATACAGAATTATCATAAATACGAAATATTGAGAGTGGCTAGCATGTAGATATATGCATAATCTAGGAGTTTTCTAGAGTGCGAGCTAAGTCCCTCTATTTCCCTTGTTCACTGTCCGTCTGTCTGTCCGTGCTGATTGGTCGAGGTCAAGAGAAAATGAACTAGTTCATATTCTCTTGTCGAGGTAGATTAGTAACGAGTCAAAAGTTCTTGGGAGACTGGAGCTGGGGAGTTGAATCGACAATAGACACGGACAGACAGACGGACAGTGACCTAGGAATTTTCCTACTTCAAAACCAACTGATTGACTTAGCCTTGTGTGTTAACATATACCCAAGCTTACAATATGAGCGCGTCTTAGTTAGCTCGATGAACATCATATTTGCCGCTCAGCGTTTAGCCACCAAAACAAATTCGGTGACCGCCCCCATTTTCAAATCGTTTGAAGAAGAATATGTATAGTAATGGCGTAATTTTATGCCAAGTTGTAAAATAATTCTGATTGCAACTTCCTTTGTCCGCGAAAAATCCTTAAGACAACAGCAGCGCTAGGTAACAACTGAGTGACGACAACATTGACAAACCTTCACGGAACGACAAGGAGGTCCTAATACCCTGTACGCCCTTTAACGTTGTTTAAGCGCGCAAAATAAGCATTGTTCTAGTTATGATATGTTTTTCGTCCTTTTATTGAATCGAACTGTTTGACAGTTTACATTTCACTAAATAAACATCAATATATATTATATTGACATTGATAATTACATAATACATTAAACAAACTGTACATTTTTAAGCAAAAATAATTCTGTATTTATTTTATCCCTTCCCAAGCTACAAGATATGAAATGTAAAATTTCTGCAATCCCTGCAATGTGCGATATAAACAAACTAAGCTATTGTTTTGAGGGATAAACATGTATCCGTCAAATTCATTTCGACGGCGTTGAAAATTTGGTACTTTTAACAGAAAATGAACAATACAAGCACATATCTGTTCTACTATTACCCCGGATTGCTCTCAGTCTGCCCTCTAGCTCAGCTGGTAGAGCATCAGTAGTACAATTCCGAAGGTCGAGGGTTCGAATCCCATCGAGGTCGGAAATTAATGTTTCCGAATTTAGTTCCAAGGGCTTTCGCCCGGAAAAACCTAGTTCAACTATTTCATTAGTGCCACGCGGTCCACATACTCTCATCTCTGTTCTACTATCTAATCATAATTATCATATTATGGCTAGCTTTTAGGTTTTTTTTTTTTTTTGAGTTCGGTGTGACATGGAGCCCATGTTTTATAGCTGTCGAAGCGTAATGAAAAAATAAAAATAAAAAGTGAAAAAAGGTAAACTATTATCTTTATATAATATTTGCATGCGAATGTATAATTTACACTAAGATAGATACATAAACGTTTTCATCCAATGTAAGTAAAATTATATATATTTATAGAGCGATTTTACTGGCGAGCACGATCATTATAATGATTGATTGATGATGATAATCATAACTAATATTTAACTGAGCACGTTTTGTTTTTTTTTTGGTTTTGCAGGATCTATTGCATTCGCATTCTGCTTTTTTGTCGAACCGATTATGAATGAACACTGTGACCAGCACTAATAACTTTAATACTGCGCGATAACGACGTATTTGCCTCTTTTGAGATGGGTTCTCAGGAGAAAGTACGAAGACGTTATGTAACTACTATGTAAGAAGAAGCTTTGAAAAAGATATTGATGGTTTCACTGCGGCCATGTTGGAGGAACTTAATAAAAGAATTGACCTTAGTCTCTGTTGATATAATCCTCCAACATGGCCGCCATGTCTTTTGTTATTTAATTTTCTTGGGAATGGTTGTAAACCATCAATAGGTAAAAAATGAAACTTTACCAATGGCAAAACCAGTTTGACTGAATGAATGGATGAAAAACTAAATGAATAAATCGGGGGAGGGGGATGGATGATTACTTAGGTGTCCTTTGTATGCCCAACGTATTCTTCGTGAGTTTTACTAGGGATGGGGGCATGACTCAGAGTAACCAATTTCTCCACATTACCAAAGTTCCCCCAGGCATTTGTAATGGGCCTTGTCTCTGTCAACATCCCACTGACACGAGGCCCCAAATCAGTCAGGTACCATCAAACAGCCGTGACCTTCTGCATCTGTAAGGCATCCATTTGTTCCAGTATAAAAGTAACAGTTTGTTGGCGTAATACGTCCAAGTGCTCTTGCAGGATACTGATTTTCTTGTCAGCTTCGTCCAGCTGGTTCGACAGGTTCGCGTTCTCTACGAGCAGGGAATCTCGGGACTTTTTGCGTGAAAAAAGAAACAAAAATAAAAAATCGACTTTACTAAAGGCACGATTACACGGAGCAATCGTCTCTGCAACTTGTCTCGCAAAAGCGTTACGACACAAAATGCAAGAGGGTTTAAGCAGCGCAACGCAAACACAATCGTTGTCAAATGTAGAAAAAATTCATTCTTCTTTTCGCAACGATTGCTGCAGCTTGTCTCGTAACATTTTCCCAAGTTGCACTGTAGGTTACATGCTGCAATATTCCATGCAACTTGTGTCGCAACGCCTGTGCGAGACAAGCTGCCGTGAGAGAAAATCGTTCCTTAATCGCGCATAAGGGTCAAAATTACATTGGGTATTTACAACTAATGCACTTGATTAAACAAAAAAACTTTTTTGTTGCTCAACAGGCGATGCGCAACTAGATCCGAGCAGACGTGAGTTCTGACGATAATGCGCGTGTACGTTGGTGCGCATCACTACGAATCACATAAAACCTCCCAAGTTTAAATAGCTCATTTTAATTCATTTTCACTTGAATTGCATGAATGAATCACCTCAAATCATTAACTCCTGCCACTAACGTCTCGAATCGATGGCGATTAAAACAAAGTACAAAAAGTTGCATTTGCAACCAAATATTACATGAAATGCCGGATACGACACCCTATTTTTGACTGCACCGTTGTCTTACCTCCTCCGCCTTTAGCAGCCTTTCATAAAAGTCTGCCGGTACGCTGACACTCTCTCCGTTCTGCAGCTTAAGGCTCTCCACTGAAGGCTGCTTGATAAACTTCATTCTGTTTTTTATCCTTCGAAGTGTGTCACCCTTGCTAGCCACTGCGGAACGAGAAAGACGATTTCGCATAAATGGGAACTTTAGGTATCACAGATATTGTTGGTTTTCAATCATTCCCAAGAGAATGAAATAACAAAAGATGTGGTGATCATGTTGGTTCATACTTTATCCGAAGAACATCTTCCGTTAAATTCAACCAACATGACCACAAGCATTTCAACCACAGTGATTGGACAAGTTGCTTATATATTCAATCTTGACTTTGATTGGCAGAATAAAAATCTCTTTGATTGACGTCCATGAAAGTCACGACGGCAAATCGTACGATTTCGCGCAGCAGAGGTGGGAATAACTATTTTAAATGTCAGCAAGTGTAAATATAGTCTTCTACACAGCCGCTATTAGTGTCGTCACGCAACGATCATTCCCCAATGGGAGTGAGCGTTGCGTCACGACACTAAAAACAGCAGCAAAGAAGACTAGTGTCAATAAAGGCCTTACTGTTTAAAGTTGGAGACTTAGTTCGGCATTCGATCACTATTTGTTTCTTGCAGCTTTTATGACAATGGATGTTGCAGCCTAAAACGATAGAAAAAATATATAGACTCTTGCGTGTGACGTTAATTCCATAAACGTGGTACTGTTCGAAAGTCCAAACACGCTGTTCAGACGTTGCGGGCAGCGTTGCTGACAACGTAGGTCAGTCAATTTACAACGTTATTGATAATAATACCTTTGCACTTATATCCTTGTTTAATAATTCCTCGCAACTGAAAATTAAAAAAAGTAACTGATAAATGAGAGAGACTTTGCAAAGACATTCCCATTGATATAATGACATACTAAAGTACGATAACAAGCATGAAAGTCGATGGATTATCAAGGACTATTTTAGATACTAACCAAGCCGCCACAATGATAGCAGAACGTGGGAGTAAAGTAAGTAGTTTCTTGGAAAGTGTGCGAAAACTCTTTGGTTAAATTCTGACAATTGACCTTCAGAAAGTAATTTTTCATTTCCTCTTTAGAAATTACACCATCACTGAAAGAAAGGGAAAAAGAAAATCTGAGTGAGTAAATTGCTATGAATTAACGAATGAATCACTGACAAAGTGACGGACGGACGGAACGCATGGACGAATGAACGAATGGACGAATGGACGAATGGACGAATGGACGAATGGACGAATGGACGAATGGACGAATGGACGAATGGACGAATGGACGAATGGACGAATGGACGAATGGACGAATGGACGAATGGACGAATGGACGAATGGACGAATGGACGAATGGACGAATGGACGAATGGACGAATGGACGAATGGACGAATGGCTCGATAAATCCATAAATCGAATCGATAAATTCATATGAATGAATAAAGGACTGACTCACTGGTTGAATAAAATTATAAATACGAATGACAGATAGTCTGCACATACAGTTAGCAAAGACAGTTGACATAGCTTACCTATTGACATCGATCACCCCAAACGTATCAATGAAGGGAAAATTAGTGGCGATTGCATCGAACTCTTTCCCGCTTATCGTTCCATCTTTGTCTATGTCGTACACTCCAAAGACCGCCTACAAAACAAAAACGACCAAACAAATTTGCTTACTTTCGATAATAAATTAAAACCTTTAATACACAATCCAATTACCATTGGAACGTTTGAGCACTTCAGCCTTTCATTGTCGGTTGATAATTGTATGACGGCCGTATTTAAATATTCCCTTGATGAAGCGTAAGAATTTCCCGGCTAACATCTTCAAGTTTTCAAGTTTTTAGACTAAGAGCGGTCAGATGGTTCATTCATTCTAAGCATTAAGAAATACTTATGCTCTGACGAACCATTGGGACACACCACGTCCGTTATACGATATCCTCTTGATATCTTCATAACCACCAAATGTGCGCAAATGGAAGGTCCAGTACGCACATCGTGGGTACTATATGCATCCCTATACACATGTTGTTGGCATGTTGTCGCGATATGTTTTTCAGTGCCGCGAACAACAACAAAGTACTTTCTTACATCCATTTTTATAATTACGCGACCCACACACCCAGCTATAATAGCCCTCCGTCAATCAAATTTCCAACGGCCTGAGTAAGCAATTTTTTATTGACGGAAGTCGAAAAACAAGGGCTGTACTAGTCGCATAGTCATAAAAATAGGTGTAACTCAATGCGTTACGACAGACCTCGACCATGGCAGCCACGTGTCTTTCTAGTACTTTAAAGTCCGGTGCTCCATGAGAACTTGACGCCCAGTCACCAAACTCTATAATGCTGTCTGGATCCTTCATCGATTCGTTTGGACACTTGAAATATAGTAATGCTTACTGATAAATGCGCGTCACAAAAAAATGCGATGTAATAATTTTTTTTACATTAATACTGCAGTATAGAAGCGCAATTTTCTCTTAAGAGGTTCAAAATATTTTCACTTTGTGAACAAATCGGAGAATAACCGATATCAACTTAAATAAATATTTGGTTCCTACAAGAAATTAAAGATGCAGCGCTCTTCTCTCTTCCTCTTTTCTCGTCCCAGAAATGATTCATCCAAGAAACCCAATTTGAGGCAACCTACTTTTTTATGATAAGAAAGTCCCTCTGAAAGAAGTGAACCTCTTCGCTTCCTTGCTCCGACCCGAAAAGCGTTTGCATTCTTTGATTCATCCAAGATAATGCAAAACTCGACAAAAGACAAAAGTAAAGTCTTGAAGCAACTAATAGAACCAATAGATAGCTATGTAACTTACTAATGAATTTGTGGACGTGTTGTTTGCGTTTCGAGGTTCTCTTGCTAACGATAATTCGTACAATTCGTCATCTGATAATCGCGGCTGCAATGACACCTGTTCAAAAGCACAATACAAAACCATTCAATAAGTAATGAATAATTGTCATTCATTTTACATAGATCATGCAGGAATTGGTTGATCACTCCCGATCTCTTGAGTCAAAGACTCAAGTTAAGTTAAGCGGAGGGAGGAAAGCCAGAAACGGAGAACTCAGAGAAAGCCTTTGAAGGCCAGGAGTGCACCATGAAACAACTCTACAAATTTGATGGTTCCCGGAAACTAAATCGCATTAGCAGTTCACACCAGCTGTTCTTTTCAAGAAAGATATATGCAGTTGATAATCCAGCAAGGAGTATGGTAATTCATAATCATATATTAGGGTGGTGATTGTAACAGAGAAGGTAGAAATATTGTAGAAACGAATTATGAATTCGTTAGTAGGAGATAAGTAGTACTACTCACTTAGAAACCTCAACTCACCCGAAGCATATTCAGCAGTTCCATGTTTGGCGTAACAGGAGGTGATATCTTTTGTACAACCAGAAACTTGGACATAATCCCAGCAAGAGTGATAAGCTTGTGTACATTAATGAGCTTGCCATTTACCATGTCTGGGAGAGCTGTGTTAGTGGCAATAAGGTCCTTGAGCTGAATACCTGGTAGAAAATAGCAAGACTTCTTTATTATTGGAAACATTGGAAATTTAATCCAGGAAATATGTTTTGCTCAGGCAGAAAATTATCACAACACTTACCTCTGTTAGTGAGGTAGAAAGAATTCATGAAATAGAAAAAAAATAGAAATTAATAAAAAGTATACGTTGATGAAAGTAACTGTGGTCAATGTGCATTTTTTTAGATTTGTTTTTGACAGGAAGATGTGTATAGGTTCCAAAGAGAGGGGTGCCCTAGCACCCTACTTTACAAAATTGGTGGTACTTATCACCATCACTTATTGGGTATTCATCTTCATTATACTGCCTCCTCTGCAGTGGAACCTTTTGTAGCACAAAATGGTTTCTTGTGTATTTGTCTTTGTGTAACAAATGTTCTGGTTGAGTGATAACAACTATTAGTCACTAAATAGTACTATTTGTCAGTATCAACTTTGTTTTTTATTTCATGGTTTTACTTGCATGCATTCTATTGTCTTGTATGATAGACAGTACTTACAGTACAGGAATATAAAACCCATTGCAACAGGAAACTCTTTTTCTGTAGGTGGAGTAGTTGTTCTCAGAGGACATAAATTCTACAAGAAGGGTCATGTACTGCAAATACAAGAATGAAAATATCCATCTTTCAATATGAGGAAATCAAACAAATTTATGTGAACGATGCATACAATTGGAGAATATTGGATTTTGATGGTATAAAACTGCCTACTACTGCTAATAAGGGTTTGAATTTTTTTTAAATACTTTACTTTGCCATCTCTAAGGATTGACAAATTAAAAACTTGTCAGCTAATCCTGCTCTTATTAAACAAGCCTTTGAATGTGGAAGAGATTTTCAGGTTATTGCAGTCAGCTTCAGTAAGATAATGACCAGTTGTCCTCCGGTCAACGATCACTGGCTGGCCAATTTAGATTTAGCTCAGTCATACCAGATTTCTGGCTTAACTTTACTGCCAGAACAACTAGCAAGTCACATGTGACCAGACAAGTTCCGATTCTGGCTGGACATTGTCCAAAGACTGGCCAATTTTAAAGCCCTGTTATTGTAACACAATTTTTCCTAACTCCTAATGAAAGAACGAACAACATGGATACCTCTCTGCAATCCTGGGAAATACAAGCTTTTGTTTGCTGTAGTCTTGATAGGACAGAATTGGTTAGTCCACCAGAAACAGCTAGCAAGCCATTGAAATTTTGAAGTTCTTTGAGATGCTGTAATAACAGGACAAAAATAAGCAAACTTTGGGAAATAAACTTATCAGAAATTAGTATTATTTCACTGTTATAGCAAATTTAAGTATTACACAAAAAGGATAGCTGCATGCAAACGCCACAGTATTTCTTTTTTGGATTGCTTCTATAAATCAAAAATAATCAGTTTAGACTTTTTATATTTTAAACTGGTGGCAGTGAAAATGAAATGGACAACCTGCAGCTACCAAAAATAGCTGCAATACTTTATTTATACTCATGGTTGAAAATTGCATACCTTAGCAACTTTTTGAAATTTTTCTATGCAATGTGCTCTTTCCTCTGGAGTCCTGTGATTGAGCACCATCGCCTGAATCCACTTGGACAAACCATTAAGCATTGACACATACCTCTCAAGTAAAGGACACTCATCCATTTTTGACTTTTGAGCATACCCCTTCCATTCTGAAAACTGAAATACAATTCATACTTGAAATAAATACAAAACGGAAGGGAACACTTGTGTTTATCACTGGCAAAAAGAACTTTAGGCTTATTTCATTCCTAATGCTTTTAGACAAGATTAACATGAAAACTAAATGCAGCTTACTGTTAGTAGTGGCAAAAGCATTTAGATTAAGATCTTTCTTATTTGCCCTGCATAATTACATCAGTATTATCCTTAATGTTTATAAATGGAGTTACATCACTTGGAAAAGCTGGCATAATTTCTATAAGAGGAAGTTTTTCTTTGGTTGGTTAGCACTCTGATATTACACACCAGTTTTGGCTTCACTAGGTGTGTACAAGGACTCTGGTGCTGGAGTTTGATTGGGCGCATGGTGTGACAGGGCTAATAATAGCAGCTGCTCAGTGGCTGAACATGGTGACTAACCACATCAGACTGATCAACCTGTGACCAGTCATGTAACTGGTCAAGAGGACATGCCTAAAACACATTTGGCCAGACAGTTCAATGTTCATTGACTGCCTGTTATTTTTGATTGGGGTTCACTGTTTTAGCCATGTTGTTTTGGTTGTAGTTATATATCCCCATTGCCCACGGTTTCTAAATTAGCTTCTTTATCACTTCAATAAGAAAGAATACCATGCCTAGTGAAGATAAAGAACATGGTGTAGCTCTGCTTGAAGGCCCTTTGAGCAAAAATAAATTCAAAGCAACTGTGTTCTTTACCACAATTGACCAATTATCCTCTTTTCATCCCTAATCTAAAATATGTACTACTAAGTTATACTTACAGGTATTCTCCTCAGCATTTTAAAGTCCAGATAAGTAAGCTGTTCAGCAATTTCTTCTGGGGATTGGTCAGGGAATGCAAGAGACACTTTACGACCACTTGATGATCTGTGGTTGGTGCTGACACTTAATGCACGTGTATTGACTTCAATAAGCTCCCTACAAAAGAAATCTCTTCTAAGACATTGACATTATACTAGCATTACCCAACATAACTAACTTGACGTCTGGATGCCCTTGCATATTTGTTGGTATTACACTTTTTCATTTCATTGTGTGCTGAAATTTTCTATCATGTTGCATGGTTGTAAGCAAGGGAGGTGCATCTAGATGCACCCCCTCCCCCTCCCCCTCCTCTCCAAAAATGCTAAAGCTCTGCTGACTTATTCATAATTTTTGTATTCCTTCCTCCAACTTTTTTCTACTGCAAATCCTTGGAATGTTAATACCACTCCACAAGATGACTGTTAGTTTAGACATAGTTCCATTTCCATACCATGTGCACCCACCCTGCAAGACCCCTGGTTACACCCCTGTGTTGTATAAAATTACTTTACACAATGCTTTCTCATAATGCACCATGGAACACCCTCTTGGTACTCCCACTTTCTTGAATACCCAAGACTGTCTTTTGTGACATTACATGAAATGCCACTTAATCAAAATCATTGTATGTCACTATATTAATACTTACATGTTTGAAAAATCAATAATGTCTCTCAATGAGCTATCTCCTTCTGCATAAACCATTTCTTCCATCTCTTTGTGAACAAAAGCAAGTTTTTCATTTTTTCTAAAATCATTTTCATGATTTGACATCCAGTAACTGTAAAGATCAAAACAGCCCATGACTTCATTTTCTTATCCTTTCCATTATTAAAAAAATGCAGGGAAATCAATGGATGAAAGAAGCAATATTCTTAACTTATGTGAATGAAACATAATTAATACAAGAGAATTCCAGACAACTGGGTTTTGAAAAAACTACTGAAGTCCTCAAACTATCAAAAGCATCAATAAATAACAAAAGGAAAGCTGAGACTAGAGGTCTGGAAGTTTCTATATCTGAATTCAATCTGCTATAATCTATCTATCTTTGGCTCATTGTCCAGGACACATAATTTTGAAAATACATGTATAATGACCCTCTAAATTGCATTTTATAAAGCAGACCTGCATGAATGGAAATAATAAGCATAAATATAGGTAAGTGAAAAAGAATCTATCTATATATATATATAGTAATAAATATAGATCTTACTTGATGGCTTGGCATATGGCAAATCTCCTAGACTGCTGTAGTCGTTCTTTACTTGGATCTGAGCATTCATTTGTTTTGCTCTGAACATATCTAGTTGTCAGGTTAAGGATAAAATGATAAATATCTAGACATACAGTAATTTCAATTTTGAAAACAAAATATATCTGGATTTCAAAGAGATGGGTTGACTATGCAACTTGGCTTTGAATGGTAGAGGATCTACCAGGAGTCTTCTCAGAGTGGAAAGTTTTTTTAAATAGTATGAACATTTCCAACTCCTTCCCACTTTTTTTATTTTTATTGATTCTGTAATTCTGTTTTCAATTCATCTTCTTAGATAAAACTTTTTAAAATTAAAAACTACCTCCATGAAGTAAAGGTTTTTAAAGTTTCATGAGAGAAATCCTGAATTGTTTTTGTGCGCAAAATATATGCAAAAATAAAACTCAGAATGAAGGAGAAATTTGACAGTGTTGTAAAACACTTTTTAAATGTCACTTCCATCAAACAAATTGATGCAAAAAGTAATGTGTATGAGATTTTGAGTGTCTGATGTCTGTTGTACAGGAAATTCATTGCGTTTGCCAAATGGAAGTTTCCCAAGCTTTAGAACACACTGGAAAAGTAGGATGAAAACTGAATCTTTTCACAACTGACAATAAAAAATTAAAGTGGGATAAAATAAGAGTTCAGTTCCAAAAAAAAATTTTCTAAATTGATTTCATTTAGGAGAAATTCTAGTCTTTTACCTACCTGGAAATCAATATTAAAAAAATGAATTAACTAATTATATAAGAAGAATTATCGTATTTATATGTACCACTTCATTTTTGCGTCTTTTAAAGAAATTTAAGCTTGACTTAAAAGCATGACTTAATTAGGGAATTTACTCTCGAGTGGAAAAGAAAAGCGCTGTACAAGAAAGAAAGCAAACCAAACATCACGTACATGATAGTGTGGATGTTCTTTTGTCTAGCAACTAGATAATCTGACACGATAGAAGACTTTTATAAAAGAAGATTAAAATCTCTTTCACAGCGAGATGTGACGACTGAAAGGATTTACGATTTACGGTCATCAAGCCAAAAAATTAAGATGAACTTGAAAATTTTTACAGTAAGGATACGCGTCCATAAACGCCTCCAACAATTTATCCGATTCTAAGAACCATTGGTGTGCAGTAAACAAGGCAGTTGATAAAGCAGGTTCCTTATTAATGGGTCCATTTTCATCTGGTAATAAAATAAAGAGAGAGACAATCAAATCACTGACATGCAAAGAGATAATAATATCGACCAGATATCGCTCACCAAATGTAAACAACAGACAAAAGTCAACTTGACGTGACAAAAAGTTTTTCTTTATAGAAAATTATATTAGACGTGTTTTAAGAAATAATAGTATTCTGTAGATATTAAAGCCACAGTGCTGATAGAAAGTGCTTGGGATCTTTTTTAAACCACAAATTAGCACGTTAGATTTTGAGAGGTGAGTTTGTTTCTGAGGGGATGGTATTAAATTACAATCATAAACGTGTACTTTACAAATGTCTTTACCCTTCCAAATCAAATTCCAATGATTACAAAGATCACTGTCACAGTAACGATCATTGAGATAGTTATTTTGTTAAAAAACATACCGAATTCATCTATACAAAACTGGACCAGTTTATCAAGGGTCGCGGCGCGTAAAGAAACGCGTCGTCCGTTTGACTCGTCGTCTTCGCTCTCGATGTAATCCACAGTACTAGACATGCCAACTCTGTCGTTCACAGATTCACTTTCATTGATCTCTCCTGCAGTAGAAGAAGACGTTTTTATATTAGAAAATATGAATGCTGCAGTGATATATAAAGAAAAAAACAAGATACCTCTTTAAAAAGATGCTAAAGATAAGCTTTACAGTAATACTTGATCGGGATCACTGTTCGTGTCAAACAAATATGACGAGGTGACAGCTTCAAAATAAGATTTGATTCCGCGAATAGTAAACGAAAAAAATATTCGAAATCACGGTTTGATATCAAACTGCTCTAAATAAGAAAAAAATAATAGCAATCATTAAGAGAAAAAGATCCCCTTCTGGTTTCACAAATTAAAGTCAATCTGTCAATTTGTTCTCAAAACTACATTAAAGTATTGACCTTAAAAGACTAGCAAATCACAGCAGTTTATGTAAATAATTTTAAAATTTACTGGAACCAACCTGAGGTGATTTCCATTGGTTACCTTGCTAACATAAGGTTATGTTATTTTAAGGAACATTTATATAGTATTCAGAAAGGAAAAGATCGTCATCTACACAGCAGGAAATGCCAACTCCGCACCGCGAGTGGAAGGGCATCATTCATACATCCGGTCGTGGGCTCGCTCCAATGATCGCGACATCTTCGGATTTAGCTTCGGATTAAACTCGAAGTCATTCGGGAAATCTTTGTTTACGTATAACACCAGCAGGCGCCGGGGAAAAAATAATAATCAAAACAAGAATCCAATTAAACGATGTAAGTATTATTTTAAGAGATATTTGGTCTATTAAATTATTAAAGTAAAGGAATTTAATGTAAGAAAATATACTTGAAATGTGTATAACGGGCGTAGTCAAAACATCATCGGCCCGATCGATATCCTGTCGTGTACTGGACGAAATGAACCAATCAGTGTGTTTACCAACGGTCTAGCGGTAACATTCGAATCAAAAAGATCGAACACCAAACGCTTTTATTATCTTCTTGATTTTGTTCTTATGATCTTACAAGATGAGAGATTTATCCTCTATAGATTTTAAGGACAATGTCAGGTTTGTTGTTCGCCAAGAGCTCAAAAGCATGGGACTAAAAGTTCCCAAGAATAAGTCGAACTCTAAGCTGGTAAGAACAAGGCTGGAAAAATATATAACTTAATGACCTTGTTTAACTTAAAATATTCATTTTTACGATTCAAAAGGATTCTTTTCTTCACTTTTATGTTGCATGATTTAAAGTAGAACCATCAACAAATTTCATGATTCAGAAAAGACCAAGAAATGGTGAACACGTTTTTGTTCTTTGTGTCGTGTCCAGTTGATCATTTGGTGGGCACGTTTATGATTTTTGTCAAATGTTCAAACACTTATTTTTTCATATTCGTATTATTTTTCTTACAGGCGATTGAATGCAACGGGGAAGGAGTCTTTGGTATTCCTCTGGACCAAGTTCCAACAAGAAACGTTGGAGAAGATTTTTATTGTGGTGTTCCTAAGTGAGTGAAAAAATTCAAAAGTAAAAAATATATATTATAGTCAAATATTATAACAAATCAATATGTCTTCTTTCTTAGATTTTTGGTTGATTCCTGTAGTTTCCTTCGCAAACATCTTGGTACAGAAGGATTATTCAGAAAATCTGGCTCTGTTCAAAGACAAAAAATCCTCAAAGTAAATTATTGTTCCTTTGGTGTGATCTTGAATGTGTTTGAATTATGTCTTTTCAATAAATAAAATCAATATGCTTCACTAATTTTTTTCTTTATTCACAGCAACAAATTGAAGGTGGAGAAGATATCTCTGCAGCACATCCCCATGATGTGGCAAGTTTGATAAAACAATTCTTTCGACATCTCCAAGAGCCATTACTCACCAATCTTTACCACGACAGCTTCATTAAATCCTTGAGGCAGGAAAATGAAGGAGAACGTAGCAGAATGATTTTGTATATCTGCTTAATGCTGCCCTTAACCCATCTGCAAACCCTGCAGTACATCATGAAATTTGCTGCAGAGGTTGCGACTCACTCAGAACGGAGTAAAATGGGTTTGTCTAACCTTGCAATTGTCCTAACTCCCAATCTCATGCATAATAATTCTAAAAAGGATAACAGCAGTTCTTCAGAGAAACTTAAAGATCAGACTGAGATTATTGAGAGTTTATTAAAAAATGCTGATCAGATTGGTAAGGTTCCAAATGATGTTTATGAGAAAGCAAAAATGATTGGAGAGGATGGAGACTATGCTATGACATCTTCTGGTGATGAACTGGAGGGGGAAAATCTTCAGAGAACAAAGAGCAAGAGAGCTCCAAGGACTAGAACGAGAACTGGATCAATCACTGGTAAATTATTAATATTAGCTTATACCCACAATGATGCATGCTCACAGGGCTCTGCTCAAAGCTGCAAATACAAATTGAATTGTTTATGTCTTTGCCACACAAAGCCAAGTAATTAACAGCATATGGAAGATTTTAAGCTCTGTGCATGCATACCATAGATTGAAGCTCTATAGACCTACATTAGTATATTTGATTGAAAAATGATAAACAACTTGTCATATGCATTTAATCTTCATTTCATCTTCATTTCTTCAAAGGGTTTATTGGACATAGTCTAAATAAACTCAAGACCAACTCAAGTTCATCCAAGCACACCCCAGTGAACCGTCACAGAAGAACCAAGAGCGTTAAGGCTGACTTAATGAGGAACAAATGCAAATATGCTGAAGCTAATGATATTGTCATCAGCAAAGGTTTGTGGCTACTATATCTCTAGACTGAAAATATTTCAGAGTTTGATTAATAGCTGTTATAACAGTAGCATGCAGATGAGATGCAAAATGACTCATCATACATTGTATCCACTTGATGGCCTACTGTAGCTTGATCAAATGATCCTTAAAACAAAAGGTTTTCTCATTGTGGGGTCAACTGTAATAACAGAATCTATCTGATATTATTATACATTGTACTCACTATTTTTATGATCAGTCTGGAATAATCAATGTCTCGGCAAAATAATGTTATTGGCCCCAGCCTATGGCTTCTGCCAATAACACTTGCCTTGACATTGATAATTCCTGTTATAATTTGAACCTCATCCAATAATTATTGTTTATTGTCAATATCTTGAAAACACTAATACATTATGAAATGTTTTTGATTTCTATTTTTCAGATGATACAGCTTTAGATACTTTTGCTTGTCAAGCAACTGAAAGAATGAGTATGAGAATAAGTTCTAACAAACGCAGGGTGGAGTATAACAATTCAGCTTTGTCACCTGCAATGAAAAGGTATGTTTCCCCTTTTAGTTTTTAAACTAATAATAATTATCAATAATATTTTTACACAAGTCAAAAATATAATAAATGCAGGGCTCTCACTGGTCTCTTGTTCTCCCTACTGGTAATATAACATGCACAAGCACTCTTGTTTGATGATATATTTGGAGAGATAAACAAAATTGGAGAACAAATTAAAACAAGGCTCTCTCTCCATTATTTGTTAATTTCACTTACGAGTGCTAAAAATACTAAAACAATATAAGATCATTATTATTGGCCTCAGGCTCAGTGAATACCAGAAAATATTTAGCTCACCCCTCAAAGACTCATGTCTTGGTGTAAATATTGGCACACAACATTTGCCTCGCCTTTGTTAATTTATATTAATGTAATGAAAATGTATGTTTGCTGCCAAACTTAATTTACTTGGGCAGCTGCTGAAACAACAACAGAATCCCAAATCTTTTTATTTATGTTCCTTGTTTTAAATTTTGTTCCAGAAGACAAAGAATAGCACAACAGCATGAAGGTGATGCTGGGATTGGCCATCCAAGGATTATCTCAAGATCCACACAAATGTTCACTACCACAATCAAACCCTTGACTCCTGTGAGACCTCTATCTGACATGGGTAGGTTTACAAAGAATTGTTTTTCTTTATTGCAGTTTGAATTAAAAGTTCAGCTCCTTTAGCATAACTCTGTTGGCTTGATTAGGATCTTTTTCAATCGGCAAGCCATTTGGCTGGTCAAAATGGGGTTCCTGCTGACATTTATAGACCCCTTGCAGCATGCACACATCAGAATGCAGCTCAATTTGGAGGACATAACAATAAGTTTCCTTTTCTCATTAGATTAGAATTATTTGTTTTGTCCTCCAAATTGAGTTGCTTTGATGTCACTGTGACATCACATGTAAGGGATCTATTCTATGGGTCCTAATGATTGAAAGCCATTGTCAACCCAACCCTTGTAGCTTAGTCCTGAGTCTTAGATGATATGAGTCATTAGAAATTTCCAGAGCTGGTCAGATAAGACTAGGAGGATTTCACAGCTTTCACAACAGATGATGTATCCTGACATGCAATATTCTCTTACCAAAAAAGCATGACACTTAATAATACTATCTAATAACTGGTAATATTATTTTTTTACCTTGGCATGTGTAATCTATTAAGCACTTGAGTAACATTATGTTATTTAATATTTCAGTTAAGAGTGAGCATGCTAAGGTATTACTGTCCGAGGAAACAGAACATGTTAAAGTCATAGATGCCATGACATACGTTCCATCACCTGATAAAAATGCACATGAACACACAAGGCATGCACGCGTACGTATACGATCACCTCGCTCTGGTTCAACCACCCAATTATTAGGAGATGAAGGTTTAGAGTCACCAGTCTCAGGTGGACAAGATGCTGTATACAGCAGGCATGGGGGAAAAGGAGGTGAAATGCAGAGAAGAAAAGTCACAAGAAGGTACAGTGGATGTATTGCACACAAAATAGACTATGAAATGTCATGGCAGGCAGCAACATCACAGCATGGAATAGATCTTTTTAGCTTGGTTGTAATGTTTTCCTATTTCCATGTTATTCCTTGTAGATTCATTAACTGGGTTAAACCCATATTCCTTTGTCTTCTCTTGGGCAACCAAGATCTTCTCTTGGGCAACCAAGAATCGATCCTCTACGTAACGTCGAATTGGTTGCTTTTTTTTAAAAAAACATTTAAACCAAACCATCCAGAAATTCATTTAGTAAGAAAAGAGCAAGAAATTTTGACATCTACCAAAAGAACCAAAATGAGCAGAAAAAATGGATAACCTCAATCATAACATCAAGTTCCACAAGACTTTCCAATTGGAATGATGATACCATTTGTTTTTCAAACAGGATGTCCAGTTTTTCTGGGTAAATGGTAGCACCCATGGTCTGAAATGGGAATACCCAAGCCCAAAGGGTCTATTGATGATGCATGTCTACTCATTACTGATGCACAGGTTCTTTATTTTAATGCAGGCATTCATCTGGTGCTACATCCTGCTTCAACTCTTCACCAAGACAGCGCAAGGGAAGCAATGTGTACAAACAGGTAGGATGCTCCTGCTACTGTACATTATTAAACTGGCTGTAGCTCTTATGGACAACATTTGAACCCAAAATGTTTTAGACAAACAAGTTTCTAGACATTTGAAGTTATAATTATTCATTAATCTATGCAATTGAATTGAAGATTATTTCGCTTCATATTAACTTTAAAATATGTTCATATTGCAGGAATCTAGTTCCTGTGCAGCCAACAAAACCCCAGATCGAGAAAACATGAATCCAGATTTGGTATCTGTTGCAGTAAAGAACAGTTTTTCTAGCACCAACAAGTATCAAAATCCCAAGTATTCTAGTACAGGAGATAAAATGACGCCATGTAAACTCCATATTGCCACTCCACCACCAATGACAGGCCACAGAGAAATGAAAACACTGTTATCACAAAAAATCTAGATGCCTCTACTATCAGAACACATTGTATATAAAATAAATACAGAGGTAAAATTTGAGATATATTTCAATTCATACAGGTTACATCCATTTTCATAATAACACAGCCAGACGTTTGATTTGCCTTTTTTTTTTTTTTTGCTTTTTTTTTTTTCGTTTACTGCCATAAAATTTTCACAAACCTGATTTTCTTATTTTTTGACTTAATTAGCTAGATGCCTGGAGCTATTGACATTGTGTAATTATGAACATAGATGTAATGTGTGTAGTCATTTTATAAACTAAGGATGTTTTTTAAAATAGAATTGTTTTTGAATTTAGATATATGACCAGAATCTTTTAAAAGTATTTTTCCAGGAAAACTCTTTTTCAATAACATATGCATGGTAATTATAGTGACAAAGTAGCTTTTGCTGGGAGCAAATCAAGTCAATTCCAAGAATTTGTCAGGAAACGCAATCTTTTCAAGTGCATGTGCCTATGGAAAATCATGGAAATGCCTTGACTGACGACACCCATTAAAACGGTTATGTTGTTGCCATAGCAAGTGTATGATTCTATGCTTACTATTGAACAAAAGACACTGTAAAAAAACGTGAACCAGACTTTTCAGAAATGTCGTGTCATTTGCAAAAAGAGCAGTTTAGTAAGAATATCATATAAGTTGTCAAGTTTTGAAAATGAGCTTTGTTCATATTTTTGCTCATGCACAAAAAATACTCTTATTGGAAAAAAAGTTACATTATATCCTCAATAATAAAAGGATGCATTATGTACAGTGTATACTAAAAGTTATTTGATTAATGATATTAGATTGCAACTGTATCACCATGACAGTGGTGAGGATTTAGTGTTATTACAAGGAAAAAAATAGAGTGATTTTAAAATAAGGGTGTCCAGATTACCTGGAAAGAAAGAAAGATTTTGAGGATGTTTGACTGGCACAGATTTTCAATAGGTTTTTAAAATGTTTTTAATATGTGAAAGAAAGCCAATATACATAAATTGTTTGAAAACAGTGGATAAAAGATAAAGATCAATGTTGTTCCTTTGTTAGTTACTAAATAGCAGCCTATCAAAAAGCTTGATAAGCAAAGATAACTTGCTGGAACAATCTTAATTTTATCCTTAAAGGAACGACTTTAACTCTTAGCACTTACTTTTGTGCCATCAAAGAACCCCAAACCATTTAAAAACAAATGAAAATTCCTAAAACCATCTTTCAAATAGAGTTCCCCTAGGGAGTCTTAGTGTGCTTTGTATAAATTAACAGAAAACAGACAAATTCACTAGTGTATGATAAATTTATAATTTTGTATTAGCTTTTTATGAATTACTTTAAATAAAAAATAAAGGGGAGAATGATTGAATGTTGGACTTTTGTTAGTTTAAATAAATATAAAATACCATCAATTACAATCTAAATGAAATTTATACCATCGGTGTTTTTTTATTGTCAAAAATCAGATAAACACTACAACCTATTATAATAATTATTGGTTTTATTTCAAACGATAATTGATTAATATTAGGGTTGGGTTGTAGCCCAGTCTGAAAGCAATATCAAAAAGTCAGACCCTTTGCAGCACTTTGGAAAGTAGTTCAATCTGGGGGACAAAACAATAGGTTCCAATTCTCAGGGCCCAGTTGTTCAAAGTGCGATTAGAACTAATCCTGGGTTAACTCTTAATAAGACCTATAGGAGTTAATCTTGGATTAGTGCTAATCCAGTTTTGGACAACACGGCCCAGGAGATTGGAATTCTTTTGTTTTGTCTAGCTTATTGTTTCTGAGTGCTAGTAGCCTGTGAAGAGTCTCTCTGGTACTGTTCCTCAATTATCCCTCCACATGAGATGGCCACTTTGCAGGCTAAAGAGCTAGTAATTTGGTCCAAAACTATGAAAGTTCAATTAATCAGGATTAAGGAATTAATGTCCTCTATATCAGAAACAATGGCATCAATTCACAACATTCAAATTAAGGTATAATGTTTTGGTCATCAGAAGCCAGAAAAATCATGTCTAAGAGTCAGAGGCTACAGAAGCACAAAAACATGCTGACTCGAAAGAAAGAATCTCAATCTATAAACAATCTGTCTATTCAACTCATCAATTTCTGTATTATCTACCTACTGCATACATACATATATATATATATGCATACTTGATTGCAGAAACGTCGTAGTATACATTAATACAAATATCTAATTTGTTCAGTATATTAAATGATATGCAAAACAGAAAAAATCACTTTACTTATTGTTTGTTTCATTCAATAACTGTCAAAATATTTTTTCTAGTCCATTAGATCATACAGATTATAAATCAGTTCGTCTTAAGCGTTGGAAATGCTAATTTTGTATTATGCATCTCATTAGATATACTAAATAAATTTGATATTTGTATAATAATGTATACTACAACCTTTCTGCAATCAAGTGAGTATGTATATATATATATATATATACTCTCCTATCCTGCATATGCATATATATATATATATGAGTGAGAAAAAGATGAAAGGAAAGAAAGCTATTGACTTGTAGCTGGGTTCATGCTGCTAATATTCTAAGTTACCATTCTACTCCAACTGCTGAAGCATGTTTAGTTGTTTAAGTACTTTACTCTGACTTGTTTCTCGGATTTCTCCAGCTAAGAACATCTCATCGACCACTGAGTACACCTAAAATGTAAAACAATCCAATAGCATGGTATTAGATTTTAGCAAAAATGAACCGGTACATCGTAGAATAGGGAGGTAGAATCATAACTGGTATTGCAGAAAAAATACACCCTACAACTTTATAGAGTGCTCACACTAAAACGTGAAACAAATACTAATTTTTAGCACTGAATAGTAATAATCAAACAATAAGATTTACAAAGGATTCTGTATGAATAACTTCTATAAATTAGTACTAAATATTATTGCACTCTAACTATCTAGTAAGTCAAAAAGTCTTCAAATTAAAGTAAATACATGTATATTGATTTACCTTATAAAAGTTAAAGACTAAATCCAGTTCACAAACATTGTGGAAAAACTCATTTAAAACCTGAAAAATAAAATAAATATATATGCACCTATTAAGAAACATAACAAACATATATATGTACCGTTTAAGAAACGAGCAGGAGTGTTTTATCGGATATAAAACATGAGGCGTAGCCGAGTGATTTTATACCCGATAAAACACGATCTGCAAGTTTATTGAACGGCTTAAAAAACTCATGATGAATGTTATCATATTGTACTGAATTCTTTATGAAATGAACCAAGTTTGATAGAGAAAATCCAAGTTAAAGTTTATGCAAATGAAGACAAATCTTTATCAGATATAAAACCTCCTTCACGGTCATGATTTCTATTGTGTTTCCTTCATGAATTATTAATGAGTTTTTTAAATAATATATACAGTATGAGTGGCCGTGTTGTATCCGATATACAAACACGAGGCGTAGCCGAGTGATTGTATATCGGATACAACACGGCCACTCATACTGTAGATTGCTTATCAAACGTCTAGATTAGTTCCTTTGTGTTTCACTAAAATTTTCAAAATTGAAGTGAATCTGGCCAAGAAAATCCAAGTTCAAGTTTATGCAAATGAAGACGAATCTATATCAGATATAAAACCTCCTTCATGGTCGTGATTTCTATTGTGTTTTCCTCGTGAATTATTTATGAGTTTGATAAATAATATATACAGTATGAGTGGCCGTGTTGTATCCGATATACAAACACGAGGCGTAGCCGAGTGATTGTATATCGGATACAACACGGCCACTCATACTGTAGATTGCTTATCAAACGTCTAGATTAGTTCCTTTGTGTTTCACTAAAATTTTCAAAATTGAAGTGAATCTGGCCAAGAAAATCCAAGTTCAAATTTATGCAAATGAAGACGAATCTATATCAGATATAAAACCTCCTTCATGGTCGTGATTTCTATTGTGTTTTCCTCATGAATTATTTATGAGTTTGATAAGTATATATACATGTACATGATGTTTGTATATTTTTCCATTTGCATCCACCACGTACTCCATGTTTATATACTACAGGTAAATGCAAGGAACCAATGCAAGACTTAGTTACCAATGACATCATTTTTCAACCAGACTACTATAACTAAGATTACCCCTCACACAGATCTCCTTATTGCAAAAATCCTGGATTTATTTACCAAAAAAACTATATTTAAAAAGAAGGATATTTTAACACTTAAAACAACTTTTGGGTCAACCAGGTTTACTAAAGAACCCAAGAAAGAGGTTCCTTCTTATTGAAAAAGTTGTTAATTTAAGAATTTTGTTGGTTCATCAGAGTTCAGTAATAAGATAAAGTTTCCATTACCTCTACAAAATTGTGAATGGCCTCCAAATAATATAAGTTGTTATCACTGACATCAACACAGAAACAGAAGTACAACCCTGCATAACGTCTGTAGACTATTTTGAAGTTACGGAACTAAGAAGAGGAAAAAATGTTTGCTGATTACACCTAAAGTATTTGAAACAGATGTACCAAAACACCAAGCCAGCCAATAGTCCCTTTCAAAGTTCCCTGCAGTAGTAAGGTAGCTTGCAATGATAGAGACCTTTTTTAACACCTTGAAACAATTATTCACATCTTCATCTTTGCAAGCTCACTATTTATAGTAAGATGTATAAAAATTTTTAACATAGCCACAATAAAACGTGTGCTCTGATTGGCTAATTAGCATGCATGGGCATACATCCAAAAATGGCAAAGCAGATTTTGTCAGAAAAAATATTTTAATTTTTCTCAATTTACAAAGATTTTTTACGCTTTTGCTATGTTATAAAAGCATGACTCTTATGCTTCCTTCGTGCTTAGCAGCCTTCCGCATGCACCCAAAACTTGATGGATGCACGCTAATCGATGACCAATCCTTTACAGTTATAATGTAAGTAATAAATCTTATTCATCCTCTGATGCCCAGTACAACTTTTTATAGTCACACTCTGTGATCATTTGAGATATGGAAATTTACTTGTTCTAATCAATGGTTTAAGATATGTTCTAATGTTTTTGCTATCAAAATTTATATACTTTCCTATAGCCTCCCTCCTCTATTAAAGCATATTAACATAATTGATGGGCCGGGTTTGTCTGAGTGTGCCCAACTTCTAAGATAATAAATGACCGAGAAAACCTTACCTCTACGAAATTTGTGTGCTTTGCGTCTCGAACGGTAACCAAAGCATGTACTTCTTCGATCAACTTTTGCTTCTCGTCATCATCAAAGTTCATGTACCATTTTGCTAGTCTTGTTTTCCCTGCACGATTTTGAATCAGGATAAATCGAATCTACATAATCAGAAAAAACATACAAAAATTGCACCTCTTTTGGCGAAATAACATTTAAAGAATCATTATATCTGCAAGAATAATCCTGAATTAACATTATTGCAAAATCTTTGATAATATACAGTAGATAATGAAGTAAAAAAACTCTAAAATTGCCGAGCAACTCACCATCTTCCCCAAAATCCAAGATGGTGGATCAAAAGTGGGTATACACTTCATGCACGAATGCAAAAGTGTAAGCAAGGAGCAGCGATGGGGAGGGATGCCAAACACAGGAAACCCAGTACTAGCAAATAAAAATTTAACATCTCTGTTTTGCTAGGTTACGGTACTCAATATACTCAATGATATTTACTCAATAATAAGCGATTAACCCTTTTAAATTATATAAAAGTTAATTTATACTTGTTTTAAAAACCCTATTCCAAGGTAGGATATTTTTTCACTTTATTTGCCCAAAAGTTAAGATTTTAGAATTTTTCAATTTCCAAGTATTACATGTAGTTGAAGCCTTTGACCAAGACTAACGCAGTCCGCATCAGTTTTCTCTTCACAAAACGTATTCGAGATATCAAAATTGTAAAATTCTTCTCCCAAGACTATCTCAGTTAATTTCATTTATGAGCTATATTCAAGCCTGCCATTCAGTTCGTAGTTAGGGTCTATCGCGAAAACTTTATCGCTTATTTACGTAAAAGTTGGTTTTCACATGACGTCATCAAAACATCAAAATCTAAGCTATAGATCGTATAAAGGCATTTCTCAAGTATGTTTTAGAAGTCAGTGTTAAAAGTCACAAGAGAAATTCTCGAGTCATTTCGATGTTTGGTTCCCGAGTTATGAATGTTGAGTTTGTGTCACACAATGCCGTCACGTCTATCTAAATAGCGATCAAAATAGTAAAATAATTTACTTTAAGTAATTTATTTTCCCTCAGACACGTTTAAAATATCTATTCAAAGTATATGTAAGTGAAAAATAGTCAAACATATTAAATATTCCATCATTTTAAGCCTTTGGAATTTCGTCCGCCATGATGGTGTACCAACTTGGAACACCAAGATGGCCGCTCCATACATTTTAACCAAAAATTGCGTCATGTTTATTCGCCTGTAGTTCCGCAACTAAATGCTTTACTGTCTCGAAATTTGGCCAGAATATGTAGTTTGGACCACTTTACAAGATTATGAAACTTTTATTTCATTATAATGCGAATTTACGCTTTTGAATTCATGATGACGTGGGTGAAAACCAAGAATAAACGCGGTCCGAATTGTTAGTTATGGGCTGGAAATTGACCAATCATATATAGTGCGTGAAATTACCTTGTCATGCAATAAAACATTCGTATCTGGATACGCTGGGATTCAAACCCAACGACAGAAATTGGGGGGGAAATCGATTCTACTGTGCCATACCCCCGAGCCATCCGCAGAGCTTAGGCGTCGTAAGGCCTTTTGCCCTTAGGTGTACGAATTACGCAAGAAAATGTTCTAGCCAAAGCATCCATCTCAGTGTTCCGCGGTCCGTCAATCCACGGTTACCAACACCATAGCAGGTATAGTGCTGTAGAGTGTTAAGCAGTGAACTGACCAGCATATATAGTACGTCTTTGTTAATTATTTTATTCGGCTCAACAAATGTTTTTGGTGATCCAGATTTTTGTACCATACATGAAGATATGAACATATTACTAAAGCCTCGCCAATAAAATATCCAGCTTGGCCTATTTAATTGAAAACTTGGCGAAATAATAGTTTTGGATGTGCGTATTATCAATTATTCATCATATATGATTCGATGATATATACGATTCCTCTAGTTTTCAAAACAAACATCAACGTATCTCATGTAGTGATCTTGAACAAAGACTTAAACTGATTGGTGGGTTTTATGTGGTTTTCTAAAAGCCCATGGTTATTATATTTCTGCACTGGAATCGTTATGTAGTTTTGCGGTGATTTCATCCTCAGGCCCAACTAAGTTGAATAGAAGGCTAGAACAACTGTAAGTTTTTATTATAAGCATAACTAGATTGATGACCTACAAACATATTTATGCTTTGTACGGAAAATTAGCGGAAAAACGAAAGCAAAAAGATTACTACGTTTAGAAATCGTCCCGATTTCATTCTTAAATGAAATCATGAAAATGTTTGAAATATAAATATCAGTGGTTTATGAGGGGTCTTCTAGAAAATTTCCAGTATCTCCGCTAAATCTGTTCGGTGAGTGCAACTCAGACTACGACGTCGCAGTCAGTCCATATACTGAGTAGTCCGCGATTCCCGGGTTACAAAGAAAAGAAAATATTCTGTGCTTGAACGCAAGGAAGTTAGACTGGCCGTGAGACAATTTGGAAATCTTTTTCACAGAAAACAAATTGGAGTCCAACGCATTCGTTATGGTATAATGGTACGTTTTAAAGCATTTTATTATATTACAGTCAAATGAAAAAGCATTTTTTTGATTTTACTTCTTTATTTACTAATACGCAAAGTTCCGAATAATGTTTAGTAGCATAAAGCCTTATCTCACGCTTTTTATTGACCCTTTGCTGAATCTAGTCGATTTGTCTGCGTAGAGTGCAAACAATTAATCCGTGACACACTAATTACTAAATAGTACAAAAAAGTGCTAATTAAACATTAGAAAACAATGGAATTTGCATGAAATTGTGCTATTTAGTATTACTAAAGTTTCACGGATTTACTGTAGTCACTCTACTTGGTAAACCTTGACGCATACGTGAAAGAACCTAGCCTCGAGGAAGTCCAATGTCGTACCCAGAGCCTGCGTTTCTTCTAGCCTGCGGCGAAGAACAAGGGCTCTGGCATAATCCATTTTTGGCTCATGCGCAGTTTTCCGGAAGTGAAATATGAATGAAAATCATGCTTTCAAACGTACCTACTTTCAAAAAGAGTTCTGTGTTTACTTTAGATCAAAACAAGAATTAGAAATGGGGCAAAAACATTTTTGTGTGCAAGTCCAAGAAATCCTGGTTTCAATCGATGGATTATGCCAGAGCCCTCGTTCTTCGCCGCAGGCCAGATTGATTGATTGAGATTGGAGGAATTCGAGAAAGCGCAAATTTTGTTGAAGCAAGAGAATATGAAGTAATACTCAATATTCTCTTGGTTGAAGTCATGACTAGCCCTTTTAGGTGGGAGGGGTTGTTTATCCATCATCTAAATCAATGTAACCTGACTCCCTTTATGGAAAATTCAGTTTTGACCCTCCCCTAAGCCTGACTGTTTTCAGATGCTATAACAATTATATAATGATAACAAAAAATATTTGATGCAAAGAAGTATGTTTGAGACATGTAAAACTCTGCTCCTATCAGCATACCAGCCGTTTACGTTTTTATCCTCCTTCTCTCGACTCCTCCTCCTCTTCCTTTTTTCCTTTTTGGCTGTGTCGACGCATCGAAAGTGTACCATCAAAAAAGAACTCTTTCTTAAACTATATTGGAAATAAGACCTTGGAAATATTTTACTTTTTGAATAATACTGATATAATAAGACTACATTAAATAGACTGCATTATACCGCTCGGGACTTATGCGGCGCAGGCTAGAATCAGGCTAAGGCATTCCCTAGAAAATGAAAGACAGATGGGGTTATAAATCCAGCGATAGATGGTAATGTAGGGTGCCTTAAGGTACACATATGTATGTAAATTCTGCATGCATACAAAAAAGAACCGTACGTTTTCACGGATCTAATGAATCATCGCATAAAAAGCGTATAATCTAAAAAAGAGTGCACCATGCATTTTTTTTGTTATTTTAGAAAACCAATGAATATTTGCAAACTGAGCATGCGCAACGTGACTATGCCAAATTTTCCAATGTTGTTTGCAGTCGTAAAAAAGGCCTTGAGACGCATCTTGACGATAGCGTTTTCGCCCACTTTGCTGCTCTTAGTCGACTTTTTAATATAATATAACTCAATTTAATTCATAGACCGAAAAGACGGTCAAATAGATTAGTACTTTGAAGTAAAGGGAAAAGAAAGCATTCAGTGTATGATTGATGACAACTCGCTGAATCTGTGAATAAAAGACTGGACGCAAATAAGTATGAATATGCATTTCCTACTGCAACACATCTTGATGATGAGGTTCCTGTTTATCTTAAAGATAATAAGTTAGTTAATGAGCTGGGTGGTGAGAAACGGGTCTTAGTCGGTTTATTTAAATAAAACTCATCTGGAAATACAAAGTCTAAAGTCTCGAGCTAACAAAATAGGCTAGCTAACCGGAGAGTAAAGTGAAGAAAAAGAGCTAGTTTGACTGCAAGAAGATCGAATATCAAAATGATTTTTTTAAATCAGTTTTCAACTCATTGAGAAAACGAGTTTTTTCTCCCAGAAGAAACCTAGAGCGACAAAAAAGATTATGTCGTTTGTTTAAGCATTTTTCTTGGCTAATTCGCCAGCAGTTTGGATTTAAAGGAAACTGGCTCATCATGGCCACTCAATTCGACACATTGACAACACGGATGCTGTAAAGCCATATTAGATTAGTGATAACAGAAAGTAGTTCATTTATAATTGTTAAGTCTGCCAGTACGCGTACAGCTAACATTATGATACAATATTAAATATCTTTGTTTTTATGCCATCAACAATCAATTTTTCAATATATATCTCGAGACAATCAATCAATCATGAATATATAAACAACTGAGATGAACTACTTGAGAGATCAATTAATTAACACAAGATTTATTCAAAAGGAGATAGATCATCTTAAGGTATCCATAGCATCTAGAAATGCAAAACAAAAAAAAAACTGGCCTTATCTTCAACCATAAGTAGTCGTGGCGTTTCTCTTCAGGTGTATTATAAGAAGAATTCTTGACAGCCAGACATCAACTAATGATAAACTAGAATTTAGATTTTTTGGCTTTGGAACAGTTTTTCTAGCCAAGAAGCGAGGATTACAGGAGTTTTCAATAATTGTCAATTAATTGACAATTTGTCACGAAACTTTTGGAATAAGACACCAGCCCTGCCTGTTAGGCGTGCGCGAATTTTCCTATCTACGTTTAACCAAGTCCATATTGGAGCGCCATATCCTGAATGAAAGGAGAAGAATTCCGGGCATTTTGGGATATCTTTGTGGTATGGATCGAGGAAAGTGCGAAGAGAGTAACCTAGGTGTCTTTAGGTTTCGAAAGGCCCTTATAGCTGTTCGTTTCGTAGTAGCTCTCGCGGACTCATGTACATACCAGCCGTCAAAATACAATGCGAATCACCACAATAGGCTAACAAAGAAGCTACAAGCTGAAGAGCTGGCAATACAACAACTGTTGAACAAGTCAAGGTGGGATTTACAGGTACATTTGCAGGATTTTAGTTCTGAGACGACAACGTCATCTGATGTTTTTTTAGTTACTTTTAAAGCGATTTTTAACTAGATTTAAATAGATTTTCTGGCTGATGTGTGGTTTGTAGAGTTAACCTTTCATCTCTCAGCAAATAACATGCTTTATTTAAAGCTATTGAACAACCAAAATAATCATGCCTCACGCAGAAACACTGATGATCACAAGTTACAACTAAATACTGAATTGCAACATTTTGCGAAGTGTCGATCCACCAATTTTTTCTCAATCAGTTTGAAAATATTTGAAGCCATATCGGTACTCCCCCTAAAGAAGCATGCGTTTTATTCATTAGAAGATAAAACCAAACCTCACAGTAGACGTACGATACTAGAGTTTCTATTTCAACTTCTTTTATTGAAAAAACATCTGGTGCCATATTTTAGAAACAAAGGCTAGGGAGACTTCCTCGGAATAAAGAGTCAGTGAGTTTCGTCCAATTAATTAATTTCCCATACGACAACATCTTGAGGGGCAAAATAAAAAAAGCTTTTCATATAGGCATAAGCCGGAACGATCTAAGACAAACATCTAGAAATAAGAACACTAATCAGCAGTGGGTTTTGAAAGTATAACGTTAAAATGCTATTCTTTTGAAACGATTAATGAGGAAATTCTCATTGCCTTTTAGAATTTCAAGAAATTAGAGTATTCGCAAAAATGAAAAATTCCAATTATCATTTAAATGTTCACTCGTTTGCCAATGTGCAGTAATTAGCAACCATTGTAAGATTTGCGCTCTCACATTATCTCGATCGCATTTAGATAAGGGTCGGGTGCATATTTTAGTGAGCGGTCCGCAGAGGACGCCCCGGGTATGTATAGGAGAAACAGATAAGAGAAGAAAAAGGCGCGCGTAATGTACAATATAGTATTTCTTTATTCATTTAAGTTCCATTTTACTTTTATTAAAGAACACTATCTAATTTGACTTCTTCTACAAATATTCAAGAAAGTGATTTTTCTGAATTCTCTTTTTATAGTCCTTTATCTAAAGGTGGGCTTCCTGTGATATGGTTCGCACATCAGTATTTGGTCTATTGGTAGACCCTGTGATCTACCTGGCCCGGTAGTCTCACTTGTTTTTCGCGCTCCTGCTTGATTCGCAGAACTAATTCGGAATTAAGTTATTACGGTCGTAAGATTGAAAATAAAAGTTATACAACTTTCTTTTTGATCAGCCGAACCGACTTTTTTCGAGTTTGTTTAATATTTAATTTTTGAGTTCACTATGATCAACTAAAACATAGCATTGCAAGTAGAATATGGAAAATGAAGTGGTAAAATGACCACGTGTTTAAGAGGCGAGTTTAGTTCTACACGTTGCACTTTGTTTTCTTGGAAAATACAGCAAATACAACTGACGTACCCTGCTACAGCTAACGTTGTCAGAAAACAAATTTAAAGCGGAGATTGTGGGAAAAAATAGTTTTGATGATTTGTAACAATACAAGGATTGATAAGGGTGGAATTCGTGAACCAATTTCAATGCACGGCACATCATTTTCGTGATATTTCATCTTTCCGGCCACTAGAGAAAATGAGCTAAGCCTAGCCCCCTTAGTTCAAAACTTTACTCTTGATCCGTCTCTCTCCTCTCTCTCACTAGAGCTCCCCCTCCCCTCCCTCTCGGTCTCTGGCTGTCTTTTTTTCCCCTTTTCTCATTCTCCAAACTTTCCAATTTGGTAGCGCGTAAATCTAGGGAACAAACCCCCCAGTGGCCGGAGAGCATATGGTACTGCCAAGGTTTGGGGACGTATATATCAGCTAAAGCGCTTGAGCCAAGCTGAAAGGTACTTGGTCAACAGTACTTATGAATAATCGAATGTGAATAATGAGGAAATACACGTATAATGGAATCTCTGAATATATATTTACATTGATCCTAAGTAGGCCAATAGTGGCGGCCAAGGATGACAACCTGCCGCAGATCGGCGAGTGATTGTGTTCTGAATATTAATAAATGTCGCTTTGCAAAGGAAAAGGAAAAAAGGAAGCAAAAACATGCAGATAACAAAAGAAAGGGATGAATTTAAATTAAAGCTCTATGTTATCTGTATTTATTTTATAAATGCACTCTTAGCTTTGGACTTATTTTCAGAAACTGCTCGGGTTATTAAACGGATTAAAACGCGGCAGATGTCGGCTCATACATATCTTTAAACCCAAATATATTTTTTAGTATTTTTTCATGGCAAGACTAAAAAAATTGTCTTAATAGACTTAATATAATGTTTGAATTTTATATATCAAAAACGTTTTTCTTAAAACGGAGCTCACGAATAACGACCAACAATCGACTTCAGTCGGGCCGTCACGAGTCCTAGGCGTTACCATAGAAACGTTGTATTTTATCCGAAAAATCCTCAAACGTTTTCCAAGTTAGCTCGTTCCTCGAATTTTTCTGTTTTCCCCAGTACCTATGGTTTAGAAATCCATGAATCATGTCTAAAGGAAAAGCAAAGGAACTTCAGGTTAGTTTACTTCAAGCAAATGTTTAATCGATTGACTGGTTTGGTTGGCAGATGTTTGGTTTACTACAACCTCGGCATAAAATGGCTGACAAAAGTGGGACCTAAAAAAGTTCACCATTTGAGATTTGTGGATTAACATCATCTTTGATTTTACTTTAAGAAGTAGATATTCTTCCTATTTTTCATGTCCGCGACAATTAACTAAATCTCTTATCAAAGAAAACACATAGATTCCGCAATAAAGTGCTGTGTCAATACACGGTTTTGTCCTTTGATGGTGGCCAATGAAGGAACCAACGTCTTCATTACGGCCTCAAAATCTTATGCTAGTTTGTTAGAATTAATATTTTAATCTTGCCTGCTGAAAAAACTTCACATCTGCGGATAAAATGTTTTTAAAAAGCTTATCGAAAGTTGAAATAAGAGCCTCAGTTTGCGTGAACTTATGGGGTCCCATGTCAGAATGGATCTTGTCAATGGCTGGACAAAAAAAAAACCCAGGCTTAAATTTTACGCTTTCTATTTTAATAATGTCAAATGATATTATCCTTGGTGATAATAATAATTTAAGAATATCAATATATGTATTCAGAAAATAGTATTTTACTTTGTTTTTTTTTGTCATTTTTTATTTCCCGCCGCGACAGAGAATATTTAGAAAGGCAAAGTAGGAATTCAAAAATCAACTTCTCAAATTTAATTTAAATGTTACATAATATAACACCTTTCAAGAGAACAAAAACAAAATATTTCGAGGCATATCACGCTAGGAAAATATTTGATTAGCCGGATCCTGCTAAATATTAACGATATTCAAGAACTTGACGTATGATTAATGAGCAAGGCAGCCTAGAAACGGTCGTGTAAACAGAAGTCGACCAAGATGGCGTACATCAAGAAGAACCCCGATGCTCAAAGACCGCTTCAGGCAAGCAAATTTTGTACGCTTTGGCTTATATTAGTATTTGTATGACCTTTTTTCTTTATTTCGGGTCTAAATTAGGGGTATCAAGGTGTTAAATCGATTAAAATGTTGCAAGATAAGCGACTCAAGTATGCATATCAGAGAATACACTCTCCGCCTCATGGGGACAAAAAAGTGTGTCATTTTTCGATTTTCGACACTTACTAGGTTTGTTTTGGTATCAATTCCAATCAGCTAAATCTCGGACCAACTTAACTGGCTTTCTTGATGATGCGGTGGTATCCCCGGGAAATTGTTGCCAAATACTGTAAACTTCAATGTTTTCACATTTACTTTATTAATACATCCCCTTTTATAAAATTATAACATTGATACTTTCATTCAACTTAATTGTGGATGATCAGGAAGTAAGGAATAATTTTCGTGATAAACAGTAAAAGCTGGAAATATTGCAGTGTTAATTGCATATATAGTTTTTATCATCTTCGATCCAAGCAGAAGTAGTAGATATCAGAAGAAAGATGGTATTATTATGGATCACATTGCAAGCTCAGGGGAAAACATTGTCATAATTTTGATTAATTTCGGAGTAATCTCTTAGTGTAACACAAAAACATTCACTGAAATAATTAACGGCAGGGGTAATTTACTATAATGATAAGTGTGATAAATGTAAAATACTCATTACTAATGTTAGTTCACTTAGTCACATCTGTGGTGCAGAGTTTTATTCCCATGGAATTACCAGTGACCAATGCTCTTCTGCCTTTTCAACTGATTTCTCTTTGACTTATCATTATCTTTTACAATTACTTTGATACTGTTTGGAGTTGCAAGATCCATGGTGTTGATTGGGCAAGTAAAAGAAACAAAAAAGAGGATTCTGGTTGCATTGTATTGAGACCTGTATTGTATTGAATAAGTTACAGAGTAGATGACTTTACATGTGTTAATATTGTTGCAAGCATAATGTTGGTGCATTCACAATATGTATAGCCATTAATGTCAAGGGTACCTTGCATGTACATGCTTTACCACTATTTTCATTGCTACCCCGTGATCATGACAACAGTCAAAAAGGAGGATCAGGCACTAAACATAATCAATGAAATATAATTTGTTTGGTACCTTAACTGTGAATGACTACAGGTAGAGCTTAAGTGTATCGATCAGTCAGTGTTTATAGTAATGAAAACATTGGTAGGTTTTAAAGGCCACATTGCACTAGTGGTTGGCAATATTTAGAGATATCTGTTTCTTATACTGACTATACTTAATGTTGGTGTTTCATTAGATTGAAGTCAAGACCCAAGAACAATGGGATGAATTGATGACAAAGGAAGGACTCATAGGTATAAACATGGCTCATAACATTTGGTTTAAAGGTTAAATTTGTAAGAAATATTGACACAAAATCCTTGAGCTTTCCTCAACAACCTCAATGAACTCAGGGTCAGTCTAATGAAGTGGCAACAAGCTCTTTTCACCTTAATAAATTGAGTTCAGGATGTGAGACCCCAGGCAGGTTACAAGGGTGTACACTTCTACCCCAACTTACCCTTGATTCCCATGCAGTAGACATGCTTTGATTACTCAAAGCTATATAATAATGGCAGACCAGTCACTGATCATGGTTGCCAGCCAAGTTAGTAATAGCTATAAGTCATTACTTTATTTCTAGCTCAAAATTATTGTTCAAAATAACTACTGTAGGCAATGCAAAGATTTGACTGGACAAGCTCCAATTCTGTGTGGACATTGTTTGATGACCAGTGTTTTTTAAGGTGGCTGACTGCTTTGGAAAAAAGATAAACAGAAAATTGAAACTTTTTAACTTTTTATGAAAAGAAAACTGGGGTGTCCAGAGCTTGTTTTGAGATAATCAGCATCTGATGGATGCCTACACACAAGTTTTGGAGCAACCATTCACCACTGGAAGTGATCAGAAAAACATTAAGATTCATAAGATAATAGTTCTTTGAAGATTATTCAGCGGTTTTTGAGCACACACACATCGTGGGCTCGAATGGAGCATTCAAAAGTAGTGAGCCACCTTAAGCCCCAAATGATTTCTAATTATAGTTCAAAATTACTTCAAATACTAAAACATTTAGCAGAAATTAACTATTATTGATATGCTATTTTTTTCCTCATAGTTGTTGATGCATATTCAGCATGGTGTGGTCACTGTAAAGCTATAATTAGCTCCTTCAAGAGACTGAAAAATGAAATTGGAGATGACTTGCTTATCTTTGCCACGGTATTATAATATGCACAATAATTCCCAGTGTTTTCGTTACTTCACCCAGATGAAAGACAACAGTCATGACAGAGATTTTCATTTGCATGAGCTTTAACTTGGACTTTCTTGGGCAGATTCACTTAATTTAATCATGAAAATGTTTTAGTGAAACACAAAGAAACTAACCTAGAAGTTTGTAAAGCAATATACAATATTCGTATCTGTGTTGTATACGGTATATAAAACACAGCCAGTCCTACTGTATATAAAACTAATAATAATAATCAAAACTTATTACTGAGGAAAAGGGGTTGCCTTTGTAATATTGTATCTGCAATAATGGCTAGACTTTCAATTTGTGAAAATATACCACTAATTTGTGTTTTAGTAGAAATTATGCGTTCGGTGTGTATATAATGAATTAGAGAAATAGGAGAAAAATATCATATGCCCTTGGTAGGATTTGAACCCACGTCTTCGGTATTCTAGTCCGATGTGTGTTTTTTTTTGTGTAATTTGTGTTTTGTTTAATGAAGGCTGAAACTGATGGTATTGATACACTGGAGAATTACAGAATGAAGAGTCAACCAACATTTTTGTTTTATGCAGTAAGTAATTCATTCATTCATTATTATTTACCACCATGCATCGTCAAGTGTTAGGAACAACGTTTTTGATATTAATCTAGTACATAGATCTTCAAGTATTCATTTCCGGTATTGTAATTGTGCGCCTTGCCGCTGCTTAATAATCTTTTCTAGAATTTTGATTGGCTGATCTTTTACTTGTCTAATGTGATTGGTCTCACAGTTGTGTGAAGTTGGTGTGACCTTGTTATGTTGTTTCCAACATTTGATTTGATGGAGAGTAATATGCACTTGCAATGTGATTGGTATGGCATGTCGCTTGCCATGTCACGACTGTACCATGACCTTTTTTATTTAACATTTTCATATGTAACCTTTGGTGTTTTTCAAGGGAAACACATTGGTGAATGTCATTAGAGGATGTCACTGTCCACTATTACTTAAAACCATCAAAAAGGAGTTAGAGAAAGAGCACAAGGTGTTGGAAGGACAAGCAGAAAGAACAAGGGTAAAATACAAAAAAACAATACTGGTACTAATAAAGAAATAGAAAACATGCATAAAATAATGCATACGGGGGTTGGCAGAACACAAGAGAAAAGTTAAGAAAAGCTTGACATGTAGCATAGTCTTTCTCAACACTTCAGTCTTCTGCCAACCCCCAAGTGCTTTATAACTCCATAGCACAGCAAGCAAGTTTTATATCTTTTTTAATGAATTAAAAATTACAATAACTGTTATTTTGGACAGGAGTGAATCATGCAATTTGAAATAGTCCAGTAGCCAAATCCGCATACAGTCATGTGATCATATGCATATGGAATACTGTGTGCACATTATATAATTAAAGTTATTATTATAATTATCACAAGAGAGCTTAATTTTTGAATTTGGCTGAAGGTTTTCATTTCTACTGAATAGTTTGTTGATGAACAAGTAGAGCAAGGTGAAGCAGAGGAAGCACAAGAGGAAAAGCCTCCAACAGAGGAAGAGGAGGAAGAAGAAATTGGTAAGCTTCAATCAAATTATGTTTAATAGAATGTCTCATTAATTATACAGTCATTATTACCTATAATAATTGGCCTAATAGCCTATCACTCACGTGGCAGCCATGTTGACTGGAACATTAGATTTTATTAAGCATAGTGTTTTATTCAAGTGCTTTTAATTGGAATAGATTTATGCAGGTTAGTTTATTGAAGGTCTTTATTCTCATGACAATAAACATGGCTTCTGCTGTGTGAGTAAGGCCCACGCAAATCAAATTATTGTATAAATAGTGGTATGCCTTAACAGTATATGAATGTTTTCTGTGCAGTTGCTGAAGAAATGACCAAATATAGAAGTAGTCACATCTTAGAAAAGAAACCTGAGAAGGAAGTATCAGAAGGAAAAGGTAGTGTTAGGGAAACAGGTAGATAGTATAGGCTCTGGTAGTAGAGATATTTAAAAACTGTGTCTGATTAGCTTACTTGTTTATCCATTAGAGTACACCAACTTCAAAAATAAGCTCTGGTTGCTCGCAATGTCGACCCATACTGAATCTTAAGACAATAGTGGAACATTGCATGCACCATACACACTCAACATGACTGTTGCAGTGTGTCTACTCTTGCATTATGGCAGGCAACAAATTTCACCATGTGAAAATGGCTGCAACATTGCATGCAGCATTTTGAAGTTTCCAGCCAATCAGCTTGCACCATATTTATAGCCACTCACAAAATTTCTTAGGCTAGAACACTGACACAAGTCATGTTGTGTGATTTTGTTCCCATTTGTGTCAACCTGATTCAAATTTGTTGCAATGTTGGACCGTGTGTCCGCACCTTAATATGCATTGTAACTGGTTTGTGAATTGTACCAGTGATAAACTTACACATTGGCTGCAGATCAAAAGACTTGGATATATTCACTAAAAGGGCAGCCATTTAATGCAACTAAAAACTGAATACATATTTTATGTTTATAGTGTTTAATTCTTGAAAGGTACCATTGATATCATTGCTTTTTGTTTTCCCACAGTGCATGTACCCAAACAGGTGACAGTAGCTATCATTAAACCAGATGCTGTCAAAGCAGGACTTGTGGATGACATCATCAAAAAGGTTAGTCTACCTTGTAATATAAGCATTTTTGAAGATTGGCAGAACACTAGAGAAGCATTGAGATGTGTCATGCTTCTACTTACATTAATTTTATTCCATGTACTGCCATGAACCTCTGTGTATTTTACAACTGCAAACAAAACAGCTACCCACACCTCAGGTGCTTCAATAACTTAAAGAACCTTTAGTCAGGTCAATGGAGTTTTGTGTTTCATGTGGTCCAATTAGGTGGAGGAAATGGGAATAGAAGTCCTGAAGAAAGAAGAGAGAACATTAACCAAAGAAGAGGCCGCAGAGTTTTACAAACAGCATGAGCAATCTGAACACTTTGAACAGCTTACTGAATTCATGTCAAGGTACAGTTAAACAAAAGTTAAACAAGATCTGATGATGATTGCAATGTCATTAATATCGCAATCAGGTTCCAGAGTTATATTTAAAAAATATATTCTTAAATTCAATTCTCTTATCAGTGGTCCATTAATGACGCTGGTGTTGAGTAAAGCTGGTGACACCCCAGATGCGGTTGAAGGTGTGATTGACAGCTTCAGAGAGTTGATTGGTCCTAAAGATGTCAACACTGCTAAAGAGGAAGCACCTGACAGGTACAGTGCTAACAGAATTCATATTTTATAATTATTAATTGTGCTAAGTAATAATTATTGTATGTGGCTAAAAGATTATCTTAAGACATCATTCATTTGCTGAATAGTGAGTAATGTTACCAATATAAAACCAATACCAGCACTGGAAAGGGCTTCTTCACTTTATTAACCCTATGAAGATTCATTATGACATGTGTTATATCGGCCGACAAAACTTGGGGGCATATCCCACGCATACAAATTTTCAACGTAAGTTTTCTTGGCCAATATATATAACACCTGACGTAATGAAGGGTTACTAAAGTAAAGGTGCTCTTTTCAGTCCTGGTATTGCTTTTTCTCTCAGTTTAATATTTTAACTAAACCGAATTCTCATTTTGGCAAGGGGTTTATTCAGAGGATGTTGGGGCAGCTACTTTGTCCAAAGACTCCATCTGCAAATCATTCAGATATCACTTGTGTTACAAATCCTTCAAAGGATGTTATTAGAGCTTGCCATTAATGCTGCCATGATATGCCGAACTGAAATGCAAGTCGTTCCTCGGTATGCATTGCAACTTTACTGCAAAGGTGTCATGCATGATCAAGTATTTAGACTGGATGACCAGTGATTTCATGTGTTGTTACTAATTCAAAGAATGTCTTCAATTCCATATTGTGACAGTGACGTGCCTTTTTATAGACATGCAAAATCTACCAGTTTTATTTTTATTAAACTTCTATCTAAATTAGCTTGCGAGCATTGTATGGCACAGATACAGTGATGAATGCTGTTCATGGATGTGACTCAAGTGAAAGTGCAGCAAGGTAATTACTATTTTATTCTTAGTTGACATTAATTATTATAAGTAATTATTTTTAGTAAGGCAGTTCTTTTTTATGATTCAATCAGAAAATAATAAATGTCAATTCTATCCATGTTTGATTTTAGAGAGCTGGCATTCTTCTTCCCTGATTTTGTCGCACCAACTGTTGTAAACAAGAGAAAGAAGAAACGCCTGCAGAGAACATTGGCCCTCATCAGACCTGATGCTCTCAGAACCAGAAAAGGTAATATTGTAAAGTGAAATTATTAATATCAAGATTTAAACACCATGGTATTCTTCTCTTTGCTCTTTTCTCTCTTTTCCTACTCACAGCACAGCCTACAACTACCAAGTTCTCAGAATATCAAAACCAGCAGAAACTTATACACTTAGAATTTAATTATCAGATGGAATTGGAATTAGGGAAACTGGAGATTGCACTAGAAATTCCAGTGCAGGCCATCTGATTGAGTAACGCTGACAGTATGTCATACAAGCACTCTCACTACTGTACCACTAGTGCTCTTAAATTTTAATGCAACACATTATCTATTATCAATCTTAGATTCTATAATAGAAAAGATAAAAGAAGCAGGATTCATGATTGCCATGTCCAAGGAGATGCAGCTGACTAGAGAGCAAGCTGAAGAGTTTTATTCCGAACATAAGGATCAAGAATTCTTTGAACCATTGGTCAACAATATGATAAGGTAAAGGATGCTTTAAATATTATCTTCTGATATTTTGAAATCTGCAATCGGTAAATCTAGTATAATTGGTGAAATATACATTCTCTATATTTATAATATTATATAATAAATTATATATCTTCCTATCCCTCCACACACCCTAATTTCTTAGAACTCCTATCCCTTGTTTCTCTATTTTTTTTCTCCTTCCCTTTCCTTCCCTTCCTTTCTCTCCCTTCATCTCTGCTCCATTTTCCCATCTTTCCTTGTCTCCCTTTCTACAAAATCAATATACTCTAACACTAGTTGTTATAGTCGTAAGCTTTTCATTTTTACTGACCAGATTATCATTAGATACCAGCAATTGAATACAAAGTGATGTTTCTTTTCATTTGTTTAGTGGTCCTATGATGGCACTTTGCCTTGCAAGGGAAGAGGCCGTTGAAGGTTGGAGAGAAATGCTAGGTCCAAAGGAAGTGGCAATTGCCAAGGAAGAAGCACCAGATAGGTATGTAATCTTAATATGTTGATGATTTATTTAAGTCACATTTACAAATTAAAAATATTTACTTTAACTTATGTTTCAAAATAAAGGTGACAGAGCATTAACTTGATTAAAGAGTAATTTGATTATTTTCATTTCATATTAGAAAAAAAAATTGCTAATTATTTAATATATATAGGATACATACGATATGTTGATTTACACATACTAACATTAAAATGTAACCTCTATCCGCATCAAAAATGCTAGTCATAACCAAGCAATTCTAACTTCCTAAATCTACTAACTAACCTCCCTATCACTGACACGTACATCTTGACATGTAATAGTTCCTTCAACTTCACACAATTCTTTCATATTTAAACAAATAAATGTTATTTTCTTGTCTGTACATTAGTACCAATCAGCATGGCAGTGCAGTAAGGTAAGGGATAAGGTTTCATCATTAAATATAATTAATTATAATACTATAATTATAAATAAAATATCCACACGTCATTGGAATAAATAATTGGGGGTGGTCATAAGGCATAAACCTACTCATCTTAATTAAATTAATCATTGTAATTAATAAAAGATACTAATGATCACTAATTTATTAGTGTTGCTTTAATGTTGCTTTAATGTTAGTTATAAAGGCAAAATTGTATGGTAGCTGTTAAGTGGACAAGAGATGGTTGGTTATTGTAAAGATGAGAGTGTACTGGTTGGTGAGGTATTGGTCAGTGGTTGGTAGGGTGACAGACAGGTGTTGGTCAGTGGTTGGTAAGGTGACAGACAGGTGTTGGTCAGTGGTTGGTAGGGTGACAGACAGGTGTTGGTCAGTGGTTGGTAAGGTGACAGACAGGTGTTGGTCAGTGGTTGGTAGTGTGACAGACAGGTGTTGGTCAGTGGTTGGTAGGGTGACAGACAGGTGTTGGTCAGTGGTTGGTAGGGTGACAGACAGGTGTTGGTCAGTGGTTGGTAGTGTGACAGACAGGTGTTGGTCAGTGGTTGGTAGTGTGACAGACAGGTGTTGGTCAGTGGTTGGTAGGGTGACAGACAGGTGTTGGTCAGTGGTTGGTAGGGTGACAGACAGGTGTTGGTCAGTGGTTGGTAGTGTGACAGACAGGTGTTGGTCAGTGGTTGGTAGTGTGACAGACAGGTGTTGGTCAGTGGTTGGTAAGGTGACAGACAGGTGTTGGTCAGTGGTTGGTAAGGTGACAGACAGGTGTTGGTCAGTGGTTGGTAGGGTGACAGACAGGTGTTGGTCAGTGGTTGGTAAGGTGACAGACAGGTGTTGGTCAGTGGTTGGTAGTGTGACAGACAGGTGTTGGTCAGTGGTTGGTAGTGTGACAGACAGGTGTTGGTCAGTGGTTGGTAGGGTGACAGACAGGTGTTGGTCAGTGGTTGGTAGTGTGACAGACAGGTGTTGGTCAGTGGTTGGTAGGGGTGACAGACAGGTGTTGATCAGTGGTTGGTAGGGTGACAGACAGGTGTTGGTCAGTGGTTGGTAAGGTGACAGACAGGGTTGGTCAGTGGTTGGTAGGGTGATGACAGGTGTTGGTCAGTGGTTGGTAGGGTGACAGACAGGTGTTGGTCAGTGCTTGGTAGGGTGACAGACAGGTGTTGGTCAGTGGTTGGTAGGTGAGACGGGTGGTGGTCAGTGGCTTGGTAGGGAGGTGACAGACAGGTGTTGGTCAGTGGTTGGTAAGGTGACAGACAGGTGTTTCATCAGTGGTTGGTAAGAGTGATAGACAGGTGTTGGGCAGCAGTGGTCAGGTGAGACAGTGTGGTCAGCAGTGGTAAGGTGAGGACAGGTGTTTTGATTAGTGGTTGGTTAGGGTGACAGAACAGGTGTTGTCATTGGTTGGTAGGGGTGACAGGACAGGTGTGGTTCAGTGGTGGGTAGGGTGACAACAGGGTGGTCAAGTGGTTCGTAGGGTGACAGAAGGTTTTGACGTGGTGGTTAGGGTGACAGACAGGTGTTGGTCATGGTTGGTAAGGTGGACAGACAGGGTGGTCAGTGGTTTGTGAGTGTAGACAGGTGTTGGTCAGTGGTTGGTTAGGGTGACGACAGGTGTGGTAGTGAATTGTAGTGGGACAGACAAGGTGTGTTCAGTGGTGGTAGGGTGAGAGGGTAGGTGTTGGTCAGTGGTTGGTAGGGTGACAGACAGGTGTTGGTCAGTGGTTGGTAGGGTGACAGACAGGTGTCATCCAGTGGTTGGTAAGGTGATAGACAGGTGTTGGTCAGTGGCTGGTAGGGTGACACACAGGTGTTGGTCAGCTGTTGGTAAGTGAGAGCAGTTGTGGCCAGTGGTTGGTAAGATGACAGACGGCATTTAGTCAGTGGTTGGTAAGGTGACAGACAGGTGTTGGTCAGTGGTTGGTAGGGTGACAGACAGGTGTTGGTCAGTGGTTGGTAGGGTGAGACGGGTGTTGGTCAGTGGTTGGTAGGGTGACAGACAGGTGTTGGTCAGTGGTTGGTAAGGTGACAGACAGGTGTTCGTCAGTGGTTGGTAAGGTGATAGACAGGTGTTGGTCAGTGGCTGGTAGGGTGACAGACAGGTGTTGGTCAGTAGTTGGTAGGGTGACAGACAGGTGTTGGTCAGTGGTTGGTAAAGGTGACAGACAGGTGTTGGTCAGCAGTTGGTAAGGTGAGACAGGTGTTGGTCAGCAGTTGGTAAGGTGAGACAGGTGTTTTGATTAGTGGTTGGTAGGGTGACAGACAGGTGTTGGTCAGTGGTTGGTAGGGTGACAGACAGGTGTTGGTCAGTGGTTGGTAGGGTGACAGACAGGTGTTGGTCAGTGGTTGGTAGGGTGAGACGGGTGTTGGTCAGTGGTTGGTAGGGTGACAGACAGGTGTTGGTCAGTGGTTGGTAGGGTGACAGACAGGTGTTGGTCAGCGGTTGGTAAGGTGAGACAGGTGCTGGCCAGTGGTTGGTAAGGTGACAGACAGGTGTTGGTCAGTGGTTGGTAAGGTGACAGACAGGTGTTGGTCAGCAGTTGGTAAGGTGAGACAGGTGCTGGCCAGTGGTTGGTAAGGTGACAGACAGGTGTTGGTCAGTGGTTGGTAAGGTGACAGACAGGTGTTGATCAGTGGTTGGTAAGGTGACAGACAGGTATTGGTCAGTGGTTGGTAGGGTGACAGACAGGTGTTGGTCAGTGCTTGGTAGGGTGACAGACAGGTGTTGGTCAGTGGTTGGTAGGGTGACAGACAGGTGTTGGTCAGCAGTTGGTAAGGTGAGACAGGTGTTGGTCAGCAGTTGGTAAGGTGAGACAGGTGTTGGCCAGTGGTTGGTAGGTTGACATACTGGTGTTAGTTTGTTATTACTTCAAATATATTCTTCTGACTATCTGGTTGCACTGCATGTTAGCACTCCACACTATATATTTTCCGATCACCAAATACAGTATGTATGTATTCATAGTCAATTACACAAATGCTAGACATTTTAATCAATGATGAATAATAATGAATGGAGTACATTAGGATAGATCAAAGTCATGAGATTAGCTGCACAGCTCTTCTTTATAATCAATGTTTTGGATATTTTTTATTATTTTTATAAATAAGTTAGACATAATAATAGGGTTATGTTAGTTGGATTGTCTTTCTAAGTTCTGCATCAACATTTGTAATTATATAATTCGTTTTGCTGTGTTTGCAGTTTGCGAGCACAGTTCCAGGTTGAGGATAGTCCTATTAATCCCCTTCATGGCTCAGACTCTCCTGAGGCAGCGGAGAAAGAGATCAGAAAATTCTTTCCACTGCAAAGTACAGTGGCTGTCATTAAACCTGAGGTTGAACCTGATCAACAAGGTTAGCTATATCGATATTTGTGAATTCTTTGAAATTTGCAAACACATGATGGAGTGGTAGTGGAGGCAACAACATTGTTTAGTTAGGCCAAACAAAAAAATTATTTTGTTTTCTGAAAATAATTGAAGAAAAATAATTGGGGTCAGTAGGGTTGGATTCTTTTTTTTTTTTATACTGATACATCAGTGGAAATGAGCTAACTGGGAACCCTGTGGTGCATTTGGGAATGAAGAAAATAGCAGAAAAAATTGGCAAGAAAATTAGGGCCGGTCACGCAACAGGAATCACACTTATTTTTGGTTTGGCCTTATCATGCATTGTTGTGTTCAAGTTGTCAGCCCATATGAACACCCTAAAAGAGGCTCACTTATTGCAAAGTTTGCATGCAGGGTGGAAATATGGGCAACTTTCATTCTGCAGCTTCAATAGACACTTGAATTGCACTGACAGGTCACACTACTCCACCTCCCTTAAAATGGGCAGCTGTGTCAAAATGAACAGGAATTATAAGTCAGAGCACTTCAATATTGGTAGGGTGGCATAGTTTTAGGTCATAATAAAGGAAAAAGGAGAAATGGCATTAAATATAAAATCAAATATTTTATATGGATTCGTATGGGAAAATATGCTCTTTGTCATCCAGCATATCTTCCAATACAACTCCTTATAAGTATTAGATTTTATTCATTTAATGCCATTTATTCTATATCAACATTATGAGCTGAAACTTTGCCCTCTTACTAATGTTGAGCTGCTCTTTTCATTTCTAAAGTTCATTTTCGCACAACTCCTCTTTTTAAGGAAGTTAGGCTCATGTGACCTGTTAGTGCAAGCCGTCTATTGCAATGTCATTGTGCAACAAATAGCAATGATGGTTTTCAATTGTTGGGCTTTTTATCACTTTATAAAAAAAAATCATTGAAGAATCAAGGGTGTGTAGGCTGGGGTAGCACACTAGCCTTTTACCACTTGGGTAACTGGTTTGATTTCTTAACCTAGCATCTCACAAGAAGAGTTTATCTATAATAACTTTTTTTGCAAACAAATAATAATTATATAGAAAAAAAGTTGCAAAAAGGGTGCTGCCAGGGAACAACTGAATCCTCAGGGTTTGTTGTGTCTTTTCCTTGATTCAAGTTTATCCTCTGGGTTCTCTGGTTTTCCTTACTTTGCAAAACCTAACCAACTTAATTCCCATTAGGTTTGGTAGTTAGCAATGCCCTGACTTCATTCAGCCCAGATGTTTTTTCAGGGTTTGATACAAATTTTATTTTTAATTACTGATCAAGACTTGGCTTCAAATTTGTTTGACTTTGTTGAGTCTGCAACACCCTTAGCATGGTCTGGTGCTCATTGATTCTGCCTGTACCACTGTCAAGTTACAACTAACATCACCATATCTTCATATTATTATATAGAAATCATAAGGCAGAGAATAAGAGAAGCAGGGTTCACAATTCAAGCTCAAAAGGAAATTACTCTGAGTAAAGAGCTGGCTTCCCAGTTTTATCATGAACATGAGGGAAAAGAATTTTTTGGAGATCTTACAGACTACATGGCAAGGTAGGTCAAAAGACACTTGCCTTCATTTTCTGCCTGACTATAGTCATTTAATCCAGGCTTCAGTATCTAATAGTTCCACAGGGTTGTTAGCTAAAGACTCTTAAACAGGCACCCTTGAAAACAAGGACAATTATAATGGTGTAATCCATAGGCTGATGCAACATTCTCTAATAGAGGATTTGCACCATCACTTGATGGCAACCATTACAGGAGGCACAGAAGTCTTTTTCCTCTGGAAAATTAAATCATTTTCTCATGTGAATCAGACTAATACCAGATTCAATTGTTCCTGTCTTTTGTCATGGCTGCCATCATGTGACGGTGCAAATCCCCTTATTACCTTAAATTAAACCCTACCATGGATGATTGTAATAGAATATTTCAAATTTTTGGAGTTTAATGAATTTAAGTCAAAGTCTTTGTTTGAAACTCATTTTTTCATTCAGTGGTAAAACAATGTTCATGGTGCTTTCCAAAGAAGATGCTGTTTCTGGATGGAGGGCATTGATGGGACCTACAGACCCAACAGAAGCCATGGAAGCAGCTCCTGATACGTAAGATTGTTTTCATTTTTACCCTTTGCATTCCCCCCCCCCCCCCCCCATTCAGGTCTGAAAGTCACTGAGGAGTGCATACAGTAGATTGCTCATGGGTTATATGCCACATTTTGTTTGTAAAAATCATTATGCCTTAACTTAGCCTTCCCCCCCTCTCCCATACTTCAAGGGGCTATTCCTGCAAGGCTGTTTGTTTCTTCAATTATTATTCATCATGTGTGAAAGCTAGAGTGCTCACACATTAAATCTGTAAAATAAAGTCAGTGCAGCCTTTAGTCCCCTGCCCTTATATTTCAAGATTGCAGAAACAAGACATGTATTTCATAATATTTAAATAAGTCCCAATAACTAGCAATAATTGCTTTAAACCCACTGTCTCAGGGTCAGAGGGACACACTATTTGTACTAATAACTGGATGGTTATCTGCACAGGTTAAGAGCCCAGTTTGGAGTTGATAAGATGAAGAATATTGTGCATGGCAGCTCTGACCCTGAGAAGGCAGTTAAAGTCATCAAAGAGTTTTTCCCTGAAGTAGAATTACTTCCAGATGGCACAGTAAAACGTATGTAACTGTTAATTATCATAATCATGTCTTGAGTCTTTAGGTCTGAATACTTAGTTAATATAGTTAGTTCTGAATACATTTGTATAATTTGTGAATTGTCCCTTGAAGTTTTGCCAAAAAAAAATTCAAAAAAGGCAATCAACGACATGTGAATGACCAAGTACCGACAGCATGGCATTAGTGTGTTGTCTGACAGTGTTAGTCTTGAGTGACAAGAAGTGACAGGTGCCAGTGTCAGTAAACCTAATGCTGATCTAACCACATTATTTAGTGACAAATATTAATTTCTAATTTGACCTCCTGTTCATTTATAGCAAAAGAAGAGCCAAAGAAAGAAGTAGTCAAAGTGGAAGGTAATGGTCACTTTTATTGTTTAAGATGAAATATCACCAATGAATGTCATTATGCCATATGAGAACAGCACAAAACCAACACAAGCAAAATAAATGGTTATACATCAACAGACAGCAATCCTTCCTTGTAAATGAAGCAAAACTACACAAAATTTGATTCGTTTAAAAGCGAAGCTGTTTTTAATATAGGACAAACTTTGTATAGGTCTTATTTGTTTGCTAGAAACCTTTAAATAATATATGGATTGAGCAATATTATCAATATTCTTATATAACTCTAATTTGTAAAATGTCTACAGAAAACTTCTCTATTGCACTTGGCTTGGAAGATGGTAAGATCCCAGATGATGCAATCACTGCTTCCTCAATCCTCGATGATGCCCATGCTGCGTCAAGCTGCCGACTCAATGCCAAAGCTGAAGATGAAAAGAAAGGAGCATGGGCTGCTAAAGACAATGATGAAAACCAGTGGCTACAGGTCAACCTTGGCCAGTGCAGTAGAGTTTCCAAAATAGCTACTCAAGGAGAGAATGGGGAAAGCACTAGCCATGTAAAGAGTTACAGTCTATCTTATAGCAAAGATGGAGAGAACTTTGTTGCTTATGATTATAAGGTAAGAAGATTTAATTAGGGCTTAAAAAATAGAGGCTGGTCTGTCAGACAATGTCTTGTCAGAATTGGAACTCTTTCTGTCAAATATTTGCCTTTTGACTAATCTGGCTGGTCATCTTGAACATTAGGAACTTATACAATCATTGTCCCTTGCAAGAGAAATGCCTTTTCTATGCATCTGCTGTGGAAGCCAATCATATAATGATCTGCAATTAATGCCATCTTGTTATCATTTGCTGTAGGTGTTTGATGGAAATACTGACCAAGACACAGTTGTCTCAAATGAGCTTTCACAACCTTTGATTACTCAGCACATTAGGATCAACCCTAAAACCTGGAATGAACAAATAGCACTAAGAATGGAGCTGTATGGATTTGATGCTGGTAGGTACATACATCACTACCACAAGTGAATAAGTATCTAAGGCAGATAACCAATAGCTGCTCAACATAGCTCAGCTAGAATGGCACACTCTACTTGAGTACATGTATTCCAATTGGTTCAATGAGATATTATTTTTTGAGGGAATGCCATTCTATGGCAATAGTTTTACTTGCAGCTTCCAGAACTGACTACATTTGTGTACCGACATGGCTTTGATGTTTGCCATGCTTTTCATACTTACACAATTTACCCTCTACCAGTACAAGAAAGCACAGCCTTATTAATGCCCAATTCTTGTTCCCGAGACACTGGAGGTTACAGTTTGCCAAGCCCCTGATAATTGCACAATCATTTATCTGTGCATCACCTTGACAAACATAGTCAGACCATCACTGCAGTAACATCAGATTATTATTGCTACAATATAATAACTTATAGTTAAGTGTGACATAAGGTAAGCAATGCCTACTTCATATTCCAGAAACATTTACAGAATCTCTTGGAGTTGCTGACAGCAAGATTCCCGATGATTGTATCAGTGCATCGTCAACCCTTGATGACAACCACAGTCCATCCCAATGCCGACTTAACACAAAAGAAGAAGGCGAAAAGATGGCCAGTTGGGCAGCTAAGGATAATGATGAAAATCAATGGATTCAAATAGATTTTGGAAGGCTTGCTGAGATAACTAAGGTTTCAACTCAAGGAAAAGGAGGAGAATCGACTCATCATGTCACTAGTTACTTGTTGTCCTTCAGTACAGATGGTGAAAACTTTGCAGTATATCAAGAGGTGGTCAAGACAAGGTACAGCATATTTTCCTCCTAGAAAAGTTATGGAGCTGTTACTCTCAAACAGAGTGGCACCAAGTTAGTAGAGGTCTCCCTCTGCTAACGGTAATGGTGCACAGGGGTTATGTGTGATTAAGGATTCTGGCTAAAGTACATAATATACAGTATGTTAAAAAATACTAAATGTAGAGATTGATTTGTGAATAGTTTCCAGGTTTACAATAAGGAATTTTGTTCTTAAATTTAAACATTTATTGTAACATTTGCACCTAAAGCAACAAGACTTTAGGTGGCTGCCTACTTTTGAACGTTCGAATTGAGCCCACGATGAGCGCGCGCTCAAAAACCGCTGAAAAATCTACAATATTTTATCGAAGGACCTGTTGAGCTTCAACAGGGCAAAACTCTCAAATTTTGCACGGGACTCTCTATTTCTCTATTCGAAAAAACTCCCAAAAAGCTATGTTATATCAACATTTGAGAAAAAGTTTAAATCAGCAACACATGAAAAAATAGATTTTTGTAGGGATTTGTGTTAGACTTTATGAAATTTTTAAGAGTACCGAAACTACAAAATATGACAAATCAATTTATCTCTTTGTCTTTTTGTCGAAAAAATCTATGTATTGCAAATAACTATTATCTTATGGATCTTAATTGTTTTCTAATCACTTCCGGTGGCGCAATTTTTACTCCAAAAGCCTGTGCGTAGGCTCCCATTAAATGCTGATTATCTCGAAAACGAGCTCGGAACACCCTATTTTTCTTTCCAGATTTGAAATCAGTATTAAATTTCAATTCGGAAAATCGATGTTTAATAAAAAAGCTTAAATCAATTTTCAAAAGTAGGCAGTCACCTTAACAAGGGGGCTTAATGCATCTATTTTACAATATAAATAATAAATAGCAACAGGGGACAGTAGCTAGGAGATAAAAAATATTAATGAGTGCAACATAATTTAATGCCTTCCCCTGCTTAAACTACTATCAAACTCAAGAAATTAAATGGGATGACACTCGGAAAGGAACCTACTCGAGTGTCTCCAATTTATAATGAAGATATATGCTAGGAACATATATTTTCTTTTTTCATAATGTACTTAATCTTTTACTGCAAGCCATCATAACTTAAATAAGATAATGATAACAAAGGTGTAGAGTAAATATATACTTCAAATTATGTAAATAAATACTGTGACACTAGAATAACTGTAAGTATCAAGGATTGCTACAGTTTGCTTTAAATAAAATAACGTCACAATTATTTACTAGTGTCTTATAGAGAAAACTAGTCTCCTAATACCTAAAATGATATAAATTTCAAATTTGGTTCTTTACAGTACATCATCATCATGACTCTGTTATCTGCACTGCATTAAATTAAGTCAAAAGTCAAGATTTTATTCATAAAACTCTCCTTAACTCCCAATCCTTATTTTTCAGGTATTTGATGGTAACTCTGACCAAGAAACTGTGGTGTCTCATTGGCTGGCCCTTCCTCCAGATAGTCGTTATGTTCGTTTACATCCCAAAACCTGGAATGAACACATAGCACTCAGACTTGATTTTGCTGGAAGGTTTAAAGGTATTAACAGACTAGCATTTAACTTCTTCAAATTATTGAAACACATACCTTACATACCATTTTAGGGAACCCAAGAGTAAAATTCTCACACCAGAGCAACAGAATTTTACCCCTGGGTTTCCGAAGATGCTTACGTGCTAGCTTTGGGTCCAAGTATAGGAGGGTCAAGTCACTTAATCATGAGAGCCCCTAAAACTAGAACTATTGACTATCATTGTTAAATTTATGATATAGAATTGCACAAATCTTTTCCCAGACAGGAGAAATATTCAGGAGGGTATATATCTCAATACAATATATCTTTCTTCATAAAAATATATTACGAAGGAAGGTAACAGGGTTGTTGGTGCGTAGATAGTTTACGAAAACATCACCAGATTTATGAAAGAATGTGAATGAAGTAATGAAAGTAATACTAGGTTTAGTCAGTTAAGCTAATGTCTGTGAGATAAAGAATTAAAAAGCATTCTCTAATATTAACATGCATGGCCTTATTTAATGGCATGAATTGAATTGACAAATTAAATCTCAATTGTGCTCTCTCACTGTGCTCTCTCTCTCTCTCGGTGAGCCAGCACTCATTAATTAAATTAATGACACTCAAGTATTGATACTTGAGTACCGAGTTCTTAAATCCTTTTCCTAACAACTATCATTCTATCACATAATATTGATCCATCCTTTTCTATCATCATGATTATAAACTTTACTCTTACTAAACAAGCATATCACTTAGACTGAAAGAGCATCAAGCATCAATTAAAATATTCTTTTCTCCTATGTATGATCATGGTAAGTGCTCTTTTTCCTTATTTATAACCATATTGTTCTGAAACTTTCAATTATTGTTGTGAGACTTTTTCAATTTTATTTCATGCTAATACGTACTAAACATGACAGAACTTGACTCCACTCAATTCAACTAATAGAGACCTTTAGATCCAGCGACGATCAAGTAAGAGAACGAGTACAAGCATGAGTTTTTAATTTAAAAGGGAGAGGCACTATCATTTCATGGTCGTGGTCATGTACATAGATTGAAATTTAAGATTTTTAAAAATCGGAAAAAGACTATGGTTCAGTGTCAAACAGGCTCACAGGACCAAAACGCGTCTCATACTCGATCTCGTACTTGTCGTCTGATCTAAAGGTCACTAATAACTTGCTCCCTTCTTAGTATGGCCAAGATAAATTAAAATACTTTAAAATCATTTTAAGATTTAAAACCTGATGCGATAAATAAATTATTCACTAATTACTAAATGTTTTAAAAAAGTTAATACAATGCAGCTCGATCAATACTGTCTTAATTTCTTGAAGTTAAAGACTCAAAAATAAAAATTGTTTTTAGAGATTTGTACAATTCATATAATTTTTTTAAATTTCTGTCCAATTGTGTTTGAAATGTTTGGGGGCTCTAATTTGATTGGTTACTTTAAAGTTTCAGAACAAGAGGCCATAGAGAAAACTGAAGATGTTGAGACAAGTGAGGCTGTTGCTGCAGATGGTCAAGAGCAACCTCAAGAAACAACAGAACAGGAAGCACCTCAAGAGGGGGAAGCTGAAGATAAAAAAGATGAACCTCCAAAAGAAGGTGAAGAAGTGAATCAAGAAACACAGGAACAACAAAATGATTCAGCTGAGAAACCTACTGAGGAATCGACTGAGAAACCTGCTGATGATTCTGCAGATAAGCCTACCACTAAAGGTGATGCTGCAGCTGGTAGCGATGCCAAGGATACAGAAGCTGGAGGCGAAGGTGTTGAAGCAAAACCTGAAGATGCCCCTGCCGATACTCAGATAGAGGCTGAACCAGCACCAGAAAAATCTGGTGAGGAACAACCACAAGATAAAGATGAAGTAGAAGCAGGAGAAAAACCAGAAGGTGGAAAAGAGCAATTAGGAACTGACGAGAAGAAGGATGATGAATCCAAACCAGAAGGTGAAAACGAAGGTGATGGTGACAAACCCCAAGAGGGAGGGGATGAGCCAGTCAAACCACCTGAGGGGGAGGGTCAGGGCTAGTTTTTCATGACTATTTATTTTAATAGTTTAGTCAATTGTTTTGTGTTATGGTGGTATATAATATGCTATAGCTTTGAGGTGCCTTCAATTGAATCATCAGTATTTTTAAAAGGTGCATTCAGTGACCACTTCCTGTGTGTAATATATTAGAAATAATGAAACATGGTTTGTATTTATTTGTTTGTCTTAACCATTATTCCTATCGACTGTACATATGTCATAATTTAACATACTTAGCATTTCATAGAATGTTCTTGTATAAATTCTTAAATAACCAGTTTTAAAAAAAGCTCAAGAAAAAACTAATATATATTTAATAAACAAATATAAAAAAGACCATAGTTTTTAATTTATTGTCATATTTGAACTTCTTAAATTTGATAAACCATATACACCAGTTTGATATTCTCTGTTGCTGAGCTTTAACTTCTATGTCATGATTATTTCAGTACCTGTGTTTCAGTGAAGCTCCATCCACTCAAAAGATGTTGCTTAATTTTCACATCCAGAACACATTACCAATCAGCAAACATTTTGTTCAAAGCTCTATTTTTCCTAGTTCCAGGTTTTCAGCTTAATAAACAGCAGCTAGTTTTACTCAAAAATAAAGGAAATAAATCTCATATGCATAAAGATTCAAAAAATATCTTTTAGAATAGTATTTTTGTTGTTGGTGGTGGAAAAAATTTAGTTTTGACAAGAGATGAAAGAAAATGCTTGGGAATTTTTTCTGTGACAAACAATGCATTGTGCACCTTGATTCCAAAACACCTGGATGGAATTTCACTGAAAGGGTGCTTAAGGTGACTGCCTACTTTTGAAAATTGATTTAAACTTTTTTTTAAACATCGATTTTCCGAATTGAAATTTAATGCTGATTCCAAATCTGGAAAGAAAAATTGGGTGTCCCGAGCTTGTTTTCGAGATAATCAGCATTTAATGAAAGCCTACGCACGAGCTTTTGGAGTAAAATCTGCGCCACAGGAAGTGATTAGGAAAAAAATAAGATCCATAAGATCAAAGTTATTCGTAGACTATATGATAGCACAAATGAAGGCTAGTCAGTCATTCTACAATAATACATGGATAGCTTCAACAAAAAGACAAAAAGATAAATTGTTTTCTTATATTTTGTAGTTTCGGTGCTCTTAAAAATCTCATAAAGTCGAACAAAAATCTTTACGAAAATCTATTTTTTCATGTGTTGCTGATTTAAACTTTTTCTTAAATGTCGATATAACATAGATTTTTGGGAGTTTTTTCGAATGAGCCATTAAAAAATATAGAGTCCCGTGCAAAATTTGAGGGTTTTGCCCTGTTGAAGCTCAAAACGCGTATGGTCCTTCAATTGTAGATTTTTCAGCGGTTTTTGAGCGCGCGCTCATCGTGGGCTCAATTCGAACGTTCAAAAGTAGGCAGCCACCTTAAGTGTCTGTATTGTTATAATGAACTGTACAAAAATGTTAACTGTGAATATTTTGATCCTGAGTTGAGCCTATAGCCCTGCGTAAATAAGTCTGTAATCAAGGAAAATAGAGGTGGGCCATGAATTCAAAATTTGACACAATTGCCAAGGAAACATTAGTCAATCTATGAAATACTGATTGATTGGTTGAGGGTCAAGCTCTACTTCCTTAAAGCATCAACACCAAGTCCTTTTAAAGCTAAATTCCAATTCTGCTTCATATGTCAATCTTCTTTTTTCTCAAAACAAAATATACACATTTGCCTCATGTAATGGATAAACTTCTGTTTTTTCAATAACTTGAATGAGCTGAATTTCTTTCTGTTATTAGATTATGGTAGTAAATTTCATGTAGCTGGCTGTACAGTTGATTCATTTGTTGATGAAGATTCTTCTTCTCTCTCTTTATTTGGAGGACCTAAAAAATATAGAAAATAGTCACTGATGTCACCCAATGGAAAATCTTATAAAAGTATCAATCAATAACTTGGCAAAGAAATTAAGCTTACCAGATACCATCCACTTTATACCAAAATATCCAAATAGCATTGTTAGGACTGCTATCACAGCAATTCTGTCATGAAAAAAAGAACTAATAACCAATGATTTACTTTTTGTACATTTCACTTATGGTAGGTGCAAGGATCAACAGCACATGAGAAGCACAAGCTAGAGCAGAGTGCTTCTCATCACTGCTGCCAATCCCCAAATGTTCCTAACTGCATACAATACTCTTCCCAGTAGACCATTACACCCCACGTTTTTTTAACTCATCCAGAGGAGCTTTTAAACTGAGTGCCCGCGGCTGAGAAAAATTGATCGCGTGATCACATTTTGTGTACCACGTATAAATGCGATCACGAGATCAATTTTTCTCAGCCGCAGGTGGGTTTAAAAGATCCTCTCCCTGGATGGGTTGAAAAATGGAGTAACGGTCTACTGGGAAGAGTTAATAGTTACATGATTTAGCAGACAAGTCAATCTTTTCGATTATAAAGTAACAAATTGCAAATAGCAATTATTTTGGACCATACAACGGGTGAGACTTATAGAAAGTGAATATAATGAATGCTGAGTGCTCATAAAGCTCATGCCTGCAACCAACCAAAGAGTGAGGTTGATAAGAAGTTGTAAATTTTCTGGCATGCCAGAGACCGGTAGCACCACTGACATTATTTTGTTCTACTCATGCATGTCTGCTCTGAGTATTAACCTCCAGTGTACAGGAGTCTAAAGGTCTGTTTTGTGCCCTGTTTCTTCACCTTGTTAGGCAGAAAGAAGTTTCAGTTTCGACACAGGCAAGTGAAAAATGAAGCGAAAGGTAGTGTTAGAGAACTACAAAGGTGAGAATTTACCCAATAGAAAATGTCTATATCTTGCAAAGAAAGGGGATTAGGTGATTTTTTAAGATGCATTGGCCCTTTCATAAATATCTCAGGTGCATCTTGGAAAAGATCTGTTGGAGCCCTGACTCCAATATACAGGGCTAATTTAATTAATAACAGGTCAAAAGACAATGTCTGGCCAAATATTACTTGGCAGGTCCTTTTTTCACTGACTGGTCATATATTAATGAGTTTGGTATGGCTGGTCATGTTCAGCCAATGAGCAGCCATTATTTCAAGAGCCCCGGAATATATGAATGTACATAATTGGAGTATAATTGGACTTTGTATCCATACACCACAGGGATTCCAAATGTACAATTATATTCGTATTTATGGAAGTACCTCTTTTCTGAAGTCTTTAAATATCCTAGTCTCTCTTTTGAATGTTGCCATGAGTTCTTAGTATTTGTCGCTGCTGCATAACTTGTTGTTTCAATGCCTTGTTTTGTCCCCCCGGACATGACAACTGATTCCTGAGCGGTCTTTCCTCGCTGCAAGACCTCTTGTACATCAAAATCACTTATTTTGGAATTCCTTCTGTTTTTAAACTGCTTGAGGTACTTGCTCTTTGAGCTGAACAAACGTCTCGAAAATAGATGGAAATGAAAATTTCTCGCAGCACAACGTACAAGAGATCTAGAAGCCATCTTGTTTCTATGCCGAAGTTTGTCCGAAGTATATCTCGAAGTTTTGACGATAAGTTATTGACTTTCCCTCAATCGGTGACTTTTTTTTTCGGAAAGCCAAAACAGAAATAAATAAAATGTTCAACAATTTCTCAAAATTCAAGTCTCCCCTATTAAAGAAAGAATTGAAAAACAAAGCTTTCAAATTCATTTAAAAGATTTCTATACAACTAATATGATCGCAGTTGTATCGATTCAAGTCCGTCACCTGACCGAGCTCATCCGAACATTACCGATACTGACCTTCCTTTCGCTTTCCACGCTGTCTTGTTTGATTGTCATGCTGGGCGGTGCGAGTTTTCAAGCTACCGAATCATTTATTATAGATGTGTAATGCAGTGTGTTGTGACAAGGACCGGCAGATGTCTTTTAAGAAGCTCTAACTTTTGTCTTGCTGGAAGAACTCAAATTGTCAAACGATTGCTTTCATTTAAGCTTACTCAGTTCAACAAAGGAACTTTAGGTATGGTAGGGTATTGTTTTCACTTTCGATTTCTGATAGGTTTCCTTGGACTCGAGAAGTTATGTCAAAGTTCGACGAATTTAACTTAAAAACACTGTGAAAAATGGTGGTATACAAAACTTACGATCGCTTTGTTTCTATGAGGATTTTGAATCACACATTTCGTCATACGTGTTTGCTTTGGGCCATTTGCTTTTTTTATTGAAATCCTACATATAGTTTGGTGAAGTCGGTCAGTTGTGAGACCATATGCATATCTTGTGATACCAAAAGGTTTCTTTAATTTCCGGATATGCCAGTCATCGTAACAAGCCTATACCGCTTCGAAAGCGATGATATTTCGGCCCGTTATCTATTTATTGTGTGGCATTGCTGAAAAGACTTTTGGTCTTGGCAGAAGAGCGATCTCGCGGTACGCTTTCACGTTGCAAAGTGTTACGCAAATTTCGACGGAAACATTTGTTTTAAAATTCTCTTGGACGAAACACATCGTAATTAAGTTTTTTTGAGATTTTAGTGGTTCTTGCTTTGATACATCGTAGTGTTTTGGGGAAAACATATGTCTACATATAACGTCTCGCCGAACTAACGAGAGATCCGACAATAGATATAAACAATGACCGAGTATCGCAGAGAGCAGAGTACTTGGTGTAAAATATTTTGGCACATGAGCATTACTGTACGCGCTATGTTGAATGTAGGATACTTTTTAAACCTTCATTCTGCTCTTTGACATTTATGGTAAATGTATTTAGCTCTTATGTCATAGCTTAAAGACAATGCGAAAGTCTCAATTCAAACGAAAAGATACAAGGCTTGTCTTTGACCTGTGCGCCGTCACCAATCTACTCAAAATTTACATCTTTTGGTGCTTCAAAAATTTACATATTTTGGTGCTTCAAAAATATTACCGAATCCAAGAAATAATACTTTAAATCAGAGTATTAATAAATGAAAACTGATGATTTCAGACTTCTATCTTTAAAGTTGTAAAGTACGCACTGTTTGTTTGTGGGACCTAGTTTAAATAATAGCTGGTACCAAAAACATGTCCTCAGATGCGCACGAAGCTACAACATATCGGAAGCTTGCTTCACAAAATGTATATGCATCAACTGTTAGTTACATAGTTAAACTCACAAGTTTTCTCATCTTATGCTCACAGGCAGCTGAGACTGGCAAGTTGCCTTGATTTGCCGCACAATCACAAAAGCTTTTGGATAACTTTTCAATAATTTACTTGGCGACTTGGACCTAGATACTAACTTAGGAATAAAATACGCATTGTCGTAGGGTTAATAAATAATATGTTTTTTTCCAAAAAATGGCGTCATGCGAAAAGGTATACGTAATATAGTCTACACAGAGAAGATTCACCGCAACTCTTTGAAATACTCCGCATGGTGAAATGTTTTACATTTTCCCATTGCTTATGATGGAAACGGCATATGATTGGATTAGGTCCAAAACTCTGACAGCTAAATGACACGCACGGAGACTATTATGGGCCGGCAAACCAAACGTAGTGACTGTTTCGGCCTGAGGGCCGAAACAAAAAGACAGAATCCAAGTTGGAAATGTCTTGATCGGGCTTGGGGAAATATATTCAGGCAAAATTGGTATTTCTGAGTAGATACTAGTTTATCTTATTGAAGAGTTAAGAATGTACGTTCATTTTGACAAGTATATACAAAAAAGTCTGTCTTGTGGAAAAACAAGCTTACTTCTACTTCAAAAATGTTTTCTTCGAATTAAGTGGATTTCCTCTTTAACATGTGATAAAAGTATTTAGATGAGCAAAATAAAAATGTTTTGATAGTGCATTGTAAGTGTGATTAGATAGCACGGTTTATTCCTATATCTTACAATAACGCATTCTTTTGTTGTTTTATGTACAGAAAATATGAAAACAAGACCTTTAGTGCTATGTGGGCCCAGTGGATGTGGCAAAAGTACTTTAGTCAAGAAGTTGATGCAAGACTATCCTGATAAATTTGGATTTAGTGTTTCTCGTAAGTGCATTAATTTGACATTTTAGTCTCATATGCAGTCGCTACTAGTCTCGTCACTCAATGCTCACTCTCCTAAGTAGCTTAGGAGAGTAAGTGAGTATTTGTGACGACACTAATAGCTTAGGGGAGTGATCGTTGTGTGGTGGCACTAATATCGGCTGTTTAGGAGACTACTCATTATAAAGACTCGTCTCACCCTGCCTTAACAGTTCCTCTTAGAATGGGTATGAATGTTTAGAGGGTGATAATGCACCTCCCATTCTAGCTCAGAAAGGCACTTGCATCATAGTGTCACTTACTACCATTACCAAAATTCCCTCAACACTTAGTTAGTTATCAGCAATATTGTCTTATTATTCTCATGAAGAAAAAGAATTTGCAATGTATTTTGGTAGTGGTAATAAAATGATTGCATTATGCAAACAGCCTATTGTTTGGTTTAAATATCAAATATCGTTAATTAGGTTCTGGTTGATTGTTCTTAATTTTTGTGTAACCCTGTAATTCCAATATTTGCCCATGTTTTGGATAATGTTAACAGTAATATATTTAATTCTGATATAGATACAACAAGATCACCAAGACCTGGAGAAGTTGATGGCAAAGGTGTGTACAAATATCTGTCTTAGTTTATAGAGTACGAACACAAGTAGTTAGAAGCATGCAATACTTGATTTGCACTATTTAGCATTAGATAGAACTAATTACATTGTGAATTGAAAAAGCCATGGGCACCTACCCTACGAGCAGAGGTTTTTTTCTGACCTTCCGTGGGCTGGCTGGTCGGGGAGAAAAAATGACCAACCAGCCAGCCCACAGAGGGTCAGAAAAAAACCTCTGCTTGCAGGGTATGGGCACCTACAAATATTTCAAGAATGTTCAATAGCCAATCAGAAGTGTTATTGTTATACTTCTGCTAAATTTGTGGTTAGAAAGTCAATCCTAATTAACCAAAGAATAGAACATTCCTAGCATATTTCTAGGTGCCACGGTTTTTCAATTTGCATTTTAAACAATAGAAAACAATACAATTTGCATAATTTAGCACAATTTAGGGTGAATGCTTTTACTTTTCATACTATTTGAAGAATTTTTTTTTGAATTTGTCAATAAGCCTGAAGCGAGATGACGTTTTACCCCCATCTCTAGACCATAAAAGTTTTTAAAATTCTTTCATATTAGAATTTTTGACTCCTTAGAGAATACAAGAACAATACTCATAATTAAAGAACAAAAGCAGTGTGAAAAGGATTATGGTCTAGAGACGGGGGTAAAACGTCATCTCGCTTCAGGCTTATAAACTTATCTTGATGTGAAATTACCAATATATGAAGGTCTTGTCAACCTCTGAAGTCATTTAGAGATATTTTTTAACAGTGTACATTTTCCTACGGAGATAGTTAACTCTTGCTTTTAAAAACTACATTGGTAATGTTTTCCAAAATAAGGCCCCATGTCATGTGGTTGTTTGTTTACGAAGTATCTATATTCATGTGTCTTCCCTTACTCAACTGTTAAACAAAAATATAATACTATAGGGAATGATGTCATTGTGAAATGGGAAAACATCTATTTTAGCTTAGCAAGTAAAGGCAATATAACAGTCAGTTATTTTCCAATTCAGTTTCAAATTTACCCACTCCACTTGTTTTTTCTAATAAGCTCCTGCGTTCAAGTATCTTAACAAAGGTTTTTTTCTGGAACAGATTATCATTTTACTGAGAGAGAAGTGATGCGAAGAAGTATTGATGCTGGGGAGTTCATTGAGAGTGCAGAATACAGCACAAATCTTTATGGAACAAGGTATTAATAATAATAATCCAGAAGTTTACAAACTTAGAAAAGCATAGGTGCTGTTTAATAATGCTGGTAAAGCACTGTCTTTCACTCAGCTACATCACTGGGACCATTTGGTACTTAGACTCGCCATGATCATATTTTTAATTCATACCCTGAAAATACTACCTTCTGGCTGATGAATATCAGGGATGGCTCTTCACTCAATTGGATAAACCTGGAAAACCCTGAAAAAAATTCAAATCAAGAATAGAGTGACCTACTGATTTCTACTGACAATTTTCTACTGACATATCATGCTCAGTCTAGAAATGAATCCCATTATTCATGAGTAGAGTTCTATGGTTCTAATTTCTCTGGCAACTGGCTATTAATTCATACCCTTAAAATATGTGCAGAGGGGGATGCAAAGGGGTGCCTTACTGTAGCTCCCATGGTCTCTCTTGCTCTGCAATCCCTGTGATGTAATTTCAGTTCAGAATACTTATGATGATCTCAACACTCTTTTCTTGTATAAATTATGTAGTAAAAAGGCAGTAAAAGATGTTCTTGATTCTGGTAAAGTTTGCATATTGGATATTGATATGCAGGTATGTTTGCAAATGCATGCAAATCATAAATCTATCTAAATCTAATGCGTTTCGGCTGTGTCCAGAATGTATGGCAGAGGGATGGGGGGCAGGTGAAATCTTTAAATGACAAAAAAATTCTTAAGACCCCACCTTGAAGTCCCCAAAAAATAATCATCTCCCCAGGCAATCTCTCGTAGCTTCTTCTAAACATTTTCCACCTCCCCCTGCCTCAATTTTCTGAAAAAAAGTTGCCCCCCCCCCCCCCCCCCCCCCACCCCCACTTGTGGATGGATGGCTTACTGCATAAATTACCACAGGGTAGACCAAGATAGAAAGTAAAACAGAGTACAACATAAATTTCAGTATGCAATCAAAGGAAGGAACATTGTTTTCATGCAGGATTACAGGGCACACACACGAATTTGCACAATTTGCTGAGCTGCAAAATAGGGTTTTGGCAGTGGTCAATGAAAGTGTTTCCATGATATTGTTGGAAAACATGATAGTGTTGAAGAGCATTGCCTATGGAATATTGTATTTGCACTTCAAACCTTTATAGGATGACCTTTAGAGCATGCCAAATGATTTCTCTCTCTCTCTCTCTCTCTCTCTCTCTCTCTCTCTCTCTCTCTCTCCCCCTCCCCTCCTCTCCTCCCCCTGGAGTAATGCTTCTAATTGCTTGATGTAATTAGAAAAAGATAAAAGGGGAATCCAAAAATCCAGACTTAAAGTAAGGCTTATGTTTTTTTTTTAGCTTGTATTATCTTGCACACTTCTTAGCTTCCAACCTATGTTTTCCATAGATGAAAATCTTTCCAGGATTTATTTTTGTTTAGAACTTTGATCTAAATTGGGCTGCCTGTGGTCCTAGTTTAACAGTGTAGGTATTAATTTTTGTTTCAGGGTGTAAAGAATATGAAGAATACTAATATCGATTGTTTATATGTGTTTACAAAGGCACCTTCTCTGGAAGAACTAGTAAGTGATAAATTTTGTTTAATGTTATCAGACAGACCTATAAATCAAGGTTTTGTGTCATCACCTGATGGCAGCCATGCTAAATGCCCGGGGGGGTACTGCCCAATTTTTGCTATATGGGTATGTGCTGCCAATCAGCCTGGGTATGGTTTTCAGCGATTCTACTCTGAAACAGGGTATATAAAATTGCGCTCGCTCTCGGACAGGGTATAGGAAATCATGCTCTTTCCTCTCTGGAACAGGGTATCCATTTTTGCAAAACAGGAACAGGGTATAATTTTCAGCAATCTTGCTCTGGACAGGGTATGAATTTCAGCGGCTTTACTTGGGAACAGGGTCAGGGTTCAGTGGGCTCAGCGGCACATCCCTACCCAAAACGGGCAAGAGTATCCCCCCTAGGGCTAAATGGCATGAATAATACAATCATTTTACATGACAAAGAATTCAATTCCCGAAAGCAAAGAGATTTTATTGTTCTGCCATCTAACCACAGGCACCCTCAAGCTGTATTATAGGTATGGGCTCTTGATGGTGGAAAATCTCTGTTCTTATAATAAGTATTTCAGTCGCTTATCTAGTGTATATTTATGTTTAAATTTACAACCACCACTCTCCATACGGGGCTCTTTTGTTTGGTTCCCAAATCAAACAAACTAAACTCACATGATCTAGGCTGAGCCAGGGCTCGAACCCAGACCATAACGTTGAGAGGCAAGTGGTAAACCACCCATGCCCAATGTACCAAATGTACCATTTCTTTTTTTTCACAGGAAAGAAGGCTTCGAAAGAGAGGAACTGAAACCGATGAATCTGTACAAAAAAGATTAGAAATTGCTAGGAAAGAGTTGGCTTATGGTGAGTCGTACACTTTGTTTGCTATCACATTTACCATCCACATTGAGCTTTAAGCAATATTCCTGTCATCCTTGTTATGTGAAGTTTCACTACACTTTTTGATATTATGTGAACTTGGTAGTTACAAGCTACACACTGAAATTTATTTTCAAAAAAACTAATCAGTTGGTACCATATATTTTTATGAACCAAATTCACAACAAGCCAATAAAATGCCTGAGATCTCAAAATATTGAAAACAACAGTAACTATTGATGTTTTTTCGGTTAGATAAAGAGACTTACTGTAACCTCTGGGGAAGAAAACGCCCTGGGCTAATGCTGTAAAATCCTGGTATAAGCCATTTCTTGATTTTAAGCAGTCCCTGTTATAAACCCAATAGTTTGCTAACACAATTTTCCTATCTGTTACAAGCCCCCATCCCCATCCACCTCTGGATTGTGCTTATTTTTTCCATAGAACATAAAGAGATGACTGTGAACATAAAAATAAGAAATAGCCATTTTCCCTTTTCCCTTTTCCCTTTTTGACTTTTCCCTTTTCCCTTTTCCCTTTTTGACTTTTCCCTTTTCCCTTTTCCCTTTTCCCTTTTCCCTTTTCCCTTTTCCCTTTTCCCTTTTCAATTTTCCCTTTTCTCTTTTCCCTTTTCTCTTTAGTTATAAGCCCCCCTTCTTCAATCAAAACTCTCATTTCTCTTCACCACCCCCACTCCCCCCTGATACCATGAATGTAAGCCCCTCTGGTAATAAACCTATCAAGAAAACCTTTATGAACAAGTCCATGGCTTATAATCAGGATTTTATGATATTTGCTCAATTGACCTTTTGGGTTGGCTTTTTTTTTTTCAGGGAGAAGTTAGGATGGAAATTAATTGCATAATTTTAAAAATATATCTGGATAATGTTTTGTTCGCTTTTTGTTCTCAAAATATCATATTTATCGTTGAAATCTGTCTTAAAGAACTATTGTATTCAAAAATAACATCCCTTTTGGTTTTTAATGTCCCTTTTTTGCTTTACAGCTGCAGAGCCAGGTTCATATGATTACATTATAGTAAATGATGATTTCAAGGAGGCTTACTCAGAGTTTAAGGAAATAATAAACAAGGTAAGAAATGAAATAATCGCTAAAATATTTGTTTGATTTAAATAAAAAAGACTTAGGATTTTAAAGTAAAGTTAGAAAGTTAAACGTTTTTGACCATAGTCACCACCAGGACAAAAACGTTAAACTTTATTATTTTCCTGCAAAATCCTAAGCCTCTTTATAATCAAAAGTAGTTTAGTTTGTCTGGGTTCAGTTCAGTTGGATTGGATTGAATTATATTATCTGACATTGCATTTCAATCAAGGATGTGCACATTTTTGACAGTTGCAGACATTCCCACTGATAAAGAGGCAGTAGCCTAGAAAATGTCAGTTTGGCAAAAAATGTAGTGCGGTATATCTTAATATATTTTACTGTAAGTTTACATTTACTTAACTGAAGACTTGTGCACATTTTGTGAGCCTCTCTTTGGTTATATTAGCCGAGATGTCCTATATTTAGTAGCTGGATGGAATGGTCTATAATGAAAGTTGAATTTGAAACTAAAAAATGGAGAATTTAGTTTCAAATTTGAAAGGAACAGACCCCATGTATTCTAGTTTGGATTTTACCAATGACAGGAATTTTATTGAAAATGGAATGAAATTGGATAAATGAGAAAATTTTACTTAAATTACTCTGACGAAGGACTAGTGTCCGAAACGTCAGTTTTTTCATCTTTTTCACAGTGTATAATCTACCTTTTCATCATTGCTGTTTACTTAAATTAGATCACTAGCCTTGTGAGCTGTTATGGTGCCATTTGTCATATTTTTCATGGATACTGCACAGAATATCCAGAGGCTAATATAAAGAAAACAAAAAGGAAATCACACTTTTTCTCTTTGAAATGTTTTCAAAGTGGTTATCACTTTCCTGTTAGCCTCACATTTAACAACATTTTGAAGTCTATCGATATTGAGATTTTTATTAAAAATTCCTGTAAAGATTTTCAATATAGGTTCTTATTGTCTAGACTTTGATGCAAAATTTCTTAGAAAGACAAACGCAACAAGATAAATTGATCTTTCGTTTTCGAAATTAAATTTTTAAAATTTTAATTCACACACTGCACACTTGGCAAATTAATCTGCACAATGTTTTTATTTTATTTTATTTAACATTATTTATTAAATTTTCTTTAGTCTGGTTAGGTTCTTGCAATGAACGGACTACTCAGGTTTAAATTGAAATATTCATTGTTATTGAAAACTCTTTTTCATTACTTTTTTTCCATCTTTGTTTAGGAAATCGTTCCATTATCGTGAAGAAGCTTACCACGAAATTAATGTATGTAATTATGTCCAATATTCTTTCAAATTACTGAACAAATACTTAAAATATGACAACTGCATGATGAACAAAGTGCATCGCTGGATAATGAAACAAGATCTTCATGAAAGGCAACTTGAACCTCCTTGAAAATGACAGCGTTCTGTTCCTGCATTCGAACTAGGTGTAAATAGCATCTTCGTGCTAAGGGTCCAAGAAAGCTCTCTTAGACATTATGCCTCCTGTGTTCCACTTCAATAGTATTGTCCACCACTTTGCGACTCAGACAACTGCAGACATCTTAAGCTGTAACTTCCTACCTACGTTATGAAGTTTTTTTTTGTTTGTTTGTTGTTGTTTTTTGATTGAAAGAAAGAATTCAAAAAATCGAGTTGCCTGCAGCCTTCTTTGGGTGTTTTATCCAATACTAAGAATGCTTTTTCTCAGCGGCACGAGTCTTTCTGTGATTTTTCCTGGAAAAAATTGAAAATCGTAAAAGATGTTTAAATTTATTGAATTCACTTAAACGAATATAGTGTCTTAGAATAGTCTTTAGAGAGAGAGAGAGAAATAAGAAGCTCTACTCGCATTGGGTACCAACTCGACGTTTATCCTTTTATACGTCTTTTAGAATATTTATAAATATATTAAGTATATTACATTTTCAACAATTTTGAAAAATTTGAAAACATAATCACTCGGCTCGAGATACATATGCGCCTTTAACGAATCAAGTACGTTATATTTCCAGCTGAGTTAGCTGGTTTAATCATTGTTATAGATGTGTCTGTAGTGAATAAAATCTGTTTGGGACAAAGTCATTTACTAAACAACTGGGTTTATGGGCTGTTCATAGGACTCGGAGAGAAACTGAACCCTTTTTCTCAAAGGCCTCCCCCCCTTCTTCACCCGAAAGAAATAAACGCGGGGTGTTTTGTACTAGTCGGAATCAATACGACATATATGTCAAACCCTGAAACAACTTCTGGCTTGATTAAACTTATTAATAAACGACAGATACTCACAAATTTACTGACTTGTGAGTTTCTAGCCAGTTTATTGACATCTCAGTTCATTCACTGACCGAATTGAAAACAAAAAACAAGAAACAGTGGGCTTTGCAGAGGACTGAAACCCGGAGAAAAGTCGTAAACCGCTAATGTTTTTCCTGATTGACCTTGCTAGGTAATACGATTTCCCATACGGTATGTAGTCATTACGAACATAGAACTACCTCTACTTCTCTTTATAGAACTACTTCTACTTTTATGCAAATTTCACTTCTCAGAGTTGGTCCTTTATTAATTATTTTTAGCCTTTTTGTTCCATATTTCCCATTACATTACTAATTCGGCATTGACCCTTCCGTCTGTGAACTACGCGGGCTGCATCGATATCTCTCCATATTATCGCTGTTTATATTAAATAGCAGTCAAATTGTTAACCTCTTCTTCCCTTCTTCAAAAGGCCTTTTAAAATAACTATTCCATCAACACCCAATGTTCCGTCTTCCACCAGGTTCCTTCGTTACACTGAAATAGCTCTGTTAAATGAAACACTAACTGTATAAAATCCATAATATTCTTTGAACAAAATGAATGTCAGGTAACACAATTTTGTTTCAATCAGCGGGGGTTAAGAACTCAAGCGGTAATGCAGGCTTTAATTATCGGGTCTAGCAGACATAATACAAGAAAAATAAAGTCAATCACTCGCAAGACATTGGGAATGCAAAATTGCTTTCTCTCCATGATTAAATTTAAATTTAGCAGTGCTAATTTTTGCCAAGGAAGAAATATCCTCGTAACACAGGCGCGAAACACTACAGTATAATCGAGGACTCTACTAACAAAGAACAGTGTGTCTAAGGATTGAACCAATGATGATGACAGTTGGTGGCGGGCAGCACACACCATGCTTCCCACAAGATAGGTGCGTGCATTTGCGCAGGATGACGTAACCGTGACAACGTACAGCCGTAAAAGACAGCGCACACCACGCTTACCACGCATGCTTCCCAAAAGAAATTAAAGGTGTGTGATGTGCATTTGCGCAAGATGATGTAACCATGACAACGTACAGTGGTATCTGACAGTGCATATTAATCAGGCCGACTACCCTTAAAGAGGTGCGTGACGTGCATGTGTTACTCGGCCTTTGGTTCGGTTTCCTTTATATAGTAAACTAGACGACCTAAAGGCGTATACTCGGGCTACCTGTGTATAATAGAATGTAGAACTTTAAAGGGAAAACAGAGAGCACTAGTTAATGGAAACGGTACTGGAATGGTGCAAGTGATGTTAAAATAGCGCATTTCAAAAAGTTAGTGGGTTGATAAACTTACTGTGATTGATTCTGTGATTGAGACTTTTGTAAACATGGGATAAACCAGCATATTTTTGTGAACCTTGATTTGTCAAGAGTGGCAAGTAATAAATAAGCTTATGACTTGCATTTATTGCTCTTTTGTGTAAGTAAAAGAGTGATTTTCTAGAACATAATTAACTCCGTCTGGGTAAAGCACTACCGTGTTTCTCTTAAACTTTCGATGACAACTTTTGACATGATTTAATTTTTTCGGGATTGAAATTACATTTATTAAGAAAACAATGAATTCTAGATAACATGGGTACATTATTGACCACATACTTACGAACCATTTTCTGTATTTTTCTGCTTTTGTGCAAAAGTTGGGTTAGTCGTTTAACTGGGACTCTACTTAGTTCTCGATCACGCGAAACAACACGAGGCTTGTGCTCAACATACTGATGAATATGAAATTTAGCATAACGAGACCTGCATTCCTCTAATAAATGTGACTCTTTATTGGGATAAACAAATACAGATAATTGTACCGCTTTTTCAAACACATCGCAGTCATTTAGTAAAGAATCTACGAAAGTCTTGGTCGAGGTATTTATGAAATGTACAACAAGAACCATGCACAGGGCAGCGATCAACACGCTCGCTACTGATAGTTCAAAGAACGATAGAGTATTGAAAAATATATTCAAAATCGTAAACGAAAACAATACAATAAATAAAAGACTTATCCTCACTGTCAATGATATATGTCCAAGGCTTCTTGATTCTGGAAACGTATTAAATGTTATCTTGGAAGATTTAAACTTTGTTTTGCTTTTGTATGTATTTTGAGCGCCTCAGCAGAACGGCAAGTCGATATTACTTTCCAATAAGTTTTCAAGATAAAGCACGAGAAGCAGCTGCAAGATAAGCAAAAGGAAAAAGACCTACAGGACCTTCGAAAAGCAAAGCAAGTCACATGACTTGTGGTAACCCGCCTCGTTTTCATACTTGTAGGGGAACACCGCAGACCGCGGAGCATCGCAGACTTACACACTTTCGACAATGTCGATAGATAGATAGATAGATAGAAAACCGAAACCTAGACTCGGTCTACCTTGCAGGTAGCCCGAGTAATAAAGACTCGAGAGATTGTTCACTTCAGTGCTTCTACAAAATTGCACACCGGAAATGTGCCCCTCCCCTTTACAATTGGTCTCGAATGACATGAAAAACACTGTCTAACACTTGTGTCCAGAAGCATACACCGTTATCATGATGGTGCACGAAAACGAGGTCACTGACCCCTTCATTAGTTTATAATAAATATAAAAGCACATGAAATGTGTTTATGGACGAAAAGTATAGGAATTGACCGTTTGTTTTAACCTGAATTCGCGCTATCCACTTTTATTTTGAATGAGCAGCCATGCTCTGCCTTGAAAGATGACTGGGTCGTGCGCTCGTCAGCCATTATGAGAACGGTATATGACCATCGTGTTTCATACATCAGTGTGATTAAATTCCTATGGGGGGAGGAGAGGGGGGTTTTAATTCTGTTAGTACGATTGCGTGTGTAAGTCAATGGAAATGGAAATCATAATCGACATATTCCCAATTGTTTTGTTAAGGACCTATCAAAAATTCGCACTAATTAGACTAAATAAACGTATGTGAATTGTTAACAAAAGGCTTCATTGTAACAGCTGCATGCGCAGGAAGTATGAAATATTTAAACTTACATTAGCACAGACAAACTAAAATAACGCTCTAAACATCCGTCATCATGAAATAGTTTAAGGAAAACTGCAATCAACAATGTCGGAAATTGGATGAATTCACATTAACACAGACATAAATAAAATGCTTGAAAAAAGGCTTTTAGCGAATGCTCTACAAGCGATTATTAATATTATTATTGGAAAAAAAACGGAACTGTGCATGGGGTTCCTGTGTTTTCATCAATTTGTCTATGTCTAATCGCTGGATAGACTGGATTATTTCCGAAGCTGGTGCCAAAACAAGCCGCTTCTCACTAATACCTTGGTTTATAATTGTTTTAGCTATGTTTAAATTAAGTTCAGGACTAATGATGAAATTTGACTTACATAAACTAATTATAAATTTTTATAATTACATATAAATATTTGGCTATTTCTTTCTTTATCACTTCCTTTCATTTAATAGATCCTACCACTGATATCTTGCTAGGTAAGTATGATTCAACAGAACGATAAAAGCTAGAACTAGCTATAGTGGGAAAACATGTCGCAAAGATCTTTATTAATGAACATCATTAAGTATACTAAATCGCACGATCTCGAGTACAATTCGGAATTTATAGATACGAGTGATGTTTTGAAAATTTTTAAAAAAATTTGAGAACTTTCAAAACTTCACGAGTATCTATAAATCCCTAATAGTATGATAAGATTGTGCGATTTTTTTGTTTTTAATACATGCACTCGATGAAATTGAGCAAGGGACTCTACAGAGTACAATTTGGGATTTAATTGTACTTATCCAATAAAAATTTTTTGAGTGTATTATAAGCAGGGAAAGAACCGTTTTCATTGGGGGAGGGGGATTCGCAGTAAGACGTTTTTTAAACGGTTAGAGCCCTTCAATCCCCCTCTTACTCAGTAAGCAATTCATGGACATCCTATTACTGGTAAACGGAAACGGAAACAGCTTTTGTCTAAATAACAAGTTTGACTCTCCACGAAAGTTTGAACTTTTACTGATGACTCTCCCATCTGAAACTTCAGCCCTCCCCCTCCCCTCACCCACCCCATCCCCCTCCCTCAATAAAAAACTCACCTCACTGACTCTAACGACAAATTTTAGACTGATTGACCATTATCCATATTTCAAAACAATTGTACAGTTTGATAGTATATTTATTAATTGCTTATTTGTCGATGCGAACATTTAGAACGGCACGAAGACAACGATTACGATACTAGAAAACTATTTCCAAATTTGCGCCAAATTTCTTTCCAAAATGATATTCTAAAATATGAAACTTTTTCGCTAGATTTTAACAGAAGCAAAACCAGTAGTCTATTCGAGACTAACTGATAATTATCACCTCGGTGTAAACTATGATACTGTTTTTCTTTTCTTTTTAATTCTGAAATATTACTTGGTGAGCAGATGCCATTATTTGTTTGTTCATGCGCTATTTTTGACGTAATTTTTTTATTTTAATTTAACAGAACATATTCATATTGAACACTTTATTTGACCCATTAACGGCAATATGGTGTTTGCCTGTTTTATTTTGCGAAGCTTTGTCATTTGATTCGTCCGATATTATCTTACAATAACGATAGAGACATTCGATCCTAACTATAAAAGCTTTGCTCCTAAAGAAAAGCAGGCTGAACGTACTGAAAAACAAAATACAAAAACTGAACGACATAAAAACGAATGAATGAATTAGATAATAATATTCAAATTTACTTTTAGAAGCACCTCGTCTGACATTTTTCTGAAGTTGCCACCTTGGTAATTCTCTTTGGTATTCGCTTTCTGCAAACTCTGTTGCTAAGCAACACTTCAAGGCTATTATTATTTGAGGAGTTTCAAGGGGTCTCATATTATTGGACTCTGAGATCTCGACGAAAAACGAACTCCGAAAGATTATGACTGAACTGTCATGACTCACTAAATTTATCTATTCCCGACATCAAGATCGGGTATTACAAACATTATCAGTTGTTCAAGTTCGACATCAGATGGTTCACTGAACAACGCATGATCATCTTTTATAACGGTCTGATAGTTTCATGTCATTTTATGCTGCTAAGTTGACTTTACCATGGTCGATATGAATGGTACAAGCGGATTGCTCTTGCCTCTCGTGTGACAGGGGGAAAAGTTGGCTTCTTTTAGTTTTGCTTTCTAAACAGCATTTATCCTGCGAATAATCATATGAATCGATTAGTGAGCTCGTATGAGAATTCGAAATTCAGGTCTCAAAAACGAAGCAAGTGAGCTGAGCCAGATTTTTTTCGTAGTCCTACTCGGACTGAAGCTAATGATTTCCTGCTACACAGTGATCAGCCCACAAACATGATTTTGTTTCGAGCAAAAGTTTTTCATGTCTGGATTACTTTCGCTGTAACTTTAATAACTAACTTAATTATTTTCGCGTCGTCTCAAACGAATATTACAACTACAGCAACTCCAGACAACTCGTCGACAACTACGTCTCCACCAATGCCTCCTCAACCACCATTGGTTCAAAGCTGTATCGACAAGAAAGTCTTGAACGTTTGCTGGTTAAAAACTCCGCCTTATATTTTTGATAGACCAAGTAACAAAAGCATCGTTGAAGGAATACTGTCAGATGCAATACTCGAAGGTTTTACGAAATGCAAATGTCAAGTAAATCTCAACTATTCTATACAGGTCTATGAGGAAGAAGACTTAATCAACTGTTCTAAAAATAAAGATGTTGACATAGTTTTACCGTTTCCACAAAGAGGAATTAGAAATAATAACTGGTTTTTCAAAGTCGTCGATTCAGCTGCGATATACTTACTATTGAATCGCAAGAAAATCGAATCTCAAGCCAAGGATAATATTATTTATGAATTTTCCCAAGTTTGGACACTTGCAGTCCTGACGATCCTACTGGCCGCGATTTTTGGCATCCTCGTTTGGTCTCTGGTAAGTCGAGAATAAAAATACATAACTTTTTTTATCTATGAGTTTCCTATTTTTGGAAAGTGTTTCTTGTGTTTCTGAGATCTTGGAGCTGAGTTCAAAATGCGCGCTTTTTGATTAGGAGTTTTGATGATTCTTCCCAGATGGTTTTCTTCAGAATACTATTCAATTCATTTATTTATTCCTAGTATTCGCAAGTGCTCAGATTTTGAACCTAAAATACTAAAGAACTGTTTGAACAAAACAGTCAAAGGTTTTTAAGTTTTTTCTGATGCAAGATTATATAATGTCAGAAGTTGAAGAGCACACTAACCAGTTACGTTAATTTGTGGGCCTTTCAGTGTGTGGAGTTTTGGGATGTTAGGAAAACACTGACACTACAGAGCGAACGACGTCAAAAGTGGAAGGAAGTCCTTCTTAGGACCTCTTCGTTGCCCGATTCACTGTTCAAATATTTCATGTTTGTCAGTCTTAGTCTTTTCGGAATCATCACTTATATGAAATGTCAGTGGCTAAAGACAAACATCAAGTTTCGATTTGAGAGTACTTTAAAAGTCAACAGAAATCTGATTTCACAAGAACTCGATCGCGAAATAAGATCTAAGCTACTGTCCTATCGAGTAGTTCCAATAAACTTTGAAATAGTTATTTGAAAAAAATTTTTGTAGAAAAAAATAGGTCTTGTCTACATGTGTTCTGACAATTTTAAAACTCATATTTTTTTTTCTGTTAGGAATTTTGCATAATTATTACAAAGTATGAGAATGAATTACAGTTCTGACGTGTTCGTATGGCATTATTTGTGTCACGCCCGGATTTATCGCTAACATTAAAGCTTATTGAAACTAATACTTGAATTTCACGTCAGACAAGAGTCAGAAAGGAAGAACCGAAATCCCTTTTCCATAACTCAATCTACTCTGCTTTCTAAATGAAGAGAAAATATTATTCTTATTCAAGACTCGCCAAACTCATGAAAATTTGCCAAAAAAATAATGACATCCTATTTCTATGGTAACTTTTGAAGTCTAACAAATTTGTTGTATATTCTACAAACATAGACTTTATGACATCCGCGATGGAAACTCAAATTAACCATCTGATAGCCACTAATTCTCTTGCAATTAGGCCGTATCAGATATTGAATTTGCAGAATTCAATTAAAGAATCTCATCAGTATTTCGATAATTATTGTTCGTACATTGATGCTAAAAAATTAAAATCGCATTTCTAATCACAAAGAAAATGCTTCGTACTTCAATCTAAAAGGAAACTACGTTTGCCGGCTGTGGGAATATTAAATTTGCAGCGTCCTATTCTCTCTATATCTCAGACTTCAGATCTCCGACCGACAAATAGGTGTATAGCGTTATTTGCCTATATATCTTATTAAAAAGTTTTAAACTTTTACATTTATTAGAAAGCGACAAAAAAAATTATAATCTCACGGCAAAATAGTTTCCCAAAAATAGCTTCGATTCTATTCAATAAAGGCTAGTCAGTTTTGCTTTTGTTGATGGCTATTTTTTTATATGCCTTGAGGCTATACAAATGTTTTTGAATTTCATCATCGGTAGTTATAATAGATCTACTACAGTAAACACTCGCGGAGGCAGTCAAAATAATTACAACTTTACGATGAGGAAAAAAACGTTAATGAAAAGCAATCTATTGTAGCCTATTAATAATTACGAATCATGAAAAACGCATCTGAGGCTAAAAACATTCTTATCTGAAAAAAAAAATTATACTTAAGTGAAAACGTCTAGTTTAAAACCTGCTCCACTTATTTATATCTCTAATAAGTCTATAAGAAAACATCCTTATCTTGTAAAAAAAAACGTAAGCCACTATGGTTTTAAGAATTGTAACAAACTGTTAAGATACCTCTGTAAAGTCGCCCCACAAGTTTCTAGCTTTAAAGCCTACCGTGTGGATTTTAAAAACACCATTTATTTTATTTATTAATGGTTTTTTTTAGACGGTTTAGAAAACGAGTAACTTTGGCCATATTAACTATGCTTTGGCAGAAGATCATAGACTGCCCGCTGCACTGCGCCAGCAAAAACCGCGATGCATTATGCACATGTGCAAACATACAATCTATTGACGTGCAAATGTTGGAAATGATATTAAACCTGTAACAAGCACAGAAAGCCATAGAACCTAAAACCTATAGGTGGACTATATTATTTAAACTTAAATGAACCGGCTGGCAATTCAATGAATAATCTTTCATAACTTTTTCGGCCTGTTAACTTAACCATACATATTCTAAATACCTAGAGATAACTAGCTAAAAACTAGCGTGAGCTGCGTCGGTGTTTCTAAACAAACAGTAATGATAAGAGGGTTAATTTTTAACACTGTGAAAAGATGAAAAAACTTACTGACGTTTCGGACGTTTCGACAAAGGACTCGCGTTCGAAACGTCAGGAAGTTTTTTCAACTTTTCACGGTATAAAATTTACCCTTTTATCATTACATATTCTTAATAGAAGAATCCATTAATGAAAAAATCTTAAGTTTGTTTGGGAAATTTCATTATAAGTCATAAGTAATAACAGGTTCGAGCAGGATTTTTGTTGACAAAACTGGGTAGTTATGTGGGATTTTTCAATAAAAACTAAAATGATAGAAAACTTCTTATCAGTTACTAATGAGGAAGTATTATTACTTCACTTTCTTTCCCAAGAGTTTAATTTATATCTTAACGTTAGATTTTAATATCAACTGCCTCAAATCCGCCATATTTTTGACCTTTCGATCCTCAAGTTTATACTGAAAAAACTCTTATTTTTTGTTCTATTTTGTTTCTTAGGATTTAAAGATTGGCTGTTGTTTATACGAAGCCAAGGTTACATCTCAAAGAAGTATATAATTTGAGTTTCAAAATTTTCAAAACTAAAACTTAAAAATCTATAAGTGCAACAGCCCAGCTTAAATTAGTTGTTTTATTCCTTAAGTACTGTACATACGTATGTTTTTAAAAGTGTTTTTCACTAAAAGCGGCAGAGGAAGACTAACCACTTCATGACAGAGCAAAACTCGAAAAAAGGCTTTTGTTTAAGTTAAAATTGCTTTGACATTTGAAGACCTTTCGGAAATGTCCTTTGCACTCTTTTCCTCCTACTTTGAAAACCACTAGAAAAAACAAAAAATCTTCCTATCATTGAACACGGTAACTCAAGTAGGTAATAATATGTGAATGAAAAATTATTGAGTATTGAGTAAAAAAGACATTTGAAGCGTCATATATGCATATTGAGAATTTGAAATCATTGTTCGTATACTTATAGAGATTATATATTTAATTTGAAAACCACTAGAAAAAACAAAAACTCTTCCTATCATTCAGCATGGTAACTCAAGTAGGTAATGATATGTGAATGAAAAATTATTGAGTATTGAGTAAAAAAGACATTTGAAGCGTCATATGCATATTGAGGAGTTGAAATCATTGTTCGTATACTTATGGCGATTTTAAATGTAATTTGAAAACCACTAGAAAAAACAAAAACTCGTCCTATCATTCAGCATGGTAACCGTAGCAAGTAGGTAATGATATGTGAATGAAAAATTATTGAGTATTGAGTAAAAAAGACATTTGAAGCGTCATATATGTATATTGAGGAGTAGAAGCCATTGTTCGTATACTTATAGAGATTTTATATTTAATTTGAAAACCACTAGAAAAAACAAAAACTCTTCCTATCATTCAGCATGGTAACTCAAGTAGGTAATGATATGTGAATGAAAAATTATTGAGTATTGAGTAAAAAAGACATTTGAAGCGTCATATATGTATATTGAGGAGTAGAAGCCATTGTTCGTATACTTATAGAGATTTTAAATGTAACAAAAACAAACCCGGAAGTTACCACTGCGCAGTAGTGAACGGAAAAATTAAGTTAATGAAAATTTCAAAGAGAAAATTAGGCAACCGCCCGCTCTATATCTACATAATCGCATAGAAAAATGTAGCCATTTATTATTTTGATTTAGCAATATTTTATTAAACTTGATGCAGATAGCGTTATAAAAGGATTTGGTGCTATTTTTATGTGTGTTTGGAGAATGGGATTTGATATCATCGCGAGGATGTTTCATTAGAAACACCGACGCAGCTCACACTAGTTTTTAGCTAGTTATATCTTCAAAAAGACAAATAGAACAGTGTTCTTTTTTTCAGTGTGAAAGAACAAAAATGCAAATACCGGACAAAGTAGATCAGTAAGACGGTACATTTATCACAATTTGGGTCATGTTGCTGGTCAACACTTGATCAAAGTCCGTGAGAGATAGATAAGGTGTAAAGTAATCTTATCTGGGAGGGAAAAATTGTGGCCATTTCTACAAGATGTGTCAATGTTGTTTGATGCTGAATAAAGAAACGAATTTCAAGAGTCAAGATTTGGCAGTTGGCTTTCTGAGAAATAGTCAAAAATTCACATAGTGTGTAAATATGTCAGGGATGTGTTTGAAGAACGTGTGAAAATAATCTTCTTTTTTTGTTTTCGATGAAAAAGGGCAAAATCAAGAACAAACATGAAAAGGTGAATTGTACATAAAACGAGGGTAGATTAGATGTGAGAAAACTAAATAATAAATTATAGTATTTTTTAAGCAGTGCATTGCGGGGGAAATGTGTAAATACAACAGTATAAAATCGACTTAAAATAGCTATCCGCAAAGGGTATCTAGTGGAAAAGAGTACAATTCTTGATTAAAATATTTCATATCTTATCTTATAAAAAGATAAGATCAAACACTGATCTGAACGAGACGCGTGGAATGATTGAAAACCTTTTGAACCCACAACCAATGTTATTTTTACCTTTGTTGGGAAAAAATGGAATCGATCGTATCTAGGTGTTTATTTAGAAACAAAACTGTCAGTGGCTCTGTAGTAGTTTATCTTCCTATCAAACCTAACGTGTGTTTAGCAAGGATGTTCTCTCACGAGTTACTTAGGTAATCGTAAACACGGCTTCATTAGCTCGCTGTTCGGATTTGTATGTTTTTGTCGCACGTTATTGTCTTGTGTGCGTTTTCTTTCATTTTTCTTTCTTTTTCTTCTTCTTTTCTTCTCCTTTTCTTCTACTTTTTTGTTTGATATTTTTGTGTATTTATCAATCTAATTTTACCAAGAATTGCGAATTACAAAGAAAATCGGAAGCATGTAAATTCATTGACATTAACTTCGACTTATGAAATCAAATGTTGAACTAAATGAACCATAGTCCTACATAAAATGAACCATAGTCCTAATACATTAGTATTATTTCGGTACATTTGAAGCGCAAGGTTTGAAGGTTTAATTATAAGTACACTAAAGGTAAAACCTTCCGATCATGAAGAACTCGGAGTTCTTCCCTCTAACAAAGAACCTGGTACTTTTCGCTGTTCTCGTAAACGTTGTTACACCTGTCCTCACATAGCTTCTCACACTTCTGTTGTTGGTCCTAAATCCACTGTTAAAATCACTGACCATTTTGTTTGTACCACTTCTAATGTTGTATACTGCATTAAATGTACCCGATGTAATCTTTTTTATGTGGGCGAGACTGGCCGCCGTCTTGGTGATCGCATTTGCAATCATCTTTACGATATTCGCAATAACGATCCCACCAAACCAGTTTCCCGGCATTTTAATCTAGCTAATCATTCTCTTTCTGACTTCATTGTTTTCGGTCTTTCTTTGATTAACGGCAATAATGATTGTCGCAAGACCAAAGAAATGCGGCTTATTCACCTATTGGGCACTCTTAGTCCCAACGGGATTAATGAACGCTTTGCTTTCAACTAACCTTTTCTTTTGTCTTTTAATTGTTTGTTTTTGTTTCCTTGCCTACCTTGTTCTCATTGGTTTCCTTTGTCTTATTTTATCTTATATACACGCCTCTCTATCACCTCTTTCTCTTTTACTCCGACGAAGGACTAGCGTCCGAAACGTCAGTAAGTTTTTTCATCTTTTTCACGGTGTATAATTTACCTTTTCATCATTACTATTTGTCTTTTTGTCATTTTTATCCTGAAGACACTGCGTATACAGTGATACACGGATAGTAGCAAGCAAACGTAACATGAAAAGGTATAAAAAGGTATAACTAGCTAAAACTAGTGTGAGCTGCGTCGGTGTTTCTAATGAAACAGTAATGATGAAAAGGTAAATTATACACCGTGAAAAGATGAAAAAACTTACTGACGTTTCGGACGCTAGTCCTTCGTCGGAGTAAAAGAGAAAGAAGTGGTAGAAAGGAGTGTGTATATATGATAGAATAAGACAAAAGAAACCAATGAGAGCAAGGTAGGCAAGGAAACAAAAACAAACAATCAAAAGACAAAAGGAAAGGTTAGTTGAAAATAAAGCGTTCATTAATCCCGTTGGGACTAAGAGTGCCCAATAGGTGAATAAGCCGCATTTCTTTGGTCTTGCGACAATCATTGTTGCCGTTAAGCAAAGAAAGACCGAAAACAATGAAGTCAGAAAGAGAATGGTTAGTTAGATTAAAATGGCGGGAAACTGGTTTGGTAGGATCGTTATTGCGAATATCATAAAGATGATTGCAAATGCGATCACCAAGACGGCGGCCAGTCTCACCCACATATAAAAGATTACAGCGGGTACATTTAATACAATATACAACATTAGAAGTGGTACAAACAAAATGGTCAGTGATTTTAACAGTAGATTTGGGACCGACAACAGAAGTGTGAGAGGCTATGTGAGGACAAGTATAACAACGTTTACGAGAACAGCGAAAAGTACCAGGTTCTTTGTTAGAGGGAATAACTCCCTTGACCAAGAAAGAACGGAGATTACGATCACGTTTATAGGAAAAGAGAGGGCGGTTGTTGAAAATAGCAGAAGTGCGGGTATCAGAGTCAAGCAGAGAAAAGTTGCGGTTAACAATGGGCTTAATGGAAATGTTAATAGGATGATACGTAAGAGTGAAAGGAATGCGGTCATTAGAGGGACGGGTGTGAGATGTGAGAGCGGTGGTACGATCAATAGTAGAAACTTTACGAATAGCGCGATCAATAACATGAGCAGGATAATTACGCTTAAGGAAGAAGGAACGCATCTCAGAACATTTAACAGAAAAATCAAGATTATCACTACACAGACGACGAAGACGAAGAAATTGCGAGAACGGAATAGCGTTAAGAGTATGCTTAGGATGAGAAGACGAGTAGAGTAAATAAGAATGAGAGTCAGTAGGTTTGTAATGGACACTAGTGCTAAGACGGTCGTCATTAACACTAAGCAAGATGTCAAGGAAAGTGACTGATGTTTCACTAACCTCCCACGTAAAGTCTAAGGCAGGGTGAAAAGAGTTAACAAAAGAGATGAAAGAATCTAAGTCATTACGCGAACAAGAAGTAGCACCAATACAATCATCAATATACCGTCCAAAAAACTCAGGTTTAGGTCCAGTATATTGTTGAAAAACAAGGTTTTCGATATAACCAACAAACAAATTGGCATAACTAGGGCCCATCTTAGTACCCATAGCAACACCGTTTATTTGCCGATAATACCGATCACCGAAAGAAAAACAATTAAGAGTAAGAACGAGTTCAGCTAAGCGTAACAAAGTGGGAGTGCTGGGCTCGAGGACAGGACGAAGATCGAAAAAATGCTGAAGAGCACGAAGGCCATCATCATTAGGAATAACAGTATACAAAGATTTGACATCCATAGTAAACAAAAGCTTATAGAAGAGTTATCAGGAAAGCGAAAATCATTAAAAATACTAAGAGCGTGATTAGTATCCTTAATATAAGTAGGTAAAGACTGAACAATAGGCAACATGAGAGAATCTAGATAGCTAGAGATGAGTTCGGTAGGACAACTACAAGCAGAAACAATAGGACGACCAGGGTTGTTAGCTTTGTGAATCTTAGGAAGAAAATAGACGTGAGAAGTACGAGGAGTAATAACAAAGAGGTTTTTAGCAGTGGAAGGTAAAGAGCCATCAGAAATGAAAGAGTTAACAGTGTCTTTAACTAATTTTTGATTGTCAGGGGTAAGATCCTTATCCACTTCACAATAAAAATTAGTATCAGAGAGTTGACGTAAAGCTTCCTGTTCATACAGGTCAGAACGCCAGACAACAACTGCACCGCCTTTGTCAGCGGGCTTAATAACAATGTCAGAACGATTGCGTAATTGACGTAAAGCCAACCACTCGTCCTTAGAAAGATTAGAGTAACTGAGTTTACGGTTAAGATTGAGGTTAGAAATATCACGGCGACACTTATTGACAAAAAGATCAAGAGAAGAAAATTGTCCCTCGGGAGGGACCCAGTTAGACTTACGAGGACAAAGGCGCTCAAAGACATCACGTTCACAGTTAGAGTTAGAAGAGTCGGAGAAAAAAGCTTTAAGGCGAGTACGGCGAAAAAAAGATTCAGAATCTTTCTTGACCTGGAATTCATCAGATTTCTTAGCAAGAGGAACGAAGTTCAAACCTTTGCTAAGAACTGAAAATGAAAAGGTATAACTAGCTAAGAACTAGTGTGAGCTGCGTCGGTGTTTCTAATGAAACAGTAATGATGAGAAGGTAAATTATACACCGTGAAAAGATGAAAAAACTTACTGACGTTTCGGACGCTAGTCCTTCGTCGGAGTAAAAGAGAAAGAAGTGGTAGAAAGGAGTGTATATATGATAGAATAAGGCAAAAGAAACCAATGAGAGCAAGGTAGGCAAGGAAACGAAAACAAACAATCAAAAGACAAAAGGAAAGGTTAGTTGAAAATAAAGCGTTCATTAATCCCGTTGGGACTAAGAGTGCCCAATACATGACACAACATGACATAACTAAACTGAGTACTACAAATAGCCCATTCAACGTTATTGTTAGCCAGAGGAGTTCCGAGCGAATACTCCCAGTGAAATTCTTTATAATGTTTTAGGGGTATTTTGGGGGGAAATCAGCTTTGAATGACAGAATGAGAGCATGACCATAAGCATAAGATCGTTATGTTCTAGTGAAAATGAATGTGACGGAAGCATAAGAGAAAAAAATAGGAATCCATTGTTTATTCAAGAATCCAATATGTGCAGGGTACTGAGTACTACGAGAATTTGATTGGCTTACCACCCTGTGCTTCTGTATGTTAGCGACAGATAACTAGAGAAGTAAGGACGGAAGCAGAAGCAGAAGAAAAAGGAAACCTTCCGTTTCTTCTGCTTATGCTTCCGTCGATGCCGGTTCCGCTCTTCTGCTTACGTCTTCAGTTCTGCTTCTGCTTCCGTTGCTGCTTCCGCCGCTAATGAAAACCAGGCTTAATGGCTTTGGACATTAATGCTGACTTGTTAGGACACGCTTCTCCATAATATGGCGCCAAAACGGAGCCATGCAAAGTGTAATTATATGCTCACTTAATCATTACAAATCATAAAATAAGGTCGTTTTTGACATTAAGTACTGTTACAAAATAATAAAATTGAGGCGCACCATTCAAGTTTAAGTACCGGCCAGCACACCGTACTAATGCATATCACATCAATCATAACTAAGGCACATGTAATCTCAAATAAATTAAATACTTGACACGGTTTTCTTTGTTATTACCCTGCTCATTACGACTTAAAGGGCTTTATCTAGATCAAGAAGCCCTTGAATGCTAATGTATAGTGAAGCCTTGCACCATCACGTGACGGCAGCCATTTAGATGGTAGAAGCAAATACAGTCGTTTTACATAAGATTTCAATTTTCGAAGGGAAAGCGATTTTATCGTTCTTCCATCTACTGAAACACAGGCAGGCCAAGTATTATGGGCACCGGCACGTGCTGGTGCAAAGCTTCTATTGCCCTTGAATGTGTAATGAGGTCAGGAGATAGATATAAATGAACAAAAAATACAGAAAAAGTCCTGTGAGAGATCTACCCAAGTTTACAAGAAAAGAGTAAAGACCAAAAGATAGAGAGTTACTGTATAAGGCATATCTTGATTTCTTAGCCGTCATTTGGTCATTACAAATGATTTATATATGTTTTAGGATTCAGCATGGAATCGCAAACAGTTTCCCCCTACGTTTTGCCCTGGGGCATTGGAAGGCGTTTGGTGGTCGTTTGTTACCTTGACAACAGTTGGGTAAGTGAAAACAAAAACAAAAAGCAAGTGAAAACATTCTTTGCGTTGTTGAGAGTTTATTCCTCTCAGTCTTCTTTTCCAGAGCCTGCATTTCTCTTGGAACAGTGCTGACCAAGAGAACCGCAGGCTCAATGAGCAACAAAACTTAATCTAAGTTGATTTGATACATATATTCCTGTTTTATATTCCTGCTTTGAGGATTTTAATTTCCAGTCAGGTATGCTACCGCTCTCGGCCACACATGAAACGCTTTCGCAAAAGCATTCCTATTTTGCAGACTTATATATGGCTAGCTGTACAGAAAGCCAACTGCGCATGCTCTATAGTCATGTTTTCGAACTGTTCCAACGTCGAGGTGTAGACGGGTTTAAAAACAGTCACACGACATTCAGATCTCGTGTCATTTCCTTGAGAATCATTTGTTCGTTTATCAGTTGCACTTAATGAGATGCATGAACACTTGTACGGATGAAAACTAATTTAACTAATTCCGTCACACGTCGTTTGATATGGAAATACTTCCATCAAAAGGACACGTCTATTAAGATTCATTTGTAGTTCCGTGTAATGAAGCATATAACATTTCTCTCAAAAGTTAAAAATAAATTTTAATTGGAACTGTACTGGGAGTTAGCCGTGCCCTTTCGTTAAACAATCCAGAGCTAGGGTTTTTGAGTTCTGGGTATCATAAAATGTAATGATTTTATGTACTCTCAAATGTTAAGGTTACTGGAGACCTTCAGGGGTATGTTCCGTTTAAGACTATCTCTTCGCAACACAAAACCTATATATCGTTTTAAAGGTCATATAGTAGAGATTCAGTAAATAATATTATATGAAAGCGATTTTTTAATTTGAAACAATGCCGGAGCCTTAAACGCGAATCGGACACTTTCAGTAGAGGTGAATTAATGGCAATGGATTTAGCGCATACTGTATAGTCAAAAGATTTCACTATGTGAATAAGCAAAAGATAAACTACCAAGGGTGTATGAGCGACTTCTGATATTTTGCTTCTTTAAAAAGTTATTGAATTTTAAGTTGGAACAATTTCAATGCCGGTTAATGTTTTACCGCATAAAAGAGAAAATGACTTAAGAGAAGGAATTCCCCCTATTATGCCTTGTAACAAGAGAATATGAACTAAGAGAAGGAATTCCCCCTAATAGCCTTGTAACAAGAGAATATGAACTAAGAGAAGGAATCCCCGTGCCCCATCATGTGCATACTTTGATGCTATTTTTAGAATCTATTCTAAAAACTGATCATCCAATAATATCAGTTTATTTGATCGTTTGATTTTCGGCAGATTTGAACATTTGAACAGCATTTGAACAGCATTTGAACATAAGAAAAGCACAAAAAACGTTAGCAAACAGCGTAGAGCGCGCGAGTACTTTGCGCGAGCTATGCGCGTGCAGAAAATCAAAGATCAAATAAACGATATCATTGGATGATATTTTTAGAACAGATTCTAAAATTAGCATCAAAGTGTGCACATGATGGGGCACGGGGATTCCTTCTCTTAGTTAATTTTCTCTTGAAAATCGCTCACACCCTTTTGTAGACTTTTGTAGTAACCTTAAACCAATTACTTCAGTGAATCGCACGTATTTTTTTTGGGTACTTAGATATGGGGATAAGACACCGAAATTCCCAATGGCCAGGATCTTCGCCATATTATGGATGTTTGTAGGAATGTGCATGGTGTCATTATTGACAGCTACACTCACCAAAACTCTGACAACTGGCTTGGTTGAAAACCGGCGTGAGTTTCACGGTCTTAAGGTAATAAATCATTCATAGTAGAAGAATGGATATGTAGTGTGGCAGGGCCTGGAATATCAGGCCTCGGTTCGTACAAGAGGAAGAGGAAAGGAAGAAAAAGAAAAGAGAAGCGAGAGAATTAAAGCGATGAAAGAAAGAGAAAGGAAGGAAAATTAGAAAAGGAGAAAGAAACGGGAGAGGAGTGAACAGGACAGGACAAGACAAGACAGGTATTAGCTGGTATTTTTACAGTATTTGAAATAAGTAAAGAATCTCAGATTGATCAAGACCTTTTTCATGGTCGTAGATTGGAGTATTAAAAAGTAGCCACACATACGACGAGGCCGTTAAAAAGGGAGCAAAAACGCAGAGTAAGTATGATGAGTGTGCGCAGTGTAATATCTGCATGGAATTGAAGAAATAGAAAACGTGTGAGTGTACTGTGTGTAGTTATAAAACACGCGGAAACTGGCAGAACACAAAAGAAGTGTTAAGAGAAGAACGACGGGTAGCGGAATGTTTAATGCTCGAGACTTCTCGGGTATTCTGCCAATCCCAAAGTGCTTTATTACCACACATAAAACAGTAAGCAAGATATTTATTTATATTTTTACGAGAGTATCACGTGGTAGCTTGCCAGTGGTCACAAGAATATCGCATGGTAGCTTGCAAGTGGTCACGAAAGTATCACGTGGTCACGAGGGTATCGCGTGGTAGCTTGCCAGTGGTCACGAGGGTATCGCGTGGTAGCTTGCAAGTGGTCACGAGAGTATCATGTGGTAGCTTGAGTAATAGTGCAAAACGACACGAAAGACAAACTTCTGCGCATGCTCTATGTCCATATGCAAATTAGTCAAAACGTCTTGCTATCGTAAAACTACGTAAATTTGACTTTCAAACATGTCTGATAAATTTAACTTCACATGCCACAACTTAGTGTTCTTGCTTGAAACTTAAGGCTATTTTTTCGTATTGTCTTCATAAATACAATTTCTTGGTCTCACAAAAGTATACTTGCGAAATATTTTTGTCTACTTGGAGAATCAAACATTTAATTTTTAGAAAACGTGTTGAAATGCACGCATGCGCAAACGTTTTTCTCTACTGAGTGTCGTTGTAAAGAAGATATTTCGCATTCATCCCTATATAAGAATTTCAAAAATTATGTTGAGAGAAGCACGCTGAAGGACAACTGGAGAATCCAGGGAGAAACCCACAAAGCAAAAGAGATAATCAACGACAAATTCAATTCACATTGAATTGAGTATAGGAATGGAACCCTGGGTCCAGTGGTGAGAAGCCAAACCCGTGCTTCAGTAAAATAACCACATAAAATGTTTTCTTTATCATTCCCTAGAATTCCTGGAATTGAAATCCATGTACACGGCTTTAAACAACGATGAAATTCAAGGCATCCTGGTGGATATATTCGTGGCCACATACGTTAGAAATAACATGAACGTATTTGGCTTTCAGGATAATATATTCGTTGCACAGTCGTACGATATTCAATACTCGGTCGGGGTTTACTTTGGTTACGGGATGGCTGAGTACGAGGAAACTGACGCTTTCCGTGTACAGACGAACTGTTTAAGATCGATGTTTGAAAATGCGAATAGACGTATCGATGTATTTTCTATCGTAGAGAAATACATTCAGTCTCAGGAAATTGTGGAGGTAAGAAAATCCTGCGTCCTCTTATACTAAGGTCCGGCCTTATCCTGGTTATTTTTACCAGTTTTATTGGGCGCCGTAATTATTGGTTTCTGTTTCCAGCCAGGGAAGGTGTCCAGGAACGGGCAGAGGTGCTTCCTTTTAAACGAATCCATCCGGCTGGAAATTCGTTTGCTAAAGTAAAAAAAGAGCGGCAAAACGGGAACACCTGTCCAGCGGGAGAAGTGGATTACCTCAATTAGAAGACCGAGTTTTCAGGAACCTGATTTTCCGGTTTTTCCGGATAAACTAGTAAGCACCCCAAAATACTCCGCCCCACCCTACCACGCGACCCCCTTCACCCTTACTCCTAATTCTTTATTTTCACTAACTTTGCCTTTCGAACTTCCTTTTTAGAAATCGAAGGTCTATGATGAATTCAAAATCGAAATCAATCTATTCTCACCGACATCTGATATCTTTCTCATGGGGCTGAGGGTACTCTGCATCATTCTTGGCATTTTGGTGTTTTTTGGAATCATATGGGAGATAGTTCGCTGTCGATGGAAAAAAACTGCAACTCTTCCAAAAACGCGTAAGATATAGTAGTCATTGAAATCTGTTAATAATTTCTGGGGTGCAATCACTTGATAAACAATTAAATCCCTCGAGATTTAAATAAAACGATGAAGCATGCTGATTAATATCACGAGTGAGTATAATCAATCCAATTAGAAAATAATGCTTTGTTATCGTCAGTCAACCAACATTGCGGCTATGACGTAACATGCTCAACATCGCGGCTATGACGTAACATGCTCAACATTGCGGCTATGACGAAACATGTACGCCAAGAACAGCGGTGTTGTTTTAAGGTAGACTGTGCAATACACTTCAGTGACTTTCCATTTTCGTATCCAGACCCTTCTCACCAAAACATAGAAACTCTTCGATTTTTTGTTAGAAAGCTGAGTAGGCTTTGGGTGCAGGAATGATAATAATAATAATAGGACGTACTTGATGAGTGCATTTAAAAATCAATGCGCCTACAAAATCTAAAAAACAATAAAACTAAGAAAAAATTAATGAACTATATAGAGGTAAAATATTAATGTTCACGAGTCAGATGGCGACGGAAAAGTCGGAAATGAAGAGACGGACGGGGCTTGCTTGGCATACTCGGGTAAAGAGTTCCAGAGTTTGGGTGCAGCGAACTGAGAATGCTTTTTCGCCATAGTTGATTGGGTTTGGACGGTTAGAGATCTGTAATACGGATTTTGCAGAGGAGCGAAGTGTGCGGGTAGGACGGCGAAGCTTTACAAGATCAGATAAGTAGGGTGGAGCTTGGTTGTGGAGGGACTTGTAAGTAAGGAGTAGGATCTTAATTAAAGGAGTAATATGGTCAAATAGACCAGCTCCCCACCATCAGTCTAGCCGCAGTATTCTTTACCCTTCGTAACTTAGTGAGTTCGGTGGAAGGCAGGCCGTAGAGGAGACTGTTACAATAGTCAAGATGTGAAAGACGAGTGCATTTACCAACCGCTTGAGTGCATCAGAGAGTAGATAACATTTGATATACCCTTGAGCATAATGTCTTTTATTTACCATTAACACTTTGGTAATAATAATAACAATGAGATTACGCGGTCTGCAATGGGAAAACAGGACCAAACCGCGAATAGATCTATTTTTGATGCCTTGCATGGAAGTCCGCCTTTTTTTAAAATTTTCTTAATAATTTTTTCCCAATGCTTTTCTCGTTCGGAGTGTTACTTTAATTAAAAAAGGTCTGATCTTATTTATTGTCTCCTTTTCAGACACAGAGAGCATTGCTATGTCTGGACACCAGAAAATGACAGCTGAAAAAATCCACAAATTAGTCAAAAAGTTAGATGAAGTAGAACGAGCTCTCAGTAAAGTCATGGAGTTCAGAGAAATTTATGAGCATTGCAAAATAGATATTCAGAGATACGACTCTGGTATAGCAAATGGAAACCCTCGCGGGACATCCGGGACACCGAACAGTGGGTATAGCAATAATGCTTAAAAAGCAAAGAACTTGAAAGATGTCAGTCATTCAGATATATGCTCTAAACTGATGACGGCCCAAGGAAAGCAAGTTGGAAAGAAAAATTGACGTTCTTAGATGCACTGTGCGACAGAGCTAGAGGTCCTAGAAAGTAGTTTTTGAATTAACTTTTATCTTGCGCAACCTTCGACTTTGCACCTCATGAAACCACCAAGAATCCTAAGGAGAGCAAGTTTAAAGCAAAAATGAAGTTCCTAGATGCAGAGGAGTTCTAGAAAATAGTTTTTGAATGTTGAAGCCATGTAGCTGATGGATGTAGTTTGTGGATAAAAGTAGCTCTCATCTTTTTCGATCTCGGTTTTGCACCTCATACAAGCCACCAAGGATAATAAGGAGAACAAGTTCAAAGCAAAAATGAGGTTAATAATGTAGTTTGTGAAGGTTGAAGACATGGATGTACATTCGTAGATTATATTAAATTTTATTTGGTTTGACTTTGCACGTCACGCAAGACTCATGAATGGTGTACATGAAGCCCGAATTGCACTTTGGACCGGACATGAATGCGATAAGCAAAAGGTCACATTGCAACAACACGGAATTTTCCCGAACTTTGTCTGAACCGTTCAGTATCCGGCATATTTTCTTGTGCTGACATTAAAATTGATGTTTAAATATAAATGAAATATATATTTCAAGCTTAGTAAGCAACATGCAACATGCAACATGCATCAACATGCATCATGCATCATGCAACATGCAACATGCAACATGCAACATGCAACATGCAACATGCAACATGCAACATGCAACATGCAACATGCAACATGCAACATTCACCATACTTTTTTAAAATAGCTGTGTAGTGGTTATCTCAGTAAAGGCCTTTTGATATCTAGTAAAAAAAACATTACGCGGTTATGTGCAGTAAGCAAGGCACATGGGTTTGACAGAACACAAGATCGACAAGTGCTTGGTGTTCTGCTAATCCCCAAGTGCTTTATAACTGCACGTATACCTTAGACTGCGGGCAGTCCCACTTTTTCCTCCAAACTCAGTAAAGAAAGATTCAGGATTGCTTTGGACTTGCGCGGAGACAGAAGCCTAAAACACTTGTCTTTACTGAGTCTGGAGGAAATAGTGAGACTGCTCGCAGTCTACGTATACCTCACAGCAATCGAGTATTTTTCTTTTAAAACGTACAAATTACAATATAAACACCACGATGATGCGCCCGGACAATAACCTATTTTGGATAAGAATGACAACACTAGGAAGTGCACGCCTGTAGTATGCGCCCTTATAAAGTATAGAGAAGACAGTTATCATTCGTACTGATAATAAATGAATGATAACAATAGAGTAATAACAATGAGTACATATTCAACAATAGATATATTAAATAGACCAAAACCTTTTTTCACACCTAATTCATACATCTATAAATAAATATATATCTATACAATAATCTTTGCATTTCCTTACACGTATTGTAAATAAAAGAAAATAAAAAGATTTGAAAATTGTGAGATGCATGAAGTAGCGGTGTTAGAACCAGGTAGTGGAAAAAAGAGAAAGCCTTTTGATGAAAAACTTTTCAGTTTCTAATTTTCTGTTTTCAACTGGGTGGTTACATCTTGTTTGGAAGAATACTCTTCTATTCCAGTGAAGGGCAGTGGAGAAGAAGAGCTGTACACAATATGCTTTCCCATATCAGACTACGTGTCGTTTCCTAGATTACCATAACTTTGTTTAACGGTTGTGCATGACACTAAGAATGTTATGCTCAAGGTAATAACACGTGGTCGGAAATGGGAAAACATTACGCCCAAAGAAAAGAGGTCTATAGTAAGGGACCATTAATTTCCTATTGCAAAGTGGGGAGCTGGGCTGGCACCCTTTGCGTCTTGTACATTTTTTGACCAGCCACCACCCCCCCCCCCCCCCCCCCCCCCTTCCCCCTCTGTAAATTATGAGGCAGCTTCTTCTGATTACCGGATTCCCCTAGAAATGAAAAATGAATAATAAATGGTCCCTAAGCCTATACATTTTATCACTTAGAATTTTTAAAGCCAGGCTTTCCTCCCTCCGAAAGTCCGAACCACTTCCGATGTTAACGCGAGTATAGTTCGATTAGCCAAGACCAATGAGAAAGACGCACGTCTGGTCGGCCATCTTTGTTGACATCATTTGCTATTCTTGCTTTCGTTGTGTAATACATTTTGAACAAATTTCGGCAGTTTATTAGGAATTTAAACACAAAGACCGTCAGCATAAAGAAGAACTACTTCTACTGAGGCAATATGAACTCGTTTTTTGGCAACAGACCTATTTCTATCAACGCCTTGAAGGATTTTTCACAAATGTAAGTGAAGTCAGTGTGGTGACATTTCGTAGAAGCGATGTTTTCGTCTTTCCCAAAGGTTTTGTTTTGTCATGTCGAACGGTGCTTGCACCTAGCTCAAGAATGAGTTTCCCTCGTTCTAGAAAAAGGTGTTTATCTTAATGCAATAGAACGAACTAGTTTATTTATGTTGTATTATATTCATGTACGTTAGCTTGCTTATATAAGCTTTATAGAAGAAAGCTTGTAATAATATTTCACTTACCAAGCGTATCAAAGGTAGCCTTTTCCTCACTATACCCTAATAATCTGCACATCGACATACTATTTGAAATTGAAAGAGTTCTACTTTGAAATTAAAATTGCTTCTACTTCAAAACTGGTTTCGTTTTCGATATCGTGTCAATCAGGGCGGCCGTATTCCTTCATACGGTTATAGCGCTAGACAGCTTTACATAGTTGCCATTTTGAATCTCCACGAATTGTGTCGTTATTAAAGTTGCATAACTTTTAATATTCCCCCTCGATTTTTTCAAGCGGAAAACCAGCAAAAATTTATGGTGGACACACTGATTTAGCTTGAATATGTAATTATAATGTGTTATAATTTTGTGCAAGCCTTTTAGAGGTTTTTTGAGCACTGAACCATTTCAGAAATTCCAATTATGCATATTCATCTTTGTTTTTTTATTTTGTTTTTCAACTGCAGATTTAGAATTGATTAAAATATGTTTGCCTCGTGTATCTAAAAGAAAATAATGAAATTCTGTCAAAATTGCACTAAAAATGGTTTAGGTTATATATACGAGATGGTGCAGAGGGAATATGACTCAAAAGGCCACTCATAATAAAAATACAGAAAACCTGAATATAAATATATTTTGTTGTGCTCAAAGAGTTATTGTACAAGATGTCAATAAGAACATCTTTCAGTTTCACTGTCTTTCTTTCTTTCCTTCCTTCTTCCTTCCTTTCTTCCTTCCTTTTAAAATTTAATTCCATATTTCATTCTTACCATTTGGTAGCTAGATCATTTTTCATTTCATATTCCACTCTCAATTGAAATTAAATCATTCAGACTAAAGAACAGAAATGTCATTGTCATATATTTAACTTCGGTTATGATAATAATTCTTAATACGGATCAAACAAATAAAGAAATATTTTTCTCTACTAGATGTAATTCATTGCAGGAGAATATTTTTAGAAACAATGAAAGTAAAATTCATTATCTTTCAATGGTTACTAAAAATGATGCTCTTTTAATACAGAAAACAGGTGCAAAATATATAGAATTTTAATCTAGTTTTATTTGTTCACTTGACTCTTTAGAAAACAGTGACGTTTACTTATGAATACTTAAGTCTACCATACATGTAGTTTTGTTATTAGCATTGTTATGTGGTTGGGAAATCCCTTGGTTAATGGTGAAACTGTTTGAAAAATTCCCCAAACAGATAGAATTGGAATTAAGCATGTTGGGTTTTTGTTGAGAGAGGAAAACTGGAGAACCTGGAGAAAAACCCTGAAATCAAGTGAGAGACCCAACAAAGTCTACTCACATGTGATGCTGAATCCAGGAATCTAACCTGTTATCCCAGAGTTGAGTGGGAGGGTGTACTACTGATTTGATAGTTAAATAGGTTTCCTTTTTCTTATGCTTGTGCTTCCATCCTTATGTCGCTAGTGAAAACGAGATTCTTATGCTTCTGTCGCTGACATACAGAAGCACAAGGTTATAAGCCAATCAAATTCTCGTACTCAGTCCCCTGCACTGGAAACTTCCTATTGTTTCTCTTATGCTTCCGTCATATTCGTTTACACTAGAACATAACGATCTTATGCTTATGCTCATGCTTATGCTTCTGCTTATGTCGCTAGTGAAAACCAGCGTTTATTGTCAATCAAATGCATGTGTATTTGTGTGGTACATGTATAAAATGTTTACATCTCTAAAAACACTTATTTACATACCCATACATGGTGTTAAGGTTTTCTTCTTATTCACTTGTTGTGTGGAACAACAAGTAACTGCAAGTGATAATCATTTGCATCCAGACACATATACATGTTGATAACTTTATTTATACTCAATATGTACATGTACTATGAGCCATAGACTCATATCAAAAATATACCAAAAATAAACTCCTAAATTCCAATTGAAATTACAGTGGCTGAATACCTACTCTGTAGAAATGCCACTGTTGAATCCCATTTAATATTTATTTTATTTATTATTATTTATCATATTAAATACTTTGCATATGTACAGGTGTATGTATGTTTTACTAAAGGATGTTATTTGCAATCTCTTATACTTAGTAATCATCAGACACGCCAGCATTTGAAGAATGTATATTCCTGCCTGTGCTTGACGATGCTTTCTGCGGCAGTTGGGAGTGGTATCCACCTCTTCACAGACATCCTTAAGGTGATTTATTTGTTTATTTATCACTAGTTTACATATTTATAATTTATATTTTTAGGTTTTTAAAATCATTATGATTTTTTTTTTATGTACAACTGAGATAATATTTTTTACAATCATTTCTTGGGCCCTGTGAAGGGGATCATCCACAAATTCAAATACCGCTACTGTGTGGTACATACTATGTACTTATTGACTGAGTGGGAGGGCCGTACGGGAATGTCCATACAAATGACTGAGAGCCAAATATTTTCCCGTTCGGCCCAACCTAACTCAGTCAATAACATTTTATCATATGACCCTCACGAAAATAAAAATAATTTAAAAAAAGAAAGCGCACGGATTCGAGCAGAGCGGGACAGGTTTTTCCGGCCCGCTTATGTCAACCTGACTTTTTCCAATGGTTTTATTAGAGCGCGCGAGCAGGGCCGTACGGGTCATATGATACATGTACATACATTGTACAAGGTAAAGTAAAATATTTACAACATCCAACTCAATTGTGGATATTTATGGATTATTGGAAAATTTGAAAACTCTGTGCAAAACCCTTGTGGCAATTCAGCAATAATTAAAACCCAGGATACAACTATAGGCAATTGATAGATAGCACTATAGCAGACTAGCATGCTATACTTGTCAACTATGAAAGAGAAAGAGTTTTGATCAGTAAATTTAGACTAATAATAGTAACCTATAAAAGTGGACAACCCTAATTTTCTTGCTGATTTTTGCCAACCCTAATATTTATTCATTCCCAAATGCACCACAGGGCTCCCAGTGAGCTCATTTCCACTGTTGTATCAGTAAAAAAAATCTGACCTACGGACCCCAATTTTTTTTCTCATGCATCAGGAAACACACTTACTTTTTTGTTTGGCCCAACATAACTCTATGTACAACATCCATGTAAAAATAGCTGAAAATCCTAGTCTTACTCCTTATGTGGTTGACTAATTATGCAAAAACCCAAATATTTGGAACACACTTGCATGCATTCTAATCTTTTCATTCTTTCTAGGGTGGATTTCTGTCATCTATTGCCTTGTTTGGTCTCCTGATTGCTTTGGCATTTACTCCACATAATGGCAAAAATCAAACAAAGAGAGTTGGTGAGTTTAATATTAAAAGTACCAACACAGTTCTGAATGAATTCAAATGTCTATGGCTTAAATGACTGTTTTCAACATGTTTTTTCTATTCCAGGTATTCTTATGGGATTTGGATTTTGTTCTGGTGAGTGGTATTACTTTAAAACTTCATCTTTTATAGGTTTAATAATAATTTGAACATAAAAGACAACAGTTCCATTTATTAATTAAAATTGAAGATGTAAATTTGTTTCTTCAAGTTAATATTTTTGGAAAAATATTTTTGGAAAAATATAGTTCTCAAGCGGGATTCTAACTCAAGACCTCCTGTTTCCCCCTGATAATTATTAGCTTAAGGAAATAAGTTTACATGTTTTAATCAATCAATTCCAAGCGCATTAAAACATGCTTTATTAGTATTTTTTACACAAGTGAATATAATAAATCTGGAGAGCTCATTGGTTACAATTTACTTCTTATCGTGTTATATTCGCCTACAAATAAATATAGCACTCACACGCATGCTTGTTTGCTGCTTGCAGGAATAAATAAAATTTGGAAAAAAATAATTTTGCTAAGTTGTGGAACTATTCATTTATTTTAATTCATCTTTTGTATAATTTATTGAATTCTTGTTGTGAATCGTAAATGTCAATCAACGCCCTTATTGTAACAAAGCTTCATATATTTGCCCCCTGGATAACCCATATATAATGCCTTCTGATTCAAGATGGCTACCACATCGTCAAAGTAGTCCATTAATTGCCTCAGACTCAGTGAATATCAGGGAATATTTAACTTGACTCTTGGTAAATATTCCCCAATATTCACTTCACCTTTGGCAAATAATTGTCAAATAAATCCATTTATAGCAATTCATAAAGCGTTGCTTTTGCCTTTAGTCTCCTACACAGCTGCTATTGGTCACATCATGCAATGCTCACTCTACTTAATAGCGGCTGCTTCAGAGACTTTGTTGAATTAAGCCTATGCATATTGACTGAAAGACTATGGGTAGAAATTATCACTGAGACTTTTGCATTCTTTTCAAATTTTGATGGGTTGTTGTTCACCATCATTATCATATCAGTAAATGGGATAACTATTGATTTAATATTGAACTACTTCAGTGATTTCTACCCATTCTCCCTTTAGGTGTAGTAGCATAGACTGGAGCTAGTCAACAACAACGGTTTTTAAATTAAATTGACTGTGTATTGTTCATAAATTTATTTTTCTTTATTTCCTTGAAACTTTGTTTTGTTATAACATTTTTGTGGTAGTTACTTCACAATAAGTTTTTTAATCCCTTGCAGGTTTGAGTCTTGGTCCTCTGATGGATAGGATCATGGAGATTGATCCAAGGTATTACTTAATTCTTTGATGAGACTACTACAGCAGTCTGGTATATTTTGGTTGTTTAACAGAGTGGAGTAGGGCCTACAAGCAATGCCTGATCTAGGTTAAAACGACTGCATGACACATGAAACTAGCAAGATGTAGAGCATGAATGGTGAATTCAGGGCTGATGCTTAATACGTTTTGTATAGTACATTTAGACTACACTTACACATTTAAAATGACAACAACAATAACAACAACAGTAATTTATTTGTTTATTTGGCACTATACTAAAGGTACAGTGTACATAGGTGTTTTTTCCAAATTTAATCAGAAAATATAAAAGATATTTTTTCAATTTCTAAGTAGCAAAATACATTGATGTATTTTAGATTTGCCGTATTTAAAGCTTTCTAGCTATTTTGTCAGTGGCAACATTGCCTTCTATCTTCTTGGCTTTCCTACTGTATATGTATTTTGCTACAATTTTTGGATTTCTTTATTCAGGTTGATAAGAAAATGGAATTTATCAAGGATAAAATCATTGATAGTCCCCCTAAATTTTGATTATCTATTTATGATACTTTCAGCATTATTGTTACTGCCTTCTTTGCCACAACGTTGATCTTTGGATGCTTCACATTGAGTGCCTTGTATGCCAAACAGAGAAGCTTCTTGTATCTGGGAGGTAAGTTAATATCTTACCAGATGAAAAACATGCTAACATACAATGATTATCTAAAACAATATGCCCTTAATTGCAAGATAAATAGTCATTATTCTTTGTTTCCCCCTCTTAGTTCATTTTTCATTCCCTTGATAATCATTTCTTCGTTTGCCAGCAATGTGTTAGAAGATACATTAATACAGATGAAATGTGAATAATCTTATTCTCAAGGAAAGAACTTGTGCAGGCTAAAATGTGAAATTAAGGGAACCTAATATATAAGTTTTATACAGATTTGCAAAACGAATTTTCATGTATTAGGGGTTGGGGGATAGGGGAAGAAAATTGGGAGACATGAACGTTTTTTAGGAGGACTCTCAATTTTAGGAGGCCGTTATTGATAAAATGTTTAATAATTTGTAATTTGTTTGCCAATGCTATTTCTATTTTATTGTACAAGGTATTCTTGGATCTGCACTGACGATGCTCTTCATGCTTGCCCTCATCAACCTCTTCGTTGGATCTTTCTTCTTTTACCAGGTATTTTTTTAAGTCATTGTTTCTGGATAATTGATTTGCATTTTCATTCCTTGCCATTATTCACATATCCTGGAAAGTACTAATTATGCACACTAGCCATAATTATGCAATCAACTAACCAACTTATCCACACTTGCTCACTGTTGTTTGAGTTGAGTTTACTTTGGTTTTCGATATGCTGCAAACTTGGTAATTGGGAGGTGCATACTGAAATTTGATTTTTTGATTGCTGTCATTCAAAAATAATCAGTCAGTACCTTTATGTCCTTGATTGGTGGCAGTGCAAAAACCAATATCACAACAAGTTGTTGGAATGTCTGAGTTTGCAGGATATGGAAGACTGCAGTACGTTTTGGTTCATTATATTGTATATTGTATATGGTATAAAAAGTGACTAATGTTCTGTTTTTCTTTTAGATCCATCTCTATGGGGGTCTGTTGTTGTTCTCTGTTTTTATTATCTATGACACCCAGTTGATCGTTGAGAAGCATAACCAGGGTGACAAAGACTACGTGTGGTGAGTAGCATCAGATATCCAACAAAGTATGCAAATCTGCCTCTACACTACCATCAAGGAAAAAAATCAAAAAAATGGGTACCATGAGAAGGTACAGGTTAATGCCCAATTCCCATTTGGCAACTGTTGTTCCAATGAGTGCATAGCAATGAAAACAGGAGTAACAGTGTCTCCTATTAGGACTATTCCCAATTCAAATTAATTTCAGAATATCTGTAATAAATAAAATCATTTTTTTCTCATTCAAAGGCATTCTCTTGACTTGTTCTTGGATTTCATCAACATTTTCCGTCGAATCATGATCATTCTTGCTCAGAACAAGGTAAGCTGTCCCTCTGTTGTTGATTTTAGAGTGTTTATTCTTGCTGTCATTGTTGTCTAGTTGTTGTTGCTTCCACTGTGCCTTTCTTGTGTTGTTGCTGCTGCTGCCTTTGTTTTTGCTTCCACTGCTGCTGTTGTTGTGTTGTAGCTGCTGCTGCCTTTGTTATGTTGTAGCTGCTGCTGCCTTTGTTATGTTGTAGCTGCTGCTGCCTTTCTTGTGTTGTAACTGCTGCTGCTGCCGCCTTTGTTGTGCTGTCGCTGCTGCTGTTGTGTTGTTGTGCTGTTGCTGTCTTTCTTGTGTTGTAGCTGCTGCTGCTGCCTTTGTTGTGTTGTAGCTGCTGCTGTTGTTGTGTTGTTGTAGCTGATGCTGTTGTTGTGTTGTTGCTGCTGCTGCCTTTGTTATGTTGTAGCTACTGTTGCCTTTGTTGTGTTGTAGCTGCTGCTGCTGCCTTTGTTGTGTTGTAGCTGCTGCTGTTGTTGTGTTGTTGCTGCTGTTGTGTTGTTGCTACTGCTGCCTTTGTTGTGCTGTAGCTGCTGCTGTTGTTGTGTTGTTGCTTTACTGCCTTTCTCGTGTTGTAGCTGCTGCTGCCTTTTTTGTGTTGTAGCTGCTGCTGTTGTGTTGTTGTTGTTGTAGCTGCTGCTGTTGTTGTGTTGTTGTTGTAGCTGCTGCTGTTGTTGTGTTGTTGTTGCTGCTGTTGTTGTTGCTGCTTTTGCTGCTGCTGACTTTGTTATGTTGTAGCTGCTGCTGCCTTTATTGTTGCTGCTGCTGCCTTTATTGTTGTTGCTGCTGCCTTTATTGTTGTTGTTGCTGCTGTTGTTGTTGCTGCTGTTGCTGCTGCTGTTGTTGTGTTGTTGCTACTGTTGCTGTGCTATTGCTGCTACTGAAAAATGTTCTCTTTACTCTCGTGATGGTAGCTCTCTTTTTACTGATGATGATTTGTTATATTGTTGCTGCTACCCCAACCGGTGACTGCTGACATCCATAGCCTACTCTTTTCGCTAATAAATCCTACGCCTTTGATCTCTTACCAGGAGTCCAAGAAGAGAAGAAACTAAACTTTCAACTGCTACTCCGCTTATTGCGATGTCACTATTAGATGTACAATTAGATGTACTATTAGATGTACCCGCTGCTAATTTGTTAAGCTATTATTTAAATGTCTTGAATTTTAATGTCTTAATTTTAAACCGTCGAAAGTACACTGCAAAACCCCATGAAAAAGTACTAAAACTAAATAATGCTAAATGATTTGTGCAAAACATTTTGGCAGTAATTAGTACTTTTTTCTTGTGTTCATTGTTGGATGCATGATTGTCCAAAATGTGTTCTAAACTAAATGTATCTAAACTATACTTAGCTCTTAGAGTGATTTTATTTTGCCCGTGGAACAAAGTTGTATAATAAGTGACTAAGAACAATGTAAAATCACTCTATTGTGCTTATATGATTGACAGTGGGCCATGAAATGATCAAGATGTCACTAATCAAATAGCAGATAGATGTATGTGCGTATGCACTAACAGGGCCTCTCGATCATTATGTAGATTTGTGAGAAGATTTCACGCTTTTGTCACTACCGACATTGCATTTCACTCCAATCAACCTGGGGCAGTCTTGTTAGCTTGCTAAGCGAAGTAGGGGCAGAGTAGGAGAAAAAGCAAAATACTCCTTGTCTCTTATTCCATTTCCTGTGTTCTCCCCCCCCCCCCCCCCCCCAAGATAGTCATTCCATTTGCATTGTAATTTTATGTATGTGTTGTGCTGCGAGATGCACTTGTTACTCAACCTACTCAACTACAGTTAGATAATGCTTGAGTTGCACACTTGTTTTCATTGGGATCATTGTATGCCATGTACTTCCTAGTGTAACCAACTACCGTTATAATGTTGGAACGTCGTATGTTATGAATGCACTCTCCAATATAACCAAGTACTTGAAAGCTAGCTAATGCATGCAAGCCAAAGCAATATGGTTTAGTACATGATAGGAGTCACTTGTTCAAAACCAGAGTAAATCTTAAAGAAAGATTTCTGGTTGCCTTGGTGATCAAACCGGGATTATCTGAAATCAAGCTTCGAACAACAGGTCACAAATTGTTCAATGCTCCTCATATGCCGTGCCGTGTCTTAATACATAGCATTTGGCCCTTCTGCAGTCCTCGATATAATTCCACTATTTCGCTATTTAATACTCGTGAAGAACATCTATTGGGATGTCTGTACTTGTAAGGTGTAGAAAACGAGCTCGGAAATGGATGTATACATTACATAAACTAACAATAAACTAGTATTTGTCCCGTATTCTACATTAAATAAACTAACAATAAACTAGTGTTTGTCCCGTATTCTAAAAGTGTTCCTCGAATTAAGCCAAAAATCTCCGGTATCAACCAGTCAGAATTCAGTAGTTGTACTTTCTATTTTATGAAAATAACTAGAGAAACCCTTCCAATCTTATCAATTGCCTGAAACGCCTTGAGAGCTAAAAAGTCTTCCCTAAGCCAAAAATCTCCGGTATCAACCAGTCAGAATTCAGTAGTTTTTATCGTTAGTTCAGTACCTTTTATTGTTTTAATCATCGATTGCCTGAAACAAGTTGAGTTTCGAACGTCGCTCAATCTGACTCCTCTAATAGGTCTAGATCTGTCACTGTTATGGCTTCCTGTTATGGCTTTTTATAGCCGGTCATCAAAAAATGAATACCACTTTCAGTTAATAATATTAATATTATCAGTTCATTGCTCTTTGCTACATCAAAATCTACGTAGTAGTAAGTGGCATTTTGCTATTGAGAATTAACATCGATTCCCAACGCATTCGTTAATCTTATCAAATTTATCTGTAATGACGTTCTACATTATTTTTATACCTCGCCCGTGGTCGCAGCAATGTTGCAAAACTCTGCGATATTAGGTATGCTTTTCAGTTTTCTTTTAACGGCCCTTGCATGTGACGTCAAAGCAGCTCGATCTGGGGGACAAAAGAAAAGAATTCCAATTTCCTGAGAATTGGAACCTATTGTTTTGTCCCCCAGATTGAGCTGCATTCCAAAGTGCTGTCTACTTATTCCCTAATGTTTCTTACTTAAGATTTTAAAAAATTAAATTTTTGGTCATTGTTTTGCAAATTTCCCTTCCCACTACTTTCTTTTCCCTTGAGCTCATATACACTTTCATTGTTTTTTACATTTTATCATTCGTTTGCGCACCTGTCAGTCACCTGAGTTTGTCGTGGAAAACTGAACAAGCCTTGTATTTATCATTCCAGTCTTACTTAGTTTATCTTTTTTGCAATGAATTGATTAAGAAACGAGCGCGAGTCCCCCAACTAAACGAATAGCAAACAACAAAGCGATAGTTCGGATATCCTTACCTTTAAATTTATACCTTTAAATTGGAATTCTTAAAACGTTTAGCAGTTGGAGGAAAACTGGCGAACCCGGAGAAATAGGCATGTGTTATTCCAACTGTCTTTACCTTGACGCGTACAAATGATTGGTTTAGCATACTGATATCAAAGATGAGAGTATATGGACCGCGTGGCACTAATGAAATAGTCAAAGATATAGAAGTAGTAAGTTGTAGTGCTTGGGAACGAGGTTATTCCGGGCGAAAGCCCTTGGAATTAAATTCGGAAAAATTAATTTCCGACCTCGCTGGGATACGAGGTCGGAAATTAATTTTTCCGAATTTAATTCCAAGGGCTTTCGCCCGGAATAACCTCGTTCCCAAGCACTACAACTTACTACTTCTATATCTTCAAACTGATATCAGTTTATTACACCATCGTGGGTGGCACATCAACTTCGTCATTTTACTATGTTTTGGCATGGAGATACTTTAGAGAAATTCATGGTGCTCTTGGTGCAAGGATTAATCTCCCCTCCCCCTGTCAAATATTGTTGAAAGGATTAATCTCCACTCCCCCTGTCAAATATTGGTGCAATTAATCTCCCCTCCCCCTGTCAAATATTGGTGCAAGTTAATACTGCTCTGATTAGACCTGTGCAGGCTTAAAGGTGTATCCAAGATTTTCCATGAGGGAGGTCGCTCCCAAAAGGCAAGAAACAACCCCTCCCTGAAAACGAAATGCTCGTTTAAATAAACTAATATTGTAAAGGGGTTACAGGTAACCTTAACAGACAATTCCTCCCTCCCCTCCCTCATATCGAATGAGAACACAGGCCCCCAAGGACTAGCGTTGATTTTTGCCAGCACCCTCCTCCTCATCGGGTTTTCTATTTTACGTAAGCTATTTCTAAGACGTCAACATAACTAAAAGTCATGTTCTATGTTGATATAAAAGGAAAACGCCCTTTGAGGCCAAATGGTTCTTTTGTGCCGTTATATTTCGTAGATTTTGCGGGAATCTTAAGAAAATTCGTGCAATTTATTAACTACTGTTGGAATATCGTTAAAACGACTCAGTATCGAAACATCGTTTAACCCCCCAAAGTGACTTATCCTTGATCGATTATGATCAAGTTAAGATTAGCAATAATCCTACAGAGTTGTTTTAAACCCTTGAAACGTACACTCAAGTGAGAGCATTAGGAATATTACATGCACAGAAAGATTGATTGATAGCCATTATTTGTAGTAAAAAGAAAAGAAAAGATTCTCAAGTCCTGTTCGTCATCGTAATGCTCCTGCATTATTTGTACGCAATTCCTTCTTTATTTTCTTGGCGATATTTATTTGTAAGCTTTAACCTACCGGAGAGAGACAAAAAGAAAAAAGAAAAGAAACGGGCAACAAAAGTCACAAACAAACAAACACTAAATAATAAAAAAAAGCAACAAACAAACAACTACAAAAACAACAACCGCACAACAAGAACAACACTGAAAAACAACGACAAAAAAATAATTTAAAAAAAGCCAGACAGATTGATCATACAAAGACTTGGCAGAAAGACAGACACACAGGCAGAGAAGACTGTATACTTAGACAATAAATAGAAGATACAAATGCAGCGACCCTCTTGTGGTATCAGCGTATTTAGTTATCTTTTGCTGTTGAATCAACAACATGCAAAGAACAGGAGGAAATGTCATAACTCGCCCATCGACATGTAATCTTCCTTTATATCCTTTTCTATCATAAGTTAACGCTGGCTCCGGAAGATCTTATGCCAAGGGCATGTTTTGGAACATATTTACATAAATCATTGATTACCTTTAATATGAAAACACTATTACTAAATTGGTCAATACTTGAAACAGAAACGATTCAAATAACAATTAAGAACTCTGTTTGATTATACAAGTTTTCGCTTCCCTGGAACAGAAATGATTGTTGAAGATATGTGATCTTGTCTAGAGGAAATATTAAAAATAATAAGAACTAGAAGGACAAAAAGAGTTACAAGTAAAGACAAGAACGACTAAAAAGGAAAAGAAAGGAACAAAAGGAAGAAAGGAAGGAAGGAAGGAAGATGGAAGAGATATAAGAAACTCTTAGATAACGACCTGTAAAAATTAAAATATATGCGTGAAACAAGGAAGTTGTCATGACAGCACGTGTGAAGCTGTTATTACCATGCCAACAATGTATAGCAAAACTATACAAAGAGTATGATAACATCTGAAAAAGTATATATATTTTTCTATAAATTAGTACCAGAATGTCAAAGTATAAATAATTTCTGCAGTCAGGGTTATTTTTCCCCCGAAAAAGTCTGACAGTTTGATGGATAGGTTGAGTCGCTCACTTTATTACACTGTTTGTTTGTGTTGTGTTTTATACTTTTTCTTTCTTTTTCCTCATCGTTTACGGAAATCTTATTAATTTTTCTATCTTAAATAAGACTGGAAGTATATGTCATTAATCTCTCAGCGGGAAACTAGCCCTCTTCATTAATGTTAAGACTAACTTGATAATAATAATAATCCATTGAGGGTTCGGAAAAAGGAAAGTATAAAATTGGAATGCAGTTTAGTAATGACCATCTTTTCAGGAGTACATACAAAATTCCAACGATATATAATAAACGAACCATGAATTGAACACAGGTTTCTTGCTACTTATACTAATTATGAATTGCTCTAATGACCGAGTTAAGTAAACGATTGGAAAACCTCAAGAATATAAAAAAACGAGGGCTACGAGTAAAAACTACTTTATCGATCGGCATTGTCCGATTCGTCTTATCGCATCAAACTTATCTTTAAAAGCTAAAGTATTTGTACGTATCAAATATTTTTGTAGAAAGTAAAGATCCTAAAACGTTATGAGATATCATATAAAAAAATATAAATAGAAAAAAAATCACATTCGATGTTTTAAAACAGAATGTATCGTTGTTGCGAGACTTTAATTTTTCAGTATTTGGCGGGAAAACAGATCAGATTAAATTGTCTTCGTACTGTTGATATTGTATGACAAGCACTATAATGGAGGCGTCTAAAATCTGTTTCGCTATTGGATGACGGAACTAAGTAGAATAGGAAATTGCATTCTGAAAAAAGATATTAATTCTGCACTAGTCAAGATAATCAAGAGAAAAACCAGTTTGATATTTCCTATTCTAGATAGCGGCGTATACGTACATAAAGGCAGCTCTCGTTCAAGACTTTTATCATTTCGAAAATCGATGAACAGGTACTTTAGCTCTTTGCTTCGAGGTACTTCTTTGCATTGCATAAGAATTATTAGTATTGAATTAATTTCTAAAGCATTTACCTGGCTTGCTTGTTATTTGATTTTCCACTCATCGTAGCTCGCAGCCGGTCCTGGAGACAGGATTGATGAATCTGATCAGAGAAATGTAAAGCGATAACACGTCGGAAGCCGTCCACTAGCTATGGATATGTGTCCATTATTTCAAAGTTTTCCGTGAGCAGGGCTGCAAGAATCATTCGAAGGTTTTAAAGGATGGACAACCAAACTGTAGAGGTGTCCTCACCATGCCACTCGCTGGGTCAAAGTTTTTTGGTGTGTGGTTTGATCTTTATTACTGGAACACTTCTTCTATCAGTGACTTTCAACGGTCTTATTCTCTTGTCTTTTTATCTGGACACGACATTGAGAACACTCTCTTGTGCTTTCATCATCAATCTGGCTGTCACTGATGTTATTTCATCTATTATTCTAATCCCAATGGAAATAATCTATCTGGTGCACTTTCCGGGGATCCCCTTCTCTGGAACAATAAACAATGTCTGGAATGCAGGCTTCTTGAGCCTTCTTGCGGCATCAATCCTGAACTTCACCGCAGTTAGCTTGGACCGTTATATACGTATTCGCTATCCCCTGCACTATATGTACTATCTCACCCAAGAACGAGTGATTCAGCTACTTATTTTTATCTGGAGTTACGCACTTGCTATTGGCATCTTAATGTTCTTTGCCTTCGATGAACCTGTCAGTGGGGTTTATAGTTTCCAAATCAGCGCCCTCTTCTTCATACCATTTCTCCTCATTAACGTCTTCTTGCCATTCTGTATAATAATTGTACTTTACACACGTATTTTTCGCATTATGAGGCGCCATATGCGATGCATAAATGTTCAAGTTTCGGCAAGCCTTCGAGCCTGTTATTTTGTCCCCGTGCGAAGGCAAAATAGTTTGCTGCAGAACTTGAGCTCAAGTAAAACAGTTGGTCTTGTTCTGTTTGGCTTCTCGTTGACCTGGTTTCCATTCTTAATCTATCAACTGTTTTACATGTATAGCAAGCAGAGCGAATGTCTTTTGGACAAGTTTGACACCGTAATTTGCTGGTTAACGTATTTCAGTGCTGTCTCGAACCCAGTTATCTATGCTGCTAGGGAGAAACGATTCAAAAAAGTCATTCTTCGTCTCCTCGACATCCCAGGAAGATTCAACTGTCTTGCAGACTGTTGCAGAAAAGGCTCCTTCCGAACAAGTAAAAGTAAATGATGTACAAATGTACGCGAAAAGAAGTTAGTTCATCACCAAGAAATTCTTTCTAAAAAAGTAGCTTAGTATTTCCTGGAAAAAAACTGCCTCTCACCTGACTTGAAAAGAGGATAAGACAATCCAGGACAATCCAGAAGATGTTTAAGGCCGATTCAGTTAGTTGTAGTTATCATAGTTAATAGGTCCCCTCTATTAACTATGTAGTTATCAACTGTCGCCATATACAGCTATTGACTTGCTAGAAAACTGACAGAATCTTCATAAGTATGATTATTATCTCCGGGAACTGAAGACCGAAAAGCATAAAAGTTTGTCTAATTCGACAATTAATGACTTTTAAGCATGTTAAAAACATGCTATAAATGCAATAAGTTAAATAGATTTTGTATTTGAAAAATAATGGCGAAGAAATAGAAAACTCAAGATGTATCCGCTCCATAACACAAACAGGTGAAAATATCACTCAAAAATGCACTGCAGCTCTTATTTCGCGCGCGCCTTTGCTTTCTTATCAGTATCACTGATTCCCCCATGTAATCGTTATTTGCATAAACAATAGTTATTCTACAAGTTTCTTTCTATAAAATTTATTTCTAAATTTTAGCTTAATATTCTTGATATTTAAAAGATAATTACTGAGGCACGCAGCATTCGTAGGTATAATGCAGGCACCTGCACCTGCTGCCTGCATTATACCTACGAATGCTGCGTGCCTCAGTAATTATCTAGCATAATTGTTAATCCAATTGTTTTCTTTCTAGCTTGTTTATCATAGACTGCCCCTGTTTTTCAAGCACACTAAATATGTCTGATTTTCCTCTATGTATTCGTTGGGATAATGCAGACTGAAAACAATGGATTTTGATAAGATCAGTAATTATACTGGCATAGCCGGTTGTCACAGTTATAATTCTCAGTTATCGAATATCAATTGATATATTGAATATCTAGGTGAGATTACTGGCTTTAGAAGTTATATTAGTTTTGCATGATTAGGAAAGATATATAGTTTACATTAAAATATTTGATCATGAAGTATTTGAACAGGACATAATTGGCCAATAAATAAATGTAAATCTGTAATTATTATCCAAGCTGCATGACTTGAATGTTGAACTTGGCTGCTTTAATTCTAAAACTAAGAAAAAACTAAAAACGATTCTTTTATAGCCTTTCTCTATATCTTATGACGCTTTTCCTGCTTTGTTTTTTTGAAGAAAGGAAAACTGCTCAAAAAAAAACTCTTAAATATTGATTTTACCAAGTCAACTACTGTCCTCCATTTTGACAGCCCTGACGTCACACATCCGGGGCATGAGTGTCACTTCCAACTCTTGATCCTGATTTTGTGATAAACACTAGATTGGGTTTGCTAATGTACAAACATAGTTATATGAGCAAAAATTTAACGATTTGTTTTAGTTTAGAGAAAGTCTAATATTGAACAAGAACTACAATTGAACTTTGGTTAACTGACAAATGACAATGAACAAACACGGCGGCGATGATGTCGTCACATAGATCAAGTACCAGGAGAATTTAACATTCCTCGCACAGCGCTCTCTGCCCAGTTTTATACGTTCTACAGGGGCAAACACGTCTATAACTGGGGCTTGACCTTAGACAGCTGAACAGCAATGGTTGACTTTGTGTGATGCAGTTTGTGGAGTTGGCTTCTTTAGCTGGTGCGAAGACCGATTCTACTGAATGCGTGATCCGACAGCCATGGATCTTGCTGGGAAAAAATTGCAATAAAACAACAGGTTTAGAAATATTTGTTGATATACATTTCAAGGAAGCTTTCAATTCGTATACTTTTAAATGTCAAACAGACGGGCAGAGTTGGCAAATGATACGATGCATAATTTTCGTGCATCCATCTAAATATGTGTTTTATTAAGTAAAACCTTCAAATTTGATCGAAACCGTTAAGCAATCTGCTGATAAAAATTAGGACGCGACTAACTCACAGATTGAATTGGTATTTAGCTGGTTAGATTTTGCGGAGGGAGGAAAACCGGAGACCGTGTATTCTTCGATTGCAGGTTACGTCATCGCGGCCTATTGGGGGAGCGTTGGTGGCATTTAACAAAAGATTTCTTATTAGCATTCATTGTTAATGGCACCACTACGGCCGCCATGCTTTTGTCTTTAAACTCTCTTGGGAATACTTGCGACCCATCATTCAGGGAGCGTTTCTTCACGTGACGTCTATCCTCGGGGAATTGAAATCTATTTTTATGCAAAAACTGTGCAGAAAATTTCTATTGTTTGAATATGGCTGCCCTGTCACGTGAGTGAAGAAGCTTTCTCTCTGATTTACATACTTACGTAGAATTGACAGCATTGAAATATTCAGGTTCACATATCAAGCCTGTTTGGACAAGACGACACGTTATTTATGTTGACGGCCATGTTGGATTATTTTTGCCCTGTTAGCCTTAAACTTAATTAATGTTAACAAGGATATACTAGGATCTACTAAAGCTACATGTTGCCATGGGAATAAAACATGGTAGCTGAGAAATAAGAGCCCATCCGAGTTATCTTCAGAAGCACAAGTTAAGACCGAGGATCGAAATAATAATAATAATAATAATAATAATAATAATAATAATAATAATAATAATAATAATAATACTAATACTAATAATAGAATTTAATTCTAATAAACCAGTAAATAATTAAATTCAATACGCCTTACCCCACCCACCCCTCTTCGCTCCACCCCATTCTGTGACAGTGATGGGTCCATGGGTCTATTCTAATACCTTTTTCGCTACATACGTCATGACAGGACTTTCCTGTCGTACCAATTTTGATTTGTAGTTCCAATACTGTGGGCCAGTCTGACTGGTGACAAAAATCCTATAAAAATAAACCAAATGCTTTAATATCATAAGGTGCAGGTCTTAAAGCATGTAATGAGCACAATATTTCCCCCCCTAAATTGCAAATAACAAACACTAATTAAAATTGGACAACGCTTCCATGTTTTTACTTAAGAGCAAAAAGCGAAATTAATAATTTTGTTGTACGAATATTAATATGTTTGTGAGGAAAATAGTATGGGTGAGTGGTAAAAAAGGAAAGAAAAAAAGCAATGAATGTTAGATCTTGCAAAGTACTTTGTTTGAAATTTTTGACATTTGATTAAATGAACCGGAAACCACCGGAGACATGTTTCATAACATCTCTTTAATTTTACTCATCTTTTTGGAACCGGGTATATTTGTCAAATGTAAAGCTAAGTTTGTATTCCATACCTAAGGGGTTATTTATTAATTAATTTCATGTCAAGTTCCTATTAAAGCCAATATTGAAGCGAATCGTCTCTACAGAGCAACACACATCTATGACTTGATAGCCTATTAACTCGTCAATGTTATATTTAACCTTCAAAGGTAAATTGAGATGTCTTTATGCGTGCAAAATTGCACGATCATTTTGCGTAATGTTAGACCTATAATTTACCTTGGGCGTAAGGTTTTTACTTTTCAGACCTGGTCAGTGTCATTTCCTAATTAAAGTATAGTTTCTTTATTTAACCATTGTGTATAATAGCATAATTTGGATGCAACTCAAACAAACAATTTTATTCTGAAGGGAATAACACAAACATCAGTTTTGGTTTCTTGTGGGTTACCATCCGGCTGTCTAGCTTTCATAAGAAAGCGTTATAGACCAATTAGCCTGACCGGTAGCACTTGTCCGTCAATTCAAGGCTATCTAGTAATGTGAGATTCACGAGATTGAATCGTCTGACTAAAAGGTGTTCATTCTCCGCTTCTCGTGATCCATCGATTATTTAGCATTCAATTTGAGGAGAACTTTGCATAAATTTAATAGTTTTCGTGTGCAGTTAATGTTTTTATCTCTAAAGACTTTGTTTCTGTTAAGATCTATTGCAGCTTTGAATGGCTTAATCTTCTGCGCAGCCGCAGTGCCACTACTAGAGAAAGCGTTGCGTGACAAAACTAATAGTGGCTACGGCAGGAGACTGCGAATACCCTGATTGACAGAGGCATTTTCTACGATGATGTGAACATCAGACTTAACGCGTCTGCTGGACATGGTTCTCCAGACACCTCGAGGCACCTCGAGGATACTAGTGATCCACAAGAGACCGGGAAATGGATGATGATAATAATGTCTAAAAGAAATGAAAATGAGAAAACCTCTGCCAATCAGGGTAGGCTATGAAGGGCTCCGCAAAAAAATATAGTTCTCTGATTTGTGTTTACCTGGTTTTCCACATAAGCATCTATTCTTTGTAGAAATCCTTCTGCGGTGAACTCGAATGGAATATACGTCCTGACCTGTCACAATACTTAAACATATCAATAGGTTGATCAAGAGTGGTGTAGCGGGTAGCGCACTCGCCTCTCACCTCTGGGGTCTCGGATTCGATTCAAGGATCCGGTATCACGCGTGGGTAGAGTTTGTCAGGTCTCTTCCTTATAATTATAAGGTTTTCTACGGGTTTTCTAGCCTTCTAGGCAGACGTTCCTAGTGTCGGTCACGCAAAGTTTCCCTCCTCGCTAAAGAGAAGAAAACGTTGAACAACAGACATAGAAACGTCTGTGTCGTAGGAGGCTACTGATTTTCTGGTTTTCGTCATTCAAAATTCCAATTTTGAATTGTGAGTTAGCCGTGTCCTGACTTTTGTCAACCCAGAAATTGTTTCAGGGTATCGATAAATTTGAAGGTTTTGTAATTCAAAGCCAGCTTGAGACTTGCATGCGCAAGTATCTGGTTCGCTTGAACAAGCTAGAATAAAAATTATTAAAGTTGAAAATATCGGCATTTTCTAACAGTGAAGGATAATGGCATAGCGAGGGGGGCACCCCTTAAAAGTTGGACTAAGAATCGTTATATTTTCTTTTACCTCTATTTGTTGGGCTACCTGTAGATTTGGCGGGAATTTTCGCGCCAAAACGCGTGTGCTCGCACCTTCGACTCTGGTAATCTCGCTACACTACACCAGTGATAAATGGCATTTTCGTTTCTTCTGGTATCAGTCTTTACTCGCCTTTACCTTAGTTTTTGCAATTCTTCTGATAGCTTCTTTAAACTCAGTATCGTTGTTTAAGTCCAGTGTAATCACGTGAGGTTTGCCTACGAATTTCCTCAAATATGGGTGTTGGGAAGCCAGCTAAATGCAAGGTACGATCGAAAAAAGTAAACTAAAAAAGATCGATTTACGATATGTGATTGTATAGGTGTCAGTCATCAATTACTTACCTGTCTTAGTGACGGCTTGTCTTAAGAGAGTCCGAATTTAAACGATATTTAGGAGAATCGAACTATAAGATCAAAACATATTTATTCATCAATCACTGTTCTGCATGCGTACAGGCGTGAATCCAAAGACTAAGGAGTCCGAAAGGGGGGACTTGCCTCAGTCTTGGCAGGATGAAAAATAAATATTTTATCAAGGAATGGGTTAACCTACGTCCTCAACCTGTCAGAGGCCGGGAGTTGAAAGTAAAATGTATAGTAATGTTTGCACGCTCTGCTAAAAAATTATATGTTTGAAATCTGCAGAAAAAGCCTATATAAGGGATGCCTTAAACATGATTTGGATCAAATACCTTTGGATTAATAAAAACGCATCCTTTTCCTACTGCAACTAAAGGCAAAACACCCTCCGATGGTCTGCCCAAACCAATCACTGCCTGTCATAACAAATGCAATTAAAAGCTCAGTAAAAGATATAAAAAGCATTGTCAGGTGTGGTTTGGTGTGGTAGGGCCAGTGTGCTGTGATGTAATGTGATATAAAAAGCATTGTCAGCTGTGGTTTGATGTGGTTTGATGGGTGTGGTAGGGTTAGTGTGCTGTGATGTAATGTGATATAAAGTAAAGTGTGATTTGTAATTTAGAGTGATGTAATTGCGGTGTGTTGTTCTATGTCGTGGTTTGGTAAAATTGTGCTATAGTGAGCTATGATGTAATGCGACGTGATTTGTTGTGTGATGCAAATGCAATGCAATGCAATGCGGTGTTGTGTTGTGTGTGTGGTGTGGTGTGGTGTGGTGTGGTGTGGTGTGGTGTGGTGTGGTGTGGTGTGGTGTGGTGTGGTGTGGTGTGGTGTGGTGTGGTGTGGTGTGGTGTGGTGTGGTGTGGTATGGTGTTGTGTGGTGTGGTGTAGTGTGGTGTGGTGTGGTGTTGTGTAGTGTTGTGTTGTGTTGTGTTGTGTTGTGTTGTGTTGTGTTGTGTTGTGTTGTGTTGTGTTGTGTTGTGTTGTGTTGTGTTGTGTTGTGTTGTGTTGTGTTGTGTTGTGTAGTGTAGTGTTGTGTCGTGTTGTGTTGTGAGCTACGATCTGACAAGGTATAGTGTTCAGAAGAGTGTTTTAGTAAAATGTGATGTTTTGTGGTCTTGTTGTATGTCTCCTGTTATTGTGATGGTAAAACAAGGTTCTTACTTTAGATTTCGTAATAAGTCTGTCAAGATCTTCGCTTTTTAAGACATCATGATTGATGACATAGCTTGGTAGACTAGATTCGGTCGCTTGCTTGTTCTGTAAATACAAGCATTTATTACCATACATTCAGTATAGGTAAAGTTTCCGAACTTCGTAAACGCTAGAGATCATAAGCCTGTGAAGGGGATGGAACAAAATTGTAGAGGGATACATCTTATAATAACAATATCCATTTACCTCGTGAGGGCCGGTTGTTAGAATTAAGCTGTGTATATAGCATACGAACCTGATTGTTACCGACCACTGCAGCGTGTACTCTCATGAATTTACTGGCGAATTCGTACAGAGGAAATGTGTGATTCTAGATATCAAATAGGATATTTACAAGTAAAATGGTAAATTTCAGTTCCCATTACTGGGTTGCCTGTGACAGCCCATCTACCATGCGTGTCTTCGTAATTGCGCAATAGTACCCAGTGGTCTTCACGGCACTACCCAAGAGTCCTTTGCGGACATATGATAAAGAGATCCCGTGTAAAGTCTGATTTATATTCAAGTGACAGTTGCCAATAAATGTCTTATTTATCAAAGTGATTGATTTGGGGTGAGCTTCGAATCACGTGTCGGAAATTCATCTCTACGCTACCCATATTCTTTCTTTCGTTAGTTGCTGAAATGCAAGGCTCAGAGCAGGATTAGGAATTGCTCTGGTGTATAAACTGACCAAGAAAGTTTAAGATTCCGTGAAAAAAAGAAAAGCGAAAGCGTGAGTAGGTATTAATGTTTAGGCCACCCATCCAAGTGTTAACCCTCCTCAGACGAGCTTGACTTAGTATCTTGAACGACAACGATTTATTCACCGGACCACGGTTCCCGGTGAATCAGCATAACAATGGCCACGAAAACAATGCACCGAATAGACTAGACTTTTTAACATTATAGTTTCAACCGATTCCGTGCGTGGCAGAGATGCAAGGGATTAGCCGATTTGGTCTGGGGGCCGGCTGGTCTCTCCCCTGATGGTTTTGGCTAGAACATTTTCTTGCATAATTCGAACACCTAAGGGCAGAAGGATTTAATCGCCGTCAGGTCCGAAGTCCATACTTCGCCCCAGCTCTGCGGATGTCTCGGGGGTATGGCATAGTGGAATCGTTTTTGAACTTATTTTTGTTGGGTTCGAATCCCATCTTATCCACATAAGATTTTTATTATTTTTCAAATCTATTTTTTATTAGATTGAAATATTCAACGATAAGCTAATGCAATCTTTTCAGTGAAAAAAGTTTTTAATTAATTCTCAGTCGGTTGCCAATGCAATCAGACGTTTATATCAGTCATATAAGCAATATCGATCCGCAAAAAGTAGACCTATGCTTTCCTATCATTCCTGGCAACGTTTTCTGACAAGAATATTTACTGCACTTGGATCTCTATATCATATGCCCGCAAAGGACTAGTGGATGATGCCGTAAAGACGTCTGGGTACTATTGCGCAATTTCTGCTTTTTCTGACGAGGAAAATAACAGCTACCCTAGTAAATAACATAATATAACAAAGGATGGCTAAGAAAATTAATTGGTGATTCTGACTGAGAGCATTGGGATATTTGATCTTGTTGCGCTATGGCGCATGATCAAATTTACAAATAGTATGATATACATAACGTAAAACTCTTTGTTTTATAGCCTAAAAATGATCTGCAATTATTTTAAAATATAATATTTAATAATAATTATAATATTTAATAACAATTCAACAATATATATTTTTATTTTAATGTAGAAAACACCTTAAAGGAGAAGATCATCTAAAACGAGTTAAACGAAATCATTCTTTTCTGCAAAACCTTCCATTATCTTTTGGCTAATATTGCGCGCAAACGTTTTCAGCTGTACTAGGCATCTGTGTATGATACAGGCAACCCAGTGAACTGTTATAGGGCGTCTTGTTGATTATCAATAATGTCACCGGAGTTTTCGCATGACTGTGAAAAACTCAGTGCCGTAAGCGTGCTGTGTCGTGACCGTGATGTTTTCTAGTATTTTGACTGGCTTACTTTTTTCTCGCGCAAAGTGAATGGTCTCGCAAAGTTATTGGTCTGGCATTGCCTTGACCTTGGCGTGACCTTGTCTGCGCCAGTATTTCTACCTCGTTTCGCGTATTTGTTTGGATTCAGAATAATTTATCACGCAATGTGGTTGGTCTGGCGTATCCCTTGCGTCTTACGACCGCGACTTTTTCACAGTCATACGTGCTCTATAAAGCTCTCTACACACTACCAAACAATGTGGGCTACTTTTACCTCGTATATGGAAGACTCATCTCCGTATAAAACGATTCTCTTCTTTTTCTTTAGAAACGGTCGCTTTTCTATGTGGCTTCCAGCTACAAACCCCAAGAATGAATTATCTGGCGACATCGCTAAAAGGTAAAAAAGTAATACTATTTAGGTACTGTATGTCGGAACACACGAAATTTTGGAAGGATTTTTGTGTACGTGTGGTCAATCAAACATCTCGCCATCCTTAATTCTTTTCCTCGTAAGCTAATTAGTACCCCATTGATACAATTCAAAAGAAGTTCCATACGTTTCCATACACCTTTCAAAAGGGTGATGATTGTGGCAGCAGTTTCATAATCAACACGTTATCAGTAATTTTTTGCGTGTTTACACGACGGCAATCATGTTGGATAGTAGGAAACAATACAATCGTTTATTCAACCAAGAATGAAAGGATTCTATTGTTCTGCCATCTAACATGCCGACGCAGCATATTATGACGTCACGATTCCTAACCGCTGACTCGCAGATTGCTGATTCAGTGTTCAATATGGCGGCGTTCTGTTGTGTTCCCTTCAGCTGAGGGCGACGATTACCAGGAATGAATTCTTTCGTTAACACGCTTTCATGCAATGTTTTCTTCTCCAAACACCTTCCAGTTATGACTAGTCATATGAATATTGGCCATGGCCAGGAAAAGTTTCGAGATTTTCTAACTTCCAAGTGAAATTTTAAATTCAAAATTCCTTGAACAATATATAAGTTCATGAGCAATATTACAAAGAGAAGTTGGACTTAACAGTAAGTATATCTAGTCGCTTCAGTGTTACAGGACTACGTATCAGTGTTCTCTTTCAAATCGAAGAGAATTATCAAAGAACCAGTATTTGAAAAAAAAAAATTTTAAAACTTATCATTCTTTGAAAATTCTTTAACTGGATATTTGGGTTTTCCCCAGAAGATATTAGAAAACAACTATGTACATATCGGACAATATTAACTATTGAGTGGCAGACCTGGTGGTGGTTGTGGTGTGTGTGTGTGTGTGTGTGTGTGTGTGGTGTGGTGTGGTGTGTGTGGTGTGGTGTGGTGTGGTGTGGTGTGGTGTGGTGTGGTGTGGTGTGGTGTGGTGTGTGTGGTGTGGTGTGGTGTGGTGTGGTGTGGTGTGTGTGGTGTGGTGTTGTGTGGTGTGGTGTGGTGTGGTGTGTGTTGTGTTGTGTGCGGGGAGGGGGGGGGGGGGGGAGGGTGAGTGGGTAAGTACAGGATGTGTGGTATATTTGTATATTTATATAAAATATTATGACATTTATGTGTACGTACGGAATTTAGTCATAAATTGTCGAAGACTGAGCTCTAGATTTCCAAGTTGCGATCTCCCGCCTGGCAAAAGGCTTTTATTATAATTAGCATAGTTGAACTCAGCGTCTGTGCCAAATGCATCTAATACACGGAACTTGCACCTGAAAGGCATCCACAACACCATTATTTATACTTGAAACATTTCAGATATATAAAGTGCGCGCTGATTGGCTGGCTAGTAGTGCAGTTTTCGTATGACCGTGAAAAGCTCATTGCCATGCCGTGACCATGATGTTTTCTGAGAATTTTAATTAGCTGAATTTTTTTCTCGCGCAATGTGATTGGTCTGAAAGTGCCGTGACTTCGCCGTGACCGTGTCCGCGCCGTGTTTATGCCTGTTCTGGGTATTTGATTGGATGGAAAGCGAATTCTCGTGCAATGTGATTGGTCTGGCGTATCCCTAGCCGTGTCAAGAACGTGTTCGTGCCGTGATCTTTTCACAGTCATACGAAAACTGCTCAAATACTGACGCTCGCGCAAAATCTGCTTAAGAATCTTGCAATATACGAAGGCCGCTTAGGCTGATCTCTGTACTGTAGTATACTTTGGCAGCTGTAGAGCACTCGAAAAGGAAGATTGATACCTCTGCTATACCTCGTGTTCCTCAGCCTACTTCCTACAAGTTTATCACAATATGGTAACACTGGAGGGTTTTATATTGATTTTAAAATGGATCATCGAAATAATCATACTCATTTGATGGTAGCATTGGATAGCTAAACGTCTGATTACGGAGTAACCGATTTTGATCTAAATAGTGACCCAGAAATGACGTCGCTGACAAACTGAGGTGTTATGAAGCCTGCGAACAGTGAAATATAAAAACATGCCAGCCATCGCATTAGAAATTTAAACTCCATTAATGTTTCTGTGATTGTTGTTTTAATTGTTGGCGTTGAAATCCATAGCTTTTCAAGAGGAAAAACGACACCTCAGTTTTGCAAATGTTCTCGATTCTGATTGGCTAACATGTTTCTCAGATATAAAGCTGTAAGTGTGTGGACTCATCCGTAAAAGTACATCACCGACACACGATAGTTTACATTGCAGTAATATATCCACGATCTTTAGAAATAGTACAACGCATGCCCTAAATTGCCCGGTCTGGGCATGATGCGACTCGTAGATCAAATAGGCCAAAAAATATGTGCAAAAGCATCGATGGATCCAGGGGTAGGTCACAGGGTTCTGTGACGCCCATTCCCCCTAAGAAATTCTTACCCTTGTATGACTGTACATTTTATGTACAATGACTCTGATCTATCCCCACTAAAAATCTTGGATTCGCCCCTGAAAAGCCTTCAAGGCTTATAGCGAAGCATTTGCCAGCTATTGCGGATCCCATTACACGTCTGGTGCGTTTTTCGTTACACTTATATTTAGGTCTCTAGTAAAACCAATGGTTGTCAAATTAACTCACTTGTATCTGCTCCAAACTTTGTCACGAATCTCAGGTTGTGAGGTCATCAGTTGGTGCATTCCCACGTGATCAGTGTAGACCTAAATCAAACAAATTCTCTTCATTGTTACACCTACGTTTGAATCCTTGTGTCGTTAACAAGCTGCCGGAGAAATGAAGGAGGTTTAGTTTGACGTTTAGTATCTTTAAAATTTTGGTAGTAAAGTGAAATCCTCACGGGGGGAGTGGGGTGTGGGTAGGTTCAGGGGGAAAGGGTGCCTGCTGGATCAACCCCCTTCCTCTGTTTACCCTTGCACGAGGCATAGGCATTGCTTATGCTTAATATCTTTATGGCTGTGTTACAAATGTCAACGCAATTCAGCCGTTACCTAATGAGGTCTTGTTTGTCGTTAGAGATGGTCAGTTTGTGTCCCAGAATGAACAACGAAGTTATCAAGTCACTCCACTGTACCAGGTCATCGGAATAAATGTTGAGAAGTAGAAGTATTTACAGGTGAGTTGGCCAAAGTACCAATGTAGATTAAGATCTAGTAACAATGAAAGCATAATGTAGCATCAATGCGGTATTTTCTCCATTGTCATCGCCCACTGCTGCAAGAGCAAACTGTATTACAGAGGCAGTTGCACGGTTTCAGGAGGAGCGCAGTCCCCAACCGTGCAAAGAACGTTCACTTGGACGTTCTGTGTTACAGCTCGAGACGACAAATACTGCGGAAGGCTCAGATTTTCTCTTACGACACCGATGAGGAAAGAGGATGTCCTGAGGTCTGGGGTTCGAATCCCAGTCACCCCATTTGAGCTGAGTTGGTTGGTTCTATTTCTGACTCCCAGGGTTTTTTCCAGTCCTTCGTTTTTTCATACCTCCTCTTAAAATCAACCCTAACTAATTCAACTGATTAGAGCTGTGCTCTGGCTGGGGTTATCTGTACTGCATAAGCGGTTGCCAGAGGCCTATTTACGGCATGACTTTAGTTCGATCCCGTTGAGCTGCAGCAGTGCTGTACTTGCAGTGGTAACTAGCGATGACGAGTATTTTTTTGTTGTTGTATTCCTTACGATCTTCTCCCAATAAGTTGATTCGCCTTATTTAAAGGCTATACGTGCCCCTTAAAAGTTCGCTTTAATTAGGTCATGCGGGATTCCTGTGGATTTGGCGGGAAAATGGTAGACCTCGCTACACACCTGGTGCTGGATTGATTGACACGAGAATTTTTAATGTTTTTATCTAAAATAGCATCCCTACTTAGCCGAGAACTCAGATATTTCTGAAATACCTTCTTTAGATTTCTTTCTTTGCCCTCCACATCTTTCTTCATGAACCTATAGCCACTTTTCCAATGTCTCCACATGTTAAAGGCTCGAGTTGCCAGCGATTTTAACTCGGGTTTTTCTAGTAACGTCATGAGAAGGTCCATGTCATCGGTAAAGTGGGCCTTAGGAAACGATCAAATACAAATGCATGTCTATCAGTGCTTGTGCCATTAGAAAACTGACTCGTCATTGGTTAAAATCATCCTCCCACCCTTTCAAACCCATGACATTTGCTCCATACATGCAATTACATTGAATTCCAAATGACGGTTTTTACCAAAAAAGAAGCCATTTTAAAGCTTTTTTCAACATTAGCCCTGGCCTGACTTTGATCAGCACAGAGGTTGTTTCGGGGTTCCATCTCCCCGAGTTAGCCTTGCCCTGACTTTGATCAGCCCAGAGGTTGTTTATGGGGATTCGATACGCGAGCTAGCTGTGCGCTGACTTTGATCAAACAAAAGGTTGTTTCAGGTTAAAGAATTTGATTTTTTTTCAGTGAATGTTTAAAATATGGTACTGAAATTCGAAATTTAAAAATGCCCTTTCAGATTTCCATTGACACTTTTAAGTGGGAAAGCTTGCAATAAACCCGGATTTTAGCAACCTTTTTTTCCCCTTCTTTCTTTCTTCTTCATGTGACGTCTCCAAAACGGTCGAGGGCACCATGATTCGACCTAAAGAAAAGCGAATCAGAAAAGCTTTGAATTGCAAGCGTATATATCAATTTTTTTACGACCAACGATCCCATTTGGATCCCTTGAGCATGCGCTTAGAGCATTGATGCATGTATTATAGAACCAAACCTCGCTGAGATAAATAAGAATAGAACAGACTGAGCCATCGACATCAAAATCCTGGAAACAAGTATCTTTGGACCAAGTTTCTTTCAAACGCTGTCGAAGGACAAAAGAATAAAAATATAAATAAATAAATAAATTACAATCATAAATCTATGAAAACAGATATTTAACAAATAATAAAACAGCTTTTTCCGTGCTCCGTTCAGTAATAAAGCACGCAGGAAGTGACGTAAGCACGAAAGAAGTGTAAGGAGAAGCGCGAGCCGCTTTTGAGTGCTTACGGCGCTTCCTAAGTGCTTCATTACTGAAAGGAAAACGGAAAAAGCTGTTTTATTCGTTTAATTATACAGTTACTAATTTTATTTTGGTATTGACTTTATTTACGTAAAAAGCCCAAAGACGCGGATGGCGCGCGCGGATGGCGGGAGCACTGTGCTCCGTTCACTAATAAAGCACAGCTTTCGACCAATCAGCGCGCACGTGTACTATCCTAACTATATAATAAAACTATATCTAGGATAAAGAAATGATTTTACTTAACCCATGAAATGCGTAGTAGAATAATTTTAGAAGTTAGACATAGGGTCCCATGCTTTTTTCATTATTTATTATTATTTTTAGTGCCTCTGTTAAGCAGACGTCTTCGGGACCTTGCCTGGTATCCCCTTTTAAAATATAGGTTGTTATGAATATAGGTTGTTCGTATATAAAAGCTCGTTATACTGTATTATTTTTTAGAAAAGAAAATTTTGGTACCCGTGCAGCCGACTGCAATATATAAAGGGTATCAGCATAACAGAGGTATCCCTGTATGATAATGATGTTTATATTAAGATCGACAAAAATATAGCTATAAAAAAAAGAAAGAAAGAACCACTACTTTAATGAAGAACAAAGAGACTATGATGAAAACATCTTTTCCCAGTGACCAGGAATCATCCACAAGGGAATGACACGTGGTGCGAAATGAAAACAATACACAGCCCATTGTGAAGAGGTTAATTATCAATTACGATTGTTGAGAGCACGGACATTCTTTAATTTCTCATTTAAGCCAATAGTTATCAGTATTATTTGTTCATTGGCCCTGGAAGTAAAGAGTAAGTGCACTAGTTATTGAGTTAGCCTGTATGTATCATTATCGGATGTTCTTCATCAGTCGAAACAGGTCTGAGTATATATGTCAACTTTACCTCAACTTGGATTTTGCAGTCTGGATAGGAATCATCGAATGGAATGTCACACTGTTCTCTCTTCTCTCGAAAATCATCCTCTAATATGTATATTTTTATAAATAATATTGATTAATATCAATAAGTAGTTAGAGTTAATAATAGAAAGCTATTGGAATATATCTTGAAAAAGGAGAGACAATGGAATATGTCTTGGTTGTAGACTGATTAGTTCAACCTTTTAGAAGTTTCAAATGCGTATATAATAGTGTCCAATCTAGAATTCTTCTTCGTTACTTACTTCCGTGTCACTTTTAACAATATTTTTGACGAAAAAACATGAACATTTGAAAATTTGAACTATAAAGAAAGAAGCACCAACCTTCAATGAAGTCTAAATCATCTAAAGAAAAAATTGGATGTCTATGTGATTTGGACGCTGCAGGTTTGAAGTATTTTGTACTTTGCTCAAAATCAAGAATCAAATGAACGATGAAAAGAAGCAGAATCCACACCACTCCAATACAAAAGAGTTTTGAAGCTATTCCACGAAAACTTCCGTAAACCATATCGAAAAATCTCGGAGTTTTTTGATTGCATCGAATGTAGCGTTGTCAATTTTGCATGTATTTGCATATTAACAACTATAGCGATACATTTCTCTTGAGATCCCTCTGGTCACTATGGCATCCTCCAACGACGTACCTTACATCACGTGGTAGAGTGAGGTATCATCGGAAACTCGTAGAAACTCATAACGAGGTTGAAATGCTACGAACTATTCAGGGCCCCGCGTTGTGTGAAGGGTAGATAACGCTTATTGATGAATTGCAAACATTCCCAAGAATGAACGTACCAAACTGAATTTCAAATTTGATTAACGAAATCTTTCAGTCAAACATTTGTGATATCAGTCTTCAGTTTTTATGATAATCCTTGGGAATATAGAGGACGTGATTCACTAAAAAGAAATTTGTCAAAACAAAACAAAAACAATAAAAATTTTTTTGAATATTCCCGGCCGGAGCATCTCACAAAAGAAATGTATGGCTGTTACACGTTTCAACCCCCTTATGAAATCCTGGTTTCAAGTAGATTTGATTGTAATACTTTCTTTTTGATATAGATAACTGTCTTCATCAAATCAATAAAGACTGTTAGTAAGAGGCTTTTCATGGGACCCGGAAGTCGGAGTCCCATACGTGTGACATCACACTTATAGCTCTATGCTAGCTAATAAACAATTATTGGATGAGGTTGGGCAGGATATCGTAAATTATCAACACCAAGACCATCATCATCTGCCGAATCTGTAGGCTGGGGAGGATAAAACGCCTGAGGTTTTGATAATTTACGATATCATGCGAGTATCGCATTCAACTGAAATGTTTTATTATACATTTTGTAAACTAAGAATAAAGATTTAATAATAGTGTTTTGCCTATTACGGCCGAAACTCAAACAGTGCTATTTTTAGTTTTTGGCTTTTTCCTCCTCATTCTCAGGTACGATTTTTCTGAAATTTTCAGAATCTTATCATCTACTACTAATGCAGCCAGTGTATAAATTTGGATGAAAAATCTAGGGCAGAAAAAAGGTTATGACGCCGATACAAATATAAAACATCGCGCTTTAGAAACATTAACATTAAATGGATTGCCTTGAAGTTTTCATATATCTATTTCCAGTATTGCAGATGAGCGTTATTTACGAAAAAATTATAGCATCGAATCTTAAAAACCCATCGAATATTTTTTTTTACTAATTGTCGTCGTAAACCTCACGTATGAGAGTTTCGCTAAAAATCACAAAGAAAGTCTTTTCTTTAGCTCGTCCTATCCAAACGTTTTAGAAAACGTTTTTTAAAGTGATGTATACCTAACTACTAAGGACTCGTCCACAGTCTCCAGAGTGGAAATTTCCAAACACGCTCCGAATACGGATACGTGTGGACGCCGGGCCGTATCCGCACATTTTCGAATTCTCTAACGTAAACACGATTTTGCGCATGCTCTAAAAGAAAAACTATCCGTCAAAGGGACTAGGCACTAGCGTGCATCAGGGCGGATCAAAAAATTGCCGAATACGTGTGGACAGTGAAAACGATTCGAATACGCTGAGTGTGTACGCGAACATTTTCGTATCCGTAGAAAAAATTTGCCGATGAAAAAATTTCCGGCCTGCTAGAAATAATTAATTCAATATCGATGGACAACAACGGATCTCGGACAATCCACCAGGTTAACTTCAAGACAGGTTCGGCAGAATATCTGCATAAACACAATTTCCGTTGAGACACCGTCCACACCTTGCGAAAAAAGATGTTTCGCGTCCACACTAGTCCGATCAGAGGCGGCAAAAAACGCTTCATTACACATCTGAGCATGCGCATCGGAGCTAAAATTGAGCCCGCGGTGAATTGTTTAGCCTTCCCACCATGTTCCCATTACAATCATGCTGTCATCGTATTTGAAAAGTTCCGGGTACGAAATGTTCTCCGTCCACACTAATAAGCCTTTTCATAGTTTAAGAATCGATTCCACTGTGCATGCGATTTTATCCCGAATTTCTCACCTTTTGTTTAATTGAAAACAAAATTAAGAAGGTTTGGACAAAAGAAGGTATAAATTCGGGATAAAATCGCATGCGCAATGGAATCGATTCTTAAACTATGAAAAGGCTTATACGGCTAGCCGGCGTTTTAAAATTGTTCCACTCTGGTGACCGAATTGGAAAAGTTCCGTTTGCTTTTTCCGCGATGCTTAAAAACCTCAAAAGTTGTCAAAATCAGTTAAATAAAGTAAAGAAATCCTAGCTGTCCATGTAAATCGAAAGAGAATGTCTTAATTCGTAAGGACTGAAAATTTGAGAGTTATTTTATTCAATATTTTGGAGTAAAATATTTTTTTGAAAGCGGTAAGTGATTGACATGTAAAATACATGTATGGTCGTGTGGCAAGTCTTGTACATTTCAAGTCAAGTACAAATCTTCAGTTGCTAGTAATTAAGAGCAATTGTCTGTAAGCGTCGTCTGGGCCATGAAGGATAGAAAAATCGAAAATTTTCAAAACTCATTCGAAAAATACCCTCAAAGCCCTTATCACAAAAATATAACTTTTAGTTTCATCCGATCTTTTTTTGGCGAGTTATCGAGCATTTTATGATTTGACGTTCATCGACCGATTTTAACGGCTCGAGAAGGCCGATTTTAAACAGCTCTATACGACAACTAAACAAATACGAAACTTAGTCAATGCTTGTTTTCTCAATAAAGAATTATGTCTTCGAAGTATTCCAGTCGCTTTATCAAGTATTTCGAAAACTGGAATTTTTTCGGGTTTTTTTTACTTACCCCTCTTTCGACCAACTTTGCCGTAGTCAAAAATTCACATAATTCAAACCCCAAAAAATCCAATTGGTACATGGACTAGCCGGTTGGTTGTATACTCGACAGATAGACTGATATTTCGGCTACAAATTTGTGAAATAAAATTCTTGGGCACTTGAAATTGGAATTTTTAAGAGCGTCGAACGTTTACCCTACTTTCGTAAATATCGTGACCCTTTAACCTTATACATTAACAACACGAAGTCAACAACTTGTCTTTCAAAAATTGCGAACTTAAAAATTTATCGAACAATTTATTGCTTGTAATAAAAAAACTAATACAATAGATCATATCTCAAAGTTTTGAAGGGTTTTCGAAGCCAAAAAATTCTGTTATTTTTTTAGGCCAATTCAAACACGATGACATGAACTTCAATCCGGTAAATAAACAAGCATAACAGAAAATAAACTAGCAAAAGCTTTTTACCAAGTTAAAAATGGCCTAAAAGGAGTTGTTAATCAGAAGTCAATAACTAAATCCAGCTAGAAATACCAGATCGCATCAGCGGCTGAAGAATAAGGATTACATCGAATTAATATGAGCAATCTCTGTCTCACTTCTCGAGCTCTATTGTCGGGAAGTCGGACGATCGCAGACGTCGATTACTTTATAATTAATGTCAAAGTGAAACCGACCAAGGGTAAAAGGTTTTTTTTGTAAAAAGAAAAACCAATAAGTTCAAGAATAATGTATAAATTAATGACTGGATATTTGAAAACTACAAATAGCCGAGAGTATTGGAAAGTTCGGGTAAAGTTTAAACTCATTTTGAAACAAAAAACTCGCAAGACATCAGCTTAACTGGTTCGGACGGGGCGGCAGAACGCAACCGCCTGTCATTCATAACCACAAAAGTTCTCCAATGAGGGTTCATTGCATTTGGTTGTTTTATTGAACTTTGGGGGCTGCGCAACCCCCACCCCCAATCCACACACACAATTCCCATTTTGTTCTTGTCTTCTGTCCTTACTTATTTTCCGAAGATGCTCAGATAAAAATTGTATAAGGGAGATAGTACGTCGTTCAAGTACCGAAAGGAATGTGCTGAATGCAAGAACTGACTGGAAGAACAATTTTGACCATCAAGCTAGAGAGACCATCGCATTTTTCTCATTTAGGGGCCGTTGCATCTCGGTAGACTCGGCACCTCTAGATCCGTCCCTGGCATGCACAAGACTCTACCAGTTCCTTGATCAGATTGATATAAGGCGCTTTACGACGAGCTTGGATATGGTCGACCGCAAGATCAAAATGCCCACAGACAGAACGCAACACTGAGACACCTAGGTGTGTAAGCTTTTTCGTTGAATATAAAGAGCAAATATTCAAGGTGTCGTAGACGATAGGGTGGTTTAGCTGGACTTCTTGCAGGATATGTTCACGTGTTTTGTGATAACTGTCTTCATCTTCTGCTGCTAACTCATCATCATCGTCATCAGCTTGATCTGGTGTATCCATTCCGCCTTGGCGCGCTTTTTTCGACATTCTTGAAAAATATGATTTAATCTGCTGAGCAGTTAGGAACTCATCAATGTTGAAAAGGCGCTTGCCTTCGGAATCCCGAGTAAAGCGCATATCTTTTGCTACTGCTGCAGGATCGGCCTTGTTTCCTGTTTCCTCGCCGATTTTAAACTTGTCATCTAAATAACGTGTTTGTTTTTCATTGAAACGGTTGGCCTTTTTTGAGGTCTTCAGGGCCCAACCAAGTGCTAGCACAGCTCCACCCTCGCTTTCTTTTTGCAATACTGTGGGGTTGATATTGAGGTTTGCACTGGTGCCTTCGATAAGTTTTGACGTATACAGGACTTTAGCCTTGTCCATCAGTGTTTCCCTTTCAGGAGCTAGATGGCATTTTCCATAGCTCATATGTTTTTCAAGACCAAAATAGCGCTGATATTCGCTGGTACAGCCTGCGTTGGGACATGTGAAGAGATTATTTCCTTGATCTTCAGGCTCAGAATCTTGGGAGTTCACAGTCTGGGAAGGCTTTTCTGCTTTTTTCTTTGTACTAATATCAACAAAATCTCCTGGTGAAAACTTCTCGGTAAACTGGCAATCATTTAGCTTCAAGGCTAAAACAAAGCAAATATGTTTAATTGTAATGATGAACGAATATATGAGAAGATATTTCATTGTTTATGGTTTTGACATTTCGGCCATCAAGCTATGGCCATGCATCATCAGAATTCGACTGATCGTAATATTGCAGCAACAACTTACTACTTTGATCAATCATAGATATCACGGTTATTACATTACCTTCACAAAACTTTTTACTTGAAATCTGCTTCCCTATTCCGATATCGTATGCTCGCCATGCCGTTATGCCCTTCTTTGTATATTCGAAATTGTTCAAGAAACTTACTCCATCCCATTTGGGGCCAACGCCGTCAATATCCGGTGGAATTTTCGCGTCGATAACCGCTACCCTGACACCACGTATGCCGCCATTAGAAAGGATGGCCTCTCGGAACTCTTCTGGCGTGTTAACATCATGACCCTCATTAATGTATCTTCGAACGTGTGCTTTAATTACTGCCGCCTTCCTATCACACGCTCCTTTACCGCCTTGCGGGTCACTAAAATCAACTCTTGCAACACCTATTCCTGTATGAGCTTTCATTTGTTGGCAGCTGGACAGCATGAGGGAGTTGTGATAACATGCACCATTGTCTTGGCGCAAAAAGACTTTGGATAATTCAGGATGCTCAGTTTTCAATGTTCTTAGAGTATGATCAAGCATGCGCACAACAGAAACACTGTCTTGGGAGCAGCTTTTGGCGATGTGGATGAATGCTTGTTGTTTTATAATCCCTCCTACTTTGGTGACAACTACGCTAATATGCCACGAGATTCCTCGTTTTCCATACCAATCGGCCTGGGTTTCCCTGTATCGTTGAGGAAGAAATTTCATCGCCCAGTCTTGAGTTAAAAAGATAGAGTTTTCATCAAGGCTCGTGTCTAGGATAAAAGTACGACTCATATCTTGCCTGATACTTCCGAGCTGATGGCATTTCCAGGCCTGGATGGCTTGCGTAGCTTGACCATACAGATACATCAAATCATCACGCTCATCATTTGACAACTCAATTTCCTTCAAGACTTTCTTTGTTTCTTCTAGGGCACTTTGTATTGCTTCGCACTGCTGACAGAATTCATCATGGACATGTGAGCAAGTCGACTCTAAATTGTTATTCTTACTGTCACCTAGGGCGTATACCATGCAGTGATCGGCCACTCGGGAGTCCTTTGAAATGTGAACCTAAAAGAAGACATTAAATTCATTAAACATCATTTTTACAATCAAGAACATAAAAAGGACTAGCCACATCATTGATATCATACAAATCAGGGGCGGATCCAGGAATTTGTTCAGGGAGGGGTGCTGCGCACAAAGTTAACCCAGGGAGGGTTGCACCCCTTAAAATCAAAGGGAAAAAACATTATTTTGTATTGGTTATCTTCGAAGTAGAGGGGCACAAAGTCAAACCAGGGAGGGGTGCGCACCCCCAGCACCCTTCCCCTGGATCCGCCACTGCAAATACAAACTGTTTGCATCTCATTAGATATTATATATATTATATGGTTTATAACCAAACGACAGGATGCATTTTTTGCGTGCTGTCATTGGTTCAAAGCGCAACATTTACACAAGACGGAATCAGAAGGTATCCCAGAACGGGTTTATTTACAATTCTGTTTTATTAAAGGATTACCTTATAGTCCGTCTTCAGGTACTGTTTACCTTCTTTCAGATCCTTCTTTAACAACATCAGTTTTTTCCTATCAACACCACTCTTCGCCTCTACTCTGTCAAGCAAGCCATAGAGATCATCAAAGGCTTTAGCCCCTTCAGCTGAAAAATAATCAAGACCTTGCAATGACCTCCGGACTGTTGCACTGCAGCATGACAATATGCGTAGCATGGTAGATGATCCAAACGGTTTGAAATTCGATTCCTGACAATACTGTTGATATTGTTGTACGATTCTTTGAGGGATGATTGTACGAATGACATTTGGAGTCTCGAGGATCTCTCCGGACGAAAGGTGTAAGTATCTCTGTCCAAATGGAAGGTCTTGAATTACGTGTGAGCTGGTAATAAAGGATAGAAAATGATCGAGTTGATCCATGTTGACACGCATTCTTGGACTTTTGTCTAAAGGTAAGGGAACGCCCCGTCCATATTTTAGTCTATGCATTCTTGCTATTTTGAACCTGTACTCAGTGAGTCCTGGTATGTACTGTCGAAGTCCTTCTAGGGTCGTTAAATCTGCCATGATTGACAAGATTTGTCTCCTTGTATCACATGTGGAGGCGTTTCTGTATGTTTCAGCAAGGGCGTCTAGGTACAGTATTTGTTGTCATCACTCTCTATGTTGAGAAGTTGTTCAACAGCTCGAGACGCTTTGAGTGCGTCCCACAGCAAACCAGGTTCTCCAGGAGCAATGACATTGAGGACAGCCACAACTGCATCTTTTGTCTTGATGATGCGATCTTGTTTAGCTCTTGAAGTGATATTACCAAATAAATTATTTTTAGAAGGCCCAACTGATGGTAGATCGCAAGAAGACAGGAATTCATTTAGTTTCCTTCTTCGGACAGCAAGGGATGCTGTGTTCAAACAAGCATCACTTGATGTACTAGACGCTAGCGATTCATGACTGCTACCAGCAACACTAGAGGAAGGGCTTGATGTAGGTTCGTCCAACAAATTCGCCAATGACATGTTCTTGAAGACTGCGCATAATTCTTTAAAATCATTTTCCTAGTTAAAAAGAAAAAATGACGTCATCTACAATGTAAGACAAATCTTATTGGAAATGCAGGTTATAATTATTGCACTATTCAGTTGAAATCCCCATTCCTGACATGTGAGGAATTCAACATTCAGCTAGTTTAAATTTCCAGCCCTATCCCAGATACAAGCGGGAAAAGAATTTTGTTTGACATTTTTAAAGTTGATGCTATTAAAGTGGCAAAACTGTTGCAGTACGCTTTTAGTGTCCCTTGTCTCCGTGCATTCACGTTGTTAAATGCGAGTCAAGGCCCTGGTAACGCCGGGTTAATCCCCCGCCCTGTCCGGGGACCGGAGGTTTTAATCTATCGACCAGTGAATCAACGAAGTCTGTACCTCCGTGTTTTCCATTTCTGATATTTGATCACTTTGAGATTCTTCCTCCTGAAAGGCAGTGTCTCGTTCTTGACGCTCAGATTGTTCTTCCAGTTTCTTGCATTGGTGCGACAACCTCATATCCTCAACCTTATGCAATCTTTCTCTACATCTTCGGCAAATTGCTAAGAACAGTGTGCAAGAAAATAATTAGATTTGTGTTTTTGTGTTTTTTGTTTTTTTTGTTTCTGTGTGTGAGTGTGTGAGGGGAGGGGGGGGGGGGAGTAGCATTAAAAACTGTGTACTATTTCTTGGTTTATCCTCGTCATCATGTACGTCCACAACTCAGATTGGGTGGGTGGGGGGGGGGAGGTGGGAGGTGGGAGATTGTTTACTCCACGTTTGTAGACCCACCAAAAATGCGTAATAAATAAAGACTTACGTGAGCCAACTGGTATCAGTATTTTTGTAAACTTGAAAAGGCGTTTGGATTGTTCCACGGTAATGCCTCGATCACCTTTTGGGGGTTGAGTTCCATGACCCGACCAGTCAATGGGACATGCGCAACTTTTCTTGTTACAGCGCCATCTTACACCAAATTGGTCACGATGCCTGGGACATACATTGTATCTAATAGAGAGTTCTTCCGTTTTGTCAAAAACACCTTGAGATCGAAATCAAATGCACGAAACATTAATTCTAGTAGGAAATATCTATGAGAAATCGCTTCTCATGCAAGCGCTCGATGTTTTGAGTTCTTACCTGCTCGAGCTAATAGAAGTTTCGATTCAGTGTCCAAAGCCGAATCTGACACGGCAAACAACTTCAGATGGTTCCTGATGTCTCTATTACATTGGCTTACTATCACACATTCTGCATTGCCAGGATTAAAAGTACTCGAACCACAATCACCACCAACGAGTGTCGAATAGCTACAAGCTGCCATGTTTCTGGAGAGCGCTGGCCGGTCTGCACGATTATCACAAATGACAGGTTGCGCTGCGCCGTCCCGTCGGAACAAGTATTAAAGCTGATGTCTTGCGAGTTTTTTGTTTCAAAATGAGTTTAAACTTTGCCCGAACTTTCCAGTACTCTCGGCTATTTGTGGTTTTCAAATATCCAGTCATTAATTTATACATTATTCTTGAATTTATGGGTTTTTCTTTTTACAAAAAAAACCTTTTACCCTTGGTCGGAATCACTTTGACATTAATTATAAAGTAATCGACGTCTGCGATCGTCCGACTTCCCGACAATAGAGCTCGAGAAGTGAGACAGAGATTGCTCATATTAATTCGATGTAATCCTTATTCTTCAGCCGCTGATGCGATCTGGTATTTCTAGCTGGATTTAGTTATTGACTTCTGATTAACAACTCCTTTTAGGCCATTTTTAACTTGGTAAAAAGCTTTTGCTAGTTTATTTTCTGTTATGCTTGTTTATTTACCGGATTGAAGTTCATGTCATCGTGTTTGAATTGGCCTAAAAAAATAACAGAATTTTTTGGCTTCGAAAACCCTTCAAAACTTTGAGATATGATCTATTGTATTAGTTTTTTATTACAAGCAATAAATTGTTCGGTAAATTTTTAAGTTCGCAATTTTTGAAAGACAAGTTGTTGACTTCGTGTTGTTAATGTATAAGGTTAAAGGGTCACGATATTTACGAAAGTAGGGTAAACGTTCGACGCTCTTAAAAATTCCAATTTCAAGTGCCCAAGAATTTTATTTCACAAATTTGTAGCCGAAATATCAGTCTATCTGTCGAGTATACAACCAACCGGCTAGTCCATGTACCAATTGGGTTTTTTGGGGTTTGAATTATGTGAATTTTTGACTACGGCAAAGTTGGTCGAAAGAGGGGTAAGTAAAAAAAACCCGAAAAAATTCCAGTTTTCGAAATACTTGATAAAGCGACTGGAATACTTCGAAGACATAATTCTTTATTGAGAAAACAAGCATTGACTAAGTTTCGTATTTGTTTAGTTGTCGTATAGAGCTGTTTAAAATCGGCCTTCTCGAGCCGTTAAAATCGGTCGATGAACGTCAAATCATAAAATGCTCGATAACTCGCCAAAAAAAGATCGGATGAAACTAAAAGTTATATTTTTGTGATAAGGGCTTTGAGGGTATTCTTCGAATGAGTTTTGAAATTTTTCGATTTTTCTATCCTTCATGGCCCAGACGACGCTTACAGACAATTGCTCTTAAGACATTCTCTTTCGATTTCTAAAGACGGTTTGCTTGTAGCTTGAATTTTTTTATGCTAATGAGACAACGAAAATAAGAATCGGCCTATAAGGGTTTGGCTGAAGGCTCTCGGCCAACCAGAATCTTGACAGTGAGAAAAATGTATAATATTTTTTTCTTCAATCAGCTGTATTGCGTATTAATATAAATAATAATAATAGTAATAATAATAAACCATCAACAACAAATACAAAAAACAATAATGAAATAGTGGGATCTAGTCAGATTTAAATTTATATGAAGGATTTACAGTTCACCTTGGTCACCAACTTGTGTTTATTTGATAACCGTCGTCAGACACCTCTCTATAGGAACTAAAATCAACCAGATTGGAACTCATTCTTAATTCATGTTTAATCCTACCATTGAGATGTAATCAATTCAGCAACAATTTATAAGAGAGAGGCTGATTACGGACCGTCTTGCAAGCTTAACCTAGTGATCTAAAGGTCTTCTTCTGCCATGATCTTGAAAGTCAAAAAATATTTCTACGCTTTTGGAAAGTGGCCGCACTTTTATCTGCTTTAGGGACAGTGATCTTCTTTCTTAAGAAGGAAGACATGTCGTTACGAAATGAGCCTTTTTCCCCTTACGACAGGAAGGAAACTATGAGGGTAAACGCTGAGAAGATTTCAAACACTCAAGATAAAAAATCTCCGAATTCTTCTTTCCTTCCAGTCACAGGTTAGTTTTATATTTAGCGTTCTTGCTGTTACTAAGTTTCATTTTTAAAGAAATGTTCCGTGCTGAGAACTCCAGTTTAGTTTTCTTGTAGTTTATTCGCCTAATTTGTGGTTGGTCAGTTTGTGATCCTCTCAGTACTATAGCGGTCATGCCACGGACGAACCATTAAATAACTGATAGGGGCTGCAGGGATTTGTTTTGCACGATAAACTAGTTTCTGAAGTATACAACCCTGCATGTGTTTTCTGGGAGTGCTTGCTCAGTTGATATTTCTTTTCTAAAAGGTAAGCGTTTGCGTCTCTCAACTTGCTTAGCTTGTATAATACGACATATAGGCATGGGTTTAGGATCTTCATGTTGACCGCCCACAGACGATTAAACCTAATTGGTTCATTTGATCAGTCCACCAAGTCTCAATCAGTTTAGTTGAAGATTGACACAACATCTTGGCTGATCAGGCTGTTTCCAGTGTTTACTCTCTTATATCTTTATCTCACGCATATTAAATCAAGATCTGACTCAAGAAGCTTAATTGATAAAATAATTAATAAATAATTGTCAAAGATGGGCAGACTGTTATTAACGGAATTATCCTGCGGTCTAAAACATGGACTGGACTGGACCCGAGAAAACATGAACGGACCGGACGTAGAAAAACATGAACGATATCATTAAATAGATAGAATGCGGCACGTTACAGTCATTTCAAAAGTTAGAATGTCGACCATCACCTTACTAGGATTAAAACTGGCACGAATAGTTTGCGTATGAAATTTTGAAATTGTATCTAAAGAGATAAAAAATTGCTACATTATGATGACCATCAATGTGACATACAGATAAGGTATCCAGACTCGTCTGATCCCGAGTCCATATTTTCTACCACGGCCCCATGTTTTCTACGTCCGGTCCAGTCTATGTTTACACCATGTCTTCACCTTTTTTCTTTACAACTTTATTGGGTATCAATCAGAAAGCAAAATTACAGAATCAACATGCTACCCAAAGAGGAAAGTGCGAACGGGACTCTAGGACCCATGCTAGGCTGTGTACTGTTCTGATCTTGTTCTTTTAAAAACTCGAAGTACAAAGGTCAGTCCAGTCAGTTTACTAACTAGACAACCAGGAAAAACAAACATACAGGAAAGAATAAAAACAAAAGAGATAAAAAAGTAGATTAGACCTAGACAAGTTGAACGCCAAGCAGCAGCATTAAACGTGGCAGCGATGATGTCAGCTCATTTGCATACGGAAATATATTACCGCCTTTTCCCAAGTATCGACATCAAATTAAAAACTTTTAATTAAACCTTGGGTAATCTCGAAAATATCGTTTGAAATTCGGTTCTTTGTATAAAGAGAACACTTCACGAGTTTTTTTTTTTAGGTTATAATTATGTATTACTGAACTTTTCACTGTTTCAAACCCTTTAAAATAAATTATTGAGTTTAAATATACCGAGTGATCGAATTAAATGAATCTTATTTCCAATCGATTGGCTCAAGGGATGAATTACTATTCAGTATGTATTTTTAAGTGGCAAAAAACTCCAAATGTTCATGGTTCGAGTGTCCTCCATTGTAAGAAAAATTCTCAGGCTTACAACAATATTTTAACCTCGTAATCAAAGTGGAAAATATTCAAAAACGCATAGCAAAGAAAAATAAAAAACGGAAAATAAAAAAATCGTGTATTATGAATATTTATGGACATTAAAAGTATCTTTTGTTTGAATGTCATTTTCACTTATATATTTTTTCTAATCTTTAAATTCACTGATTGGCTTCTAGATAGATAACAAAAGCTGTACCACATGCTACAGTCACTCAGGATGTCGTTGAATCAGTCGTTGAATTGTCATACAGATTTACTGAATCTCTTCCATAGTTTTTCAACTTCATTTGACTTGATTCCTTGATGCTCATCCTATATTGTAATATAGGGTTTCACCTTTAAAAATTATAACCGTTTCGAATAATCCTTCAGAATAATTCCTATAAATCAAATTGATAAACTGTGCATCTAAAGCTATTTCAAAAGAAGGTTGAACGCTTAATATTGCATTTCAAGACCGAAGTGAATTGTGGGTCATTGTCTAAAGTAGGATTAATAATTATTTATTCTACTTTTAGTGTGTATTTCAATGCACTATTCAGTATGCAATATTCAGTATTCAACCTTTTTTGAAATACCTTGTACGACAATCGACAACGGCAGTGTGTAAACGTTTTTGTGAATATTATCATATTGTCAGAGGATGAGACGAAAAGAAGAGACTGCAGTGTGCCTATAGACGATGCTTTTCCGTTATGTAAAGTCAAATTCAAAGTAAGTTCCTCTATGATCCATACAAGGGCTGGAAGTCTTCTTTTGTGATAGTGAATCAAACATATCGTTGTCAACATGTCTTTTATAGTGTTGTTTGTACCAACGCTGGACCACAATGCATTCTGTTTATCGAACTCAGAAAAGGAGTTTAAGAAAATAAAACTGTGTCTACATAGATTCATCCAACCTTTCATAATCGTAGACCTTGGCAAACTAATAATATACCCAAATCTAAAATAATTCAGTTTATTTTCTGTCAGTGTTTTATTTGTTCGGTAGGACTGAAGTTTTTCTCCGAAAAAATGTCTCCGAAACAAAATTCTGTTTGTTGTTCAGAACGAACTGGATTTTGTATTTTTTCTCTTGACAGGAATTCAAACAAACATGGAATGAATATTGCCACGGGAAAAAGTTTAAAGTGAACATCAATGATCCTTGCTCAATTCTTGTTTATCTGAGTGAGGTATGAGGTGATGGACTACTCCGACAATGCGGCGGCGACCTTGAATCGCAAGGCATTTTCGGTAGTCCAAAGGGGCAATACGAAAGAAAGACGCTGAAATGATGACCCCACCATATTTCAGAAATTTACTCAGTGGTGGAAGTGTTCATTAATATATATATATATATGGCTCGGATGATCACGTTAATGGCGGTCCCGTCCCTAATTAACTAGAGACGTTAAAAGAGGACCACGAGTTTATCAGTTGAATTACTGTCAAGTGTTATCCTCTATAAACAAAGTTTATTATTATTATTATTATTATTATTATTATATTTTTGGTCAAATTGTCTCGTTGTGAACCGCGGTGTAAATGACAGTCGACGCCATTATAGTAACGTCTATTTGCCCCCTGGATTACCCACGATGCCTTGTAATTCAAAATGGCCACCACATCGTCGAAGTATAGCCATTAAAATACATAAATATACTTAAAATGTAAATTTTTATAAAATTTGTGAAATAATAACGAGTCCTTCAGTGTCATTTGCGAGTAACTGCATTTGCATATCAGTCGGGTTAATATATGGATCAGTAGAATCAACACTAATAACGCAATAGAATTTAAGTTTATTATAATTTGTTGTTAAGTTTATCCTAATTAGTGTTTGATGTTTTATCTTTAAGGTTGAACCGTGGTGTCCTAGGTTACCATGGAGACGAAATGAAATTATTCCCTCTGTGGAGCCGCCTAAAATCGTAAGCAAACGTTAAAAGAAGGTTTGGTTAATATTATGGCCAGCGCTGGTAAAATTCAGATTACAGTTAACTGACATTCGGCCGAATTGACAATTGGGGGTACCCACATTGGCACCCTCTTTAAAATTTTGAAATAAAAAGCACATCCTTGCGTCCACGCACGTTTTCGAAATTAAAGTGGAGTGATTTTGAAAACGAATGATTACATATAGTACTTGTGTGAACAGCGAAAACCGAGGCTTTTGAAAACGTTAATGCTCCATTCGCATCCTTGTCAGTGAAATAATCATCGCATGCGCAGCCATCGATAAAGGATAGTATCAATAAGTGATAGTATCAATACTGAAGTAATAGTATCGATAAGTGATAGTATCAATACTGAAGTGATAGTATCGATAAGTGATAGTATCGATAAGTGATATTGATCGATAAGTGATATTTATAGATAAGTGATAGTGTCGATAAGTGATAGAGTATCGATACGTGATAGTTATCACGAAGTGATAGTATCGATAAGTGATAGTTATCGGTAAGTGACAGTTGTTAGGTGATTGGAAAACGATCACGTAAATTGATGCTAAATGGATGGGGCTGCATGCATCAATTTATAAACTGTCTTCCCAGTGGAGGACTTAACTGTCCTGACAATGTTTTGAATAAAATCTTCAATCAAGAGAACCCCAAAGAGAAATTATTTACACTTCCGTTTGACATCGCTGTCGCAGATTTCGCAAATCGTAAAGTCCTTAATGAATATAATAATAAGATTTCTACATGTACTAGATACTATAATATTTTAATTTAGTCAAATCCAACTAGTGGTCTATCATGAATGGTGCGTTCTGATTGGATGAGCTACTACTAGGGCTATATAAGGTTATGTTCTACTTTGAAAACCAAAACATTAATGTAACTTTGATTCAAGACTTGTTTGCATCTATATATTTGACCGACTAGCTTAGTTGAATTTGACTAAAACAATTAATCCCCTCGCACTCGTGGCCTATGAGTCAATAGCCCATTCGTTCTAGAGATGACTAATTGCTAAATATCAAGTGTCGCATGGTGTGTGGCAAATTACGTAACCATGACTGCAGATTAGTCACGTTAAAAAGCCATTTTGCTTTCCATGTTTGCTTTATGTTTTTTTCCCTTCCTTTCTTTTTTCTTTCTTTCTTTCGTTCTTTCTTTCTTTCTTTTTTGTGTGGGTGTTGGGTTGCGTATTTGGGTCTTTATAAAACCAGAACAAGAACCATAGCAATGATTCCCAGGCACGGTTGCGCATGATCATGAAAATGGATACAATTCAAACAAATATTTTCATTATCAAGAGAATGATATGTCGTCCACCTGACAACGTCACAATTTGAAGATCTCAAAATTAATAGCATTATAATTTCCACTCTTTACTCGACAGCCAGGACTTCAAACTGACATCAAGGGGCTCTTGGAGCTATTAGACGATAAAGACTTTGATTGGATAAGAATGAGAGCCCAGTCATCTTGGTCCCTGTGGGTTGATGCTGCGAAAAGACTGGAAAAGAAGGAGAATCTTGGAGGTCGCAAACGACAACGTGTGAGTAACAACGTGCCTAATTCACTATGACGTCCCTGCTTGTTTGTGTGGGGGATAGAATCGCCAAATCCAATAGAAAATTCAACAAAATTTGTTCCTAGCGAAACAGTTTAATCTAAAATGGCCTGGTTTTCAGATATAATATGTGTTAATATGTACTAAAAAATATTCTGAGCGTTTGCTGGCTATTTTACTTCTCTTCTTGGAATGATACAGGATTTAGAACAATTTGTGGTGAAGGGGGTTATTGAAAGTATTATTTGAATTTGAATTTGAATATGTATAGTGACGTGCATGCGTGACGTCAATCGTATGGAAAAGCATAAAGTTTATTTTCATGAGAATAAAAATCTTTTAAATCTAACTTTTTTCTTTATAGCAAGATGTTGTGTACAATTTCTAATTGTTTCAGGTGGGGCTTAATTTATGGACCTTTATACCGCACACGGCGGCATTAAACCGTATGAGTTAAAAGGTCAAAAACAGTTTTCCGTGTTTGATATTCTGATCAAGACACGCGGGATGTTGAGAGAACACGAGAGGAGCGTAGGAACTCCACGACGCGTAGCGGAGTGGTTTTCAGCTTCTCGGCTACACAGGTAGCCCAAGGTAGCGATATTTATGGACAAATATCAAGAGTTGAGAGAACACAACGACGTGCCACAAGATACATCCTCAAACTGCCATTCTCATCCACGGCCTCTTACAGTTCGAGATTAAAAGCTCTGTCTTTACTGCCAATAACTTACTGGCATGAATACCTTGACATGATTTTTTTCTTTAAACTAACGCACAACCTAATATACACGTGAAGCCCTATCTACAAACTGTTCCTCGACGTACACGACCAACAAGATCATCAAACAGTAATGTTGTCAAGTACGCAGTACGTCAGTGCAAGACCTCTACGTACCAGAAATCCTACCTCATCAGAACAACTAAAATATGAAACGTTCTCGCTGATGAACTAAACCTGAACATGGACAAACTCAACTCATTTTAACACGCCATGATAAGTTACTATCACCTGGCAGTTACAACTGTTACGACCCACGTACTCTCAAAACAGTTTGTTTAAAATGTAACTCTTGCAGAGGCCTCACTCTTGCTACCTCCCGGTTATTTGATTCAAATGTGTCAATATATCTACTTAAATTATCTTTATGCATTAAGTTTCATTTAAGACATTATTTTGTTCCCGCAGTAATTGGCTTATATATCACAGTATTTTCAGTTATCATTTTTCCAGTTTGATATATGGTAAAACTAATAAATTAACATAAATTAATCGAAAATACATCACAAATTAAAAGCTCTATGTATTGTCTGTTGTTTGACCATTTCACTCCTATTTCTTGTGTTTTTCTATACCTTATTATTACCTTATTTTATGAACTAACAGGGGTGTTTTTTTTCTTCTTTAGATTGTTGTGTACTTAGCCGCTGTTGGTCATAATTCCTTCATTCTCGACGCAGCATTCAAGGGGGGACCTCTTGGTGAGTTGGTTCAATGGGCCGACGTTATCTGTTCTCTGTACATACTGGGGCACGACCTCATTGTAACTACCAGACATCAACGATTCAAGAATGGAGAGTAAGTTGAACTTGACTATTTATTATGCTTGCCGTCTTAATGCAATAGCTAGTAGCCATTCAGAGGCTGAGGAATAACCTGAGTCGAGGTGCCACTGCTGTGCGTCGTTGACTGTTTCAGGCCCCGTCCACACGTACCCGTAAATTTTTGTATCCGCAAATTTTTTTTTCGGATACGAAAATGTTTGCGTCCACACGCAGCGTATTCGAATCGTTTTCACCGTCCACACGTGTCCGTTTTCGTGTGGACGCAAACATTTTCGTAACCGCAAAAAAAATTGCAAATTCAAAAATTTACGGATACGTGTGGACGGGGCCTTAGGGGGCAAAATTGACGCCATCTTGAAAACAAATGTAAAACCGTCCCTTAATATATGCCGACTCAAAATTGCAACTCATACAGTCAAGCCAGTTTTTTCTCTCGATCTGGAAATGGCTAATAACAGTCAGGTGTAAATAATCAAATTAAAAAAAAAAATAAATAAAATAATAATAATAATAATAATATTAATATATATTAAAAAATATGAGGAGGATAACGATGATGATAAAAAATCCGATGTATAGCTTTTTTCATAGAATTTTGTCCAAGCATCAAAATGGCTGCGCATTAAAGGAAGTAGCAGCAGTGGATCGTATCTTTAGCGATATCATAGGATACAGGATGCTGGGCTTCGAGCTAGGACCAACATTTCCATCTTACGGGTAAGACGATGGTCAATGAAACAGTTAAGAAAGATACTGAATGAATGAAACATGAGGTCAAAGGGATTCAGATTTTGATTGAATGTAACATGAGGTCAAAGGGATTCAGATACTGATTGAATGTAACATGAGGTCAAAGGGGATCCAGATACTTAATGAATGGAACATGAGGTCAAAGGGGATCCAGATACTGAATGAATGGAACATGAGGTCAAAGGGGGTCCAGATACTGATTGAATGGAACATGAGGTCAAAGGGGGTCCAGATACTGATTGAATGTAACATGAGGTCAAAGGGGATCCAGATACTTATTGAATGTAACATGAGGTCAAAGGGGGTCCAGATACTGAATGAATGTAACATGAGGTCAAAGGGTGTCCAGATACTGATTGAATGTAACATGAGGTCAAAGGGGATCCAGATACTGAATGAATGGAACATGAGGTCAAAGGGGATCCAGATACTGATTGAATGTAACATGAGGTCAAAGGGGATCCAGATACTGAATGAATGGAACATGAGGTCAAAGGGGATCCAGATACTGAATGAATGGAACATGAGGTCAAAGGGGGTCCAGATACTGAATGAATGTAACATGAGGTCAAAGGGGATCCAGATACTGTTGAATGAAACATGCGGTCAAAGGGGATCCAGATACTAAATGAATCTAACATGAGGTCAAAGGGGGTCCAGATACTGAATGAATGAAACATGAGGTCAAGGGGGGGTCCAGATACTAAATGAATCTAACATGAAATCAAAGGGGGTCCAGATACTGAATTAATGAAACATGAGGTCAAAGGGGGTCCAGATACTGAATGAATGAAACATGAGGTCAAGGAAGATCCAGATACTTAATGAATGGAGCATGAGGTCAAAGGGGGTCCAGATACTGAATGAATGGAACATGAGTTCGAAGGGGTCCAGTTACTGAATGATGATGTAACGCGCTTTCATTTATTTCATGTGTTTTTTTACGTTTGTAAATTGTAGATGTAAATTTCTAATGCTGGACAGCTTTGGAACAGAGGCGGAATTTAATTATGCCTTTTACAAACCACCATTACGAAGATCTGGCTGGGGGAACCTGAATGCTAAGTTGAAGCAGTTTATGACGATGTTCCGTAAGGGATCTTTATTTTTATACTTCTACTTGTGAGAAATTGTGCGCCATTCATTAACAATACCAGAAACTCTTAAAGGAGTCGAAATGTGTATCAGCCATACATATCTTTTGTACGATGCTCCGGAATATCCCACTATTTAAAAATAAAATTATTTTCAGTTAAAATCATAAAATTATCAAAACTATAAATTACGGACAAATATCCCCAATGTTATAATTCCAAATATTGTATCAAACCTTCTTATTTGCATATATGAAATTCCCCTCATGGGGTTTCTAAGTTTTTTACATTAAATATTGAAACCTCCAGTGGTTGTCCGCGGCACCGAGCCTTTCAAAGCCGACTCCTCGTCAGCACAGTGAATCTAGTGAGTTGGCACTCTTCTTCAGTCGTTTCATCTAAGGCTCGTAATTTACCTATTACGTATGTTCTTATATAATATAAAGAGGGGGAAAACTTGCCCGCTGTGGTTTATACAGCTGTTACGAATAAAAATCATCGCGTTTTCTAATTTTCGTTAAACATCTTTTTACCATCAGCTCACAGCCCCGATAATCTGTTTTTGGGGTTTGCTGTGCCAATGAAGTCCAGACCTGTACGACTCAATCAATCTGAACCTGAAAAGAAGCCGAAAGCATTGATTTATGGAAAGGACCATGATTACTACAGGGTTAGTTGATTTGTTGGTTTGTTGTGACCAGTATTAGTTGTTAACTAGATCTAGAACGCTTTGCATCGTGGGTCTTTTAGGGGAGGCTTTATTAATCATATTGAATCGTTTTCTTTTGCTGATGAAAAGTGAAATTGCTAAGAAACTTTGTCTTGTTAATTTTCGTGATGCATAAAACGTCAACTGATTGATGAAGCGTCCCTCAAATCAGCCTCCAGTATAATGCAAGGCCTTTTTTACAAGTCTGGAACGGCGCTCATCGGCTAATGTTTGCCATTGAATAGTTGACAATACTATTATAGGGAAATTCCTTGATTACCACAGCGCTAGTCGTTTTTTGTGCCGCTTGTTAGTAGTTCCTTTGTGATTGATCAATGTCGATATTGCTTCTGCTGAAATGTTAAGATGGCAACACACGATGGGGCATCGCTTGCAACGTTTTAGAAATCAGACCGCTGATAAGGCAGGCTAGGTGTCGGCATGGTTGATGTTGCATCCCGCGGACTCTAGAAAGTAAAAATCACTTCTAATTCTGCGACGTGGCATGCAACATGGCACCCATTTCATACCAACCAACTATCTCCTATTCCACTTGTCTTGAACTCAATCTAGCATTTTTTCACAGGGTAAAAGAAAGTATTTAGACATATTGAACAAATATGTGGAGCTCCACTGTACTATCCCGTTAGAGGTGAATATTTTTGCATTTGCCTTGTGTAATGGACCAAATCCACTTGGGCTTAATTTCAGAGCACTTGTCAGTCTCTTGAGAAAAGATTCTTTGTTTGACATGTACTGATCCATATTCAGTTGTCTTCTTATGTGCAAACGTTAAACAAAGAAATAATACTCTAGGGAATGATACGTGGTCTGCATTACTAATATCGAGGAGTTCTTTTTGTTTCTGTATTTCTGGAGGTTAATTTGACATAACTGCTTGTTTTGAGGAGAGGTAGTGTCACTTGACCTATTAATGCAAAGATGAGAGTATATATGGGTATTAATGCAAGTCACCCATTATACTGAACGATATTGAACAGTATACAATCTATCATTGTTTCATTTTCCAACAGGACAAAAATATTCGAAGTACGGTTCCCGAATATGTTATAAACCACGGCATCGTTAACAACACTGAGCTCGTCAGAATACTTCAAGAATCGAAGGTTAGTTTGCAGCACAGAAGTGAAGTGAAGTGAAGTGAAGTGAAGTGAAGTGAAGTGAAGTGAAGTGAAGTGAAGTGAAGTGAAGTGAAGTGAAGTGAAGTGAAGTGAAGTGAAGTGAAGTGAAGTGAAGTGAAGTGAAGTGAAGTGAAGTGAAGTGAAGTGAAGTGAAGTGAAGTGAAGTGAAGTGAAGTGAAGTGAAGTGAAGTGAAGTGAAGTGAAGTGAAGTGAAGTGAAGTGAAGTGAAGTGAAGTGAAGTGAAGTGAAGTGAAGTGAAGTGAAGTGAAGTGAAGTGAAGTGAAGTGAAGTGAAGTGAAGTGAAGTGAAGTGAAAGCATTTGCCACGAGAGTTTAAACCGAAAACTTGCAAGTTGATGTTATCATAATATTGTGTAAAATAGTAGAATTACTGAACGATGGCATACTGTTCTTAACACTACTGCAGGTTTTCGTCGGCCTTGGTTTTCCGTTCGAAGGTCCTGCACCTCTTGATGCTGTTGCTAATGGGTGCTTCTACATCAACCCAAAGGTAAAAGGAGCTGTTTCATTTTGGTTAATATCATGGCCATTATATCAAGATCTATTTTCCTAGTTTTACTAACTCTTCCGTTTTTATTTTTCTTCAGATTAATCCACCTCATAACCGAGATAACAATGCGTTTTATGGTGGTAAACCAACTGCTCGTAAGGTAAGAGTATTAATTGATACGAACATTGAGTGGAGCGATTCGTCCAAAGGGTTGCTCGTATCGAGCAGGTTAGTTTAAGAGTACATGCATGCATATCACCCGGACAAACGGGAAGGTTCCCGGGTTTTTTCCTCTCAATCTCGGAATGGCTAATAAGAACAGAAAATGTGCGAGATCGGGAGTTTTGCGGTTTTTACTGAAGTCATTTTTTCAATCAATTATAGGTTACTTCACAAAATCCTTACGCTGAAGATTTCATCGGGAAACCATACGTCTACACGATTGATATGAATAACGATACAGAAGTTGAAAATACGATTAAAGAGATATTAGCATCTAAGGTAAGCCAAGGCTAATGAGGTAATGAGTGCCATACGTAAGAAACATCGGTAACTCATAGACTCTTTCCCCAATTTTAATCTTGGCCTTTCTGTGGTTTGTAATCTAAATTAAGTAAATAGCAGATATTAATTATGGATGCATGTGATTGAGATGCAAATGAGACAACAAGCATTGTATCGACCCGATAGAATCACTTGCGAATATCTCATGCGTTGATGGGGGCTTAACCGTATTAACAGCTACTGATCGAGCTTCCTTGGCTAAAACAATGGAAGCCCGCTTAATTCATATTTTATGACACAAGTAGGAATGTTTTACCTCCAACATAATTCTCGATAAACAGTTCATGTTCTGGACGAATATAATGTATATATTGTATAGTATAGTGTTAACCTTACTAACCGTCCCATTCACTATCACTAGAATGCTTTTGTTAATGTTCATTATACACTTTTTTTAGCTTGGGTGCAATGTTTTCCGGTTTCTTACTAAGTGTCATTCCCTAGAGTATCCATTTCTTCGCTTAACGGTTGCGTATGATCATGAGAAGACACATGACTAGATGCAACTCAAACAAGAATCGTCCGGCGAATTTCAAGAGAATGACACGTGGTCTGAAATGGAGAACCTTACGCCCAAGGTAAATACTAAAGGTGTATTAGTATAATTTAGACTTCAATATAGAGTTTCTCGAGCTGTGATTGGTCGAGCGACCTGTACTTCTGAGACGATAATCACTGTTGGGGCCCTGCTGGAGCAGTGATTATGAGGTTTTACACAGTTTTCCAGATCGGAAGTAATATTAAAAATCAACCACACCCTAAATCAATTGTTTGATGTGGGTTCTTAAATTCTTCGGAAACCCCAGATTCTTAAAGTCGGGGACGGAATGATATCAACAGGAGAGCACAAGGCTGAATTATAAACCCGGGATAGGTTTTTAATTACACGGATATATTGTAAGCAATATATCCAAAAGCAACAAAGCAACAGTAATCTACCTCTCTGAATACAATATAATTTAGTATTTCGTGTTTTGCATCGAAACAATGGAATTTAGGGCTTAGTTGATATTTCAAACCAGTTCAAACGCACGGGGCTCGGTTTTGCATTAGAATTCAAGACCTCGCCCTAACGTTTGAACATTTATCTAAAACCTCTTTTATCCTGAATTTCGACTTTTCTCTGATATTCAAGTCTAAAATTATACTAAATCAATTATTTCCCCCAGGCTCACTGATTATGGTGATATATACCGAGCCGCGAGTCTGTAAATATTCCACCGATAATCACCTCGCCTTCGCCCATTATTAGCACGATTAATTAGCACCATTTTCTTGTTGAATTCATCATTTTTTTGCTAAAGTTTCTTTTGAATTCGCTCGTAGGAAGGTTCCTCATCTTCCCTTTGAATTTACACACGAAGGGATGTTGCAGAGAGTGAATGCGTTTTTGGAAAATCTTGTGAGTAGAGCAATAGAAAAAACGAATGAAAGGGAGGGAGGAGGATGGGAGGGGGAGGGAGGGAAGGTAAGGGAGGGAGGGAGGGAGGGAGGGAGTTAGGGAGGAAGGAAGAATGAGAAAAGAATGAGAGGAAGAATAAGATAAATGAACTTAATGGAAAAAATTATAAATATAGTAAATTTTACATACAAAAAAGAGAGACGACCATCTCTTGAAAGTCAATATACGAGTCCCGTTCACCTCTCAAACATTCAATCCAGATATACCTATGAACCTAAACTTGATGCCCAGTCCAACCCCCATCCCAACCCAACAGAAACGCATCTTAGTTTAAAACCCCTGCGAAATTTAACCCCATCCTCAACAGAAACGCTCATTTCCTAACTACTGCCATGTCACGTAACTGTTTGTTTTGTAGGATTTGTGTACGTCAGATCATCAATGGCCTCCCAAGTTAGAAATGAAAGTATTGATGGTCAATTAGGAAAGTCTTGCAGAGACGTCTGTTTTGAAAAAGGTTTGTTACAAATTTTGTTTTGGGCGATCGTTGTTTCTTTTCCTGCAGAACAGGATCAGAAAGGGTTAGTTGAAACCCTTATGCATGCAGTACTGCATTTAGAATTGCTGCCTTTGTTAAGAATGAGTAACTTTGATTGGATGTTTATCATTTCCCCCCAGGTCTGTTATGTGAGCCTGCATTTTTTCACTTTCTGAACAACATTAAAGAGTTAAAAAGGTACGTCCGTAGATAGAGGAGCTAGAGGTATTAGCGACAATCGTTTGCAACACTTATTGGTCGTCAGTCATAATAGAATCATGCTCGAGCTTTGACCATATACCAACACACAGGGTCCGCGGAATATATTTATTAGGGGGGTTTTGTCTTTGACAATATTTATTTTTGACCTCCGCTGGTACTAGGATGAGATTATGAAATCGGACAATGAGTTTAACTTTTGAAGTTTGAAAGGCTACATGATGTTATATTCTATAAGCAATTGGGATGAGTTTCCCCTGTACTTTTTTAAGCGTCTAAGCGTTTCCTAACGCGAAGTAGCTTACGCGGGTACGTTGAGTCGGTTTTTAAAATCATTTCGGTGTATTTATATTTGTTCATCTTCAGATCAGGATTCGGTTGTAAGGAATACAATAAAGAAGAGTCAATCTACGCACCATCGTTTAACACCACCGACAAGAGCTGCGTCCTTCAAGACATGCCTTTACTGTACAGCTGTGTTTCTGAAGCTAAAGACACCGCAAGACTATGTCCTTGTAGAACGTATCGGAAAGAACAAGTAGCGTTGTACAAATAGACCGACCTCTCGCAATGCGATAATCGTCCATTTTGAATTTTGAATTTGAATCAGTGGGACAATGGCGATTGCTAGGTGTGAATCACACGCAACGTGCATGTTTCAAATAATAATAATGGATATATCATCATTGGTTTCTTTTGTTTTATTCTATCATATATACACTCCTTTCTACCACCTCTTTCTCTTTTACTCCGACGAAGTACTAGCGTCCGAAACGTCAGTAAGTTTTTTCATTTTTTTCACGGTGTACAATTTACCTTTTCATCATTACTGTTTCATTAGAAACACCGACGCAGCTCACACTAGTTTTTAGCTAGTTATATCTTCTTTTGTAAATGCAATTTATTTTTTTTAAATTTGTTTTTGGTATTTTTGTCATTCTGTCCTCCTCTGGCGACCATAATTAATCCTTAGGTTAAGACAATAGACTTTTTTGATGTGACGTCATTATAAAATAGGTCAATTAGATTACCTTGAACATCTCAATATTATTCATATACTTATAACTAGCCAGACAGGAAGAAAAATCTTTAAAGAAAGAGTGAGTGAGTCGTGAGCATTTTTAGTAGAGTTATTCGCTTCATAGCTGCTACAATCACTGGACATATTTCATGGGACAAATACAAATAACGGTCTACGTTTTCATAACCTTTACCAAACGGAAGGGTATTTAAAATTTTCTCTTTCTTTGAACCTTTTCATCTCCGGCCCATTCCCCCGCGATCAATATTGATTTTTTCTTCCGTCTAGTTGGATCCTCAGTTGTTTTGGAACAACAATTGTTCGTGGGGGAGGGGAAAAGGAACGCTTGCTACTAGAACCTCGGAAAAAGTTAAGATGGGTAAACCAGGCGGTTATTTGAAATATAGTTAATAGAGGGGAATGGTTAGGAAACTTATTGTTATCTGTCTTTGTTCGATCGCTTTTGATGTTGAACCGGTCTTGACCCTGCACAATGTTTGATTTTTGCTCGTCCGAAATTGCAAAATAAGTAAACATATGCTTTGCCTACGGGATTATTGTAAGGAATATTCAAATATCTCTTATAAATCTTTAAGTTTTTTGAACTAGCAGCCAAAAGAAAGATTTTTGTCTGTTCACTCAGCCATTGCCAACAATGGTAAACAATGGTAAAACAAAGGATTGTGCACGGTCGCGCTTGAAAAAAGTGAACAAAGACATATAACAATAGGTTTCATAACCATTCTCCTCTATTAACTATGTTTGAAATAAGAACACGATCGTAGCGATCCTAACGATCTCCCATCTCCTCAACCACCAACACTAGACCAAAACTCTTCTCTACGTTACCTTGTAAGACAATAAGTGGGTTTTTTATTTAGCATCCCAGATTAATGACTGAATCTATCCCCCCTCCTCCCGCTTCAACCGCGACAAAATCCTCTTCGCTTTTCCGTTGAAGCCCTTGAGCTTTCTTAAACCGATTTATTTTTTTGGAGTACTAAATGCTAACATCACCGTCAAAGCTTAATTCTACTCATACTACTCACTATATTAATGATCATCTCAACACGAAAATATCCATAAACCAATCACTGTTTTTTTTTCGAGTTTAAGATCTAAATCTTCAAGTACTCATCTTTGGTTAATTTCCAGTTTTTTTTCCTAGCTATTCACATCATTCTATGACAGTCGTGGTTCACTAATCGAAATGGGCGGCTTTGTCACGTACAAAGTCAATCTTGTGGCGTTTGACCTTGAGTTTACGCTTGTTTCCCGTTTATACTCAACGACACATTATTATGTGTAACCAAATGAATATTCATGTATAACCATCCATTTTAGCTTTACAAGTGTTACCTTATTTGAATATTGTATCTCCAGGCCCCGATATGTAACTAGGCTAGCCTGTCAGATCATTCAGCAGTCCTATGGGCTCTCAGATCATGATGACTTCCGGCAGCCACCGGAAATAAGTGTTTTAAAATTAAGTTTTTCGGCAGATCGAAACCACAAAAAATTCGACCCAATTTTATTCTTCTTACGTTATCCAAGACTTTAAATGCGAAGATCAAGAATAAAGCCGTGGGATGACAGCGGAGACATTTCGAGAGATTACGAGTAAGTCAAGTTGGGCAATTTTTGCTCAGTCCAATCACACCTCCGCCAAGGCCGCGTCACAACGGAAGTGATGTGGTTTATTTTTAAACAGGCTATTTAACATGAACGTGTGACAGCATATAGTCATTAATTTCTGTTTCATGGATGGCACTGTTTTAAAATGTCAAAACGAAAGCTAGGTGCTGAAGATTCAAGGCTTGAAAAGTCACTACCCAAGCGACAGAAAACGAAATCAGTTCGGTTTGATAAAGCTACTGTATTTTATTTTCCTCGTCGTCAAGGGTTCGTGTCTGTGCCTTCTTCGGGTGGTTTTACTCTGGGCATGGCGAACAATCATTGCTGGGAAGAGACAATACACCTCTGTTCTTTGAACGACGAATTTATTACAGACAGCACCAAACAAGTCGTTTCTATACCACAGAAAAAGAGGAAAATCCTCTTGAAGAAATCTGGAATCAAGAGAATTTTTAAGAAGGAGGAAAAAGATTGCATGGAAATAAGGCTTTCTCGAATCCTCTGTGGTTGTTCCTGCGGGGAGATGTGTGATGCAGAAACTTGTGAATGTTCATTAAACGGCATTGGGTGCCAAGTCGACTACGGGAAATATCCTTGTTCTTGTGAAAAGAATAGCTGTAAAAACAAAAACGGTAGGAAACAGTACGACCCTAGTATAGTGGAGAGACACTATTACGAGACATTTACTCGACTCAATGGAATTGCTATTAATGTTGGGCTTGAACAGATACTCTGATAGATACAACACATTTAGTATTAGTGAATTTTTGATTTATGTCCAGATATATTCAGTATGACGATGCCTCGAAGATATGAAACTTTATTTTCTCGATGGAAAAGACATTTGGTTATTAAGAGCAGTATGTTCTGTTTTTCCGAGCAATACAACTATCCAAATACATTGTGTTTACATGCAGCGCAACGCCAGTCAAACATGACAGTGCCATAAATTTCACAAATATGAAAATAATGCTGAACATTTTGATTCCCAATTTCGATATTATTTTCGATTTTGTTTGGAAAAAAGAAGAATTATATTTAAAAATTATATTATTTAAACAAATGATTATAATTCTGAAGCTACAGTATAAAAGAAAAATAAAATACTATAAATGCACACGACATTAATTTTGAGTCACGCGTCACGCATTCCATTGTATTACTGTCATGCTTACTTGTGTCCTTGACCTCACCATTGGTTTAATTTGAAGGTGGTGACGTAATATTATACGGAAAAAGCTATAATACTACCTAAACAAGTACTTGTGGGCGAGTCTTGTAAATGAGGTTAAGTTTACATGTAGTGTTTTCAAGTGAAATCATGACGAAATTGCATAAACTTATATCCCCATGCATTTCCTATTTTTTGGAAAAAGGCTTCAAAAGATGACGTAGGTGCTAATTTTGAAATAAACCGATCTGGTTTATGCTAATTTTAAACCACTCTTGAGGGCAAAAGATGACGATGTACAATCGCTTATGAGTCTTCAGTTGAGAATTTAGGTATTTTCCTGAGGATTCTAGCTAGAGATTCTTTTTTCGTTCGTTAACGCGGAATATTTAGTTATAAGCTTGATTGGCATGAATAAAGAAAAGTGAAGGAAAGTTAAGTTTCGTGCTCTGGATATTGATCAGCGGCAGTGTACTTTATGGATATTCCTGAAGGCGCTGTATTGTTCCAAAAAATGGCGAGGTCAGGAAGGAAGGTCATCACGGAGCCTAGTAGCCTGTCTACAGCCCGACTACGTCTTAACAAGAGCTGAAAGTCAGGCTGCACGCAGGCTATGAGACTAGCTGATGGAACGGAGGAGGCATTTGCTGAAAAATGGCTGAAGCCGAAAATTCCAATATCAGTGTCAGGGATATTTTCCAGTTCTAGGTGGTGATCTACTCTAACCAACTACTGTAGCAATATTTTTGAGTCTAAGTTCCTGTTGCATGATGATTTAGTCACCGGGTGGCGAAGCTGTGAGAACGCGCACCTCTCACCGTCGATCGAGTCCCGCCGTACTTGGTGTCGTTTGTGAGTAGGGCTGCTAGTTGGTTCTCTCCAGTGCTTCGAGGGTTTTCTATGTTTACCAAATTCCAATTGGAATTCAATGGAAGCAGAGCCACTCTGTGGAATTCACTGTTAACCCCAATATTGTTATCATCATCAGTATCACATTCAATGGTTCCAATTGCAGGAGAGGAGAGAAGGAGAAGAGAAAAGGAGAAAATGAAGCCCTTCCTCTTTATTGTATTTCCCTCTAAGAGCACAGGCTAGCAGGCCATTCATCTTGAATCCTAACGGTGGTCTTGACCAGCAACCAAATACGTTGAATTCCTTCACCAATCAAGTATGAATGAACCTACATCTTACGCATGCAATCTCAGTCAAAATCCATAATTAATTAGCTATAGGGCCGAACCAGTTTCAAGCAAGGTCCTTGCAATTGTCCCATTGATCGTATTCAGAAAGTTGCGCGTTGTGCAGAGCCACGTACTGATACAGGATCCACGACCAGAGACTTGTTTGAATATTGCTAATACTTAAAAAAAGAGAAATGAAATATTACAGTATTAATCCGTTACTAGTCAAAGTGAGACACAAACGAAAAACCGGCGACAAAATTAAGCTCCAATTATATCATGGGTTAAGTAAAACGGCCATTCTATAACTATTAGAGTCCTGGTTTGTTTTAAAATGGCTGATTGCCACCTTTCAGGGTCAGACGGGAGATTATTGTATTACCAAATGCATGATTAGAATGAAAGACAGCATAGCTGAAATGCTACTCAACCCTCCGCGTATGGCAGAAATCTGGCTACGTTCCTGTATTGTTCTTTATCTCGTGGTTTCGATGCATTAGTAAACGGTCACAAAACCGAAGGCGACTGACCAGGAAATAAATCAGTGGAATATACGTCATACAAGCCGGATGGCAGACTGAATGGAATGGAAACTGGGGTTTGCTTTTCTCCGACATCGGGAAAATATTGGATTTGATTTGCTGGAAGTGGACTGACTTAGCTTTGGAAATGATAAATTGAATCGCTGAAACGAAACGGAAATGGATTTTTTTAGTTGTTTTTGGGGGGGTGGGGGGGGGGAAGGAGGGGGGGTAGGTAGGGGGTGCAGAAGTCAACAAATGCAGTCGTTCTGATAGCCGCGTGCAAGAAGTAAATGCTAATAAAAATTAATTCATTAGGCTAGACGACCCAACAAGAGAATGAGAATTTAGGCTCCATGTTACTTCCGTAGGTTAGTCGACCATATACCACGCGGTACCACTCCAATGCGTTCAGTCCCTCGCGGTGATGCTCAACAGTACATACACAGGAAACGAACTGGATCAGTTGACCGAAAGAAAGATTTCTCAGGATCGATCATTCTTTCTCCTTTTCTCCCCTTTACTCTTAATCCCGATAGGCTAATCTCAGCCGGCCTGTCATGACTAAGCTCTTGTCATTGTGCCCGAAACATGTATGTATTTACATAAAATTAGTTTGTGATTTGTTGTTGGACATCCGATCAAGAACATGACAACATCAGTATCTCAAACGCAAATAAATATTTGATTAAAGCAAGACTCTTTCTGTGTTACCCAATGCGACTGATTTGAGGGAAAAAAAATCATTGTTACGAGAAAATAACCATCGTCAACGGAATGCGAAAAAAATAATTAAGTCGCTTTAAGATCGAGAAGGAAGAGATCTAGATCTCGCGCCGCGCAATCCTCCGGCCTGATTTCAGTGGGTGAATGAAAATCAACAAGGCGAAATCATCAAACTCAAACGTTAATAACCATGATAATGATAAAAATGGTTGTAAAACAAATGAACGGCTAGCATATGATAGCTTTATAGTTGAAATAAAGTAAGCATTTACAAAAGTTTTCTAAGGAACATAAGTAAGATTAACGCCATCATGTTTCACGGACACGTGACGTAACTTGTTGAAGGCTTCTGGGTAAATTCTTGGCACTTTGTTACATAAAGAAAGGCTATCATATCAAGTTTGGTGTTAGAAGGCAGGCTACTTCTTGCACAAATCTTTAACTTTCTCGTCCATAAACCACGCCAACGCAGAACCAAACTGTTAACACAAAAGCCTGAATTTCTGGAGCACTTTTTGGGTTTGTTTACAACAAGCGTCGGCCATTTTCCAAGAGTCCACGTACGTACGTCAGAACTTTATTATAAACTCAAAATATCCACACTTCCTCTTTTCCTAAACTAAATTATTCGACATAGAAATAATCATCTGAGGTAGCATTTCCGTGGCTTGTTAATCTTGTTCGTCTGCTAACGAGATATTTAAAACCTCCAAGAAACTCTGTGGAAGCCATATTTTGTCAAACGAAAGTTGTGGACCAAGCTTGGCGCCTTCGTTTTACTTTGATTTTATTTAAAGATCATGAACTTTTCTTCTCTATCACTTATTGATAGAGGGGCTTGCTCTTGGCGGAAATAAAGGCTTCTAAATGGCCACAACAACGACTCAGCTCCGTAGAGACAATCGTGTGACGGCGAGAAAAGATTATGATTATGAAAATGTCAGTCCGAAGTCTGAACGAAGGTCGAACTTGAACGTGGAAGTCAAAGGAAAAAAGACTACTGTACGTTCACACAAGGATGAACATTCGGTCAAGTTCCAATACTCTAAGTTTGCTGTCACTCCAAAAACGCTTCTTCATTCCAACACGGACTCAGCTATTCCAAAAAGAATAAATTCAACGATAACATCACATGAAGAGGAACTTGGGAAAAAGCCTGTCAAAACTGTGGTTAACCGAAAGAATTCCGACCAGGAATCGAATAGATTGAGTGTCAGCAAACTTAAAAACATTTTTGATTCGCTGGCACCCAATGAATTAAGCTCCTCCAAGCCACCTCTAAAGCCAAGGCCAAAATCAGATGCTGTCGTGAATAAGGACCAGGATAAAGACCAAGCACTTGCACCGATAATAAACCGATGGTCAGTGCCTAGGTATGTCAAACAGGCTTCTTCTTCTGAAAGTAGTCAGAATTATAAAATCTACGTGACCGAGGGAATCGCAGCGAAAAGAGCCAGGTTTGAATCCCACTCGAATGAAAATCTTCCCTGTATCTTAAAGAAGGGAATTTCACCTAAATTATCAGATTTGGTTCCAGAATTAACCGAGGGAATTCGATCTAGGACACGATCCGACCCTGGTTTCAAACCTAGACAACGCGGAGAATATAAACAGAGAAGTCTTTCAGATGTAGGGCAATCAAATGGGGAAATACATTTTTTTGAGAAGAGAAGATCATTTGATGATTCGGCCATTGGTAAGCCAAGATCGCTAAATCGCCTGTCAAAATCCAATAGTGTGGAGATTTTGGATGTCAGCGAAAGCATTAGAGAAAGTCCAATGATTACTGAAGAACCACAACAAAGCAAAGTATTTGATTCAGTCGAATTTGCAGCACCTATAACGCTTGATGATTATCACGTCAAAAATGGTGAGACTGTAGATGATATAACAGAGGGTAGTAAGGAATCCAGGATTGATTCAGGGATTTCTTCATCGATGGAAAGTAGTGAAGGAAATTCTGAGGAACTACAAAAGGAAGAGCTTGAAGAAGGACATATTCTGCAGGAAAGGAAACATGTTGAGGCACATGAGAAGAAAGATGATGGCCCCAGAAAGCACAGTAATAAGCAGTTTATAAACGACTCTTTGGTGTATGGCAGAGCAGGGGAAGTACGAGAAGCAAACTGGATTGATGAAGAAGTTACCCCAGAAAAACCCAATGATCCAACACCAGTGTATGTAGCTCCACATATGAAAAAGGAAAAAAGTGATACAGAGGTTGATCGGGATTATGGCAGTAATGCAAAGGAAAAGGTTGCACATGCAACTGTTGATGATGGTGCAGCATCATCTGATGAGGAGAGCAATGGCAGTTTCATTGAGCACAGCTCCCCAGAAGCTGATTCCCAAGATGTATCAACAATTTCTTTCCTCTATGAAAATAAGCCTCTGGTCTCTGCTTTAAGCAAGAAAGACAAATCTAAATCCAGAAGCATAAAGTTTGATGATACTGAACCAGCCAAATATTTTACCTATAGTGCAGAGGAATATGATAGAGCGAATGATGATATTGATCCAGTTACGGCATCAGCAGAATGGGAACTGGAAAAGAGGGTAGAGAAGATGGATGTATTTTCAGTGGATTTACAAAAAGGTAAGATTGTGTGATTTTTAATATAGATAATCAATATAAAAATATGACCAAAAATATATATATTACTCTGTAAATATTGTACATGTACATGTACCTAAGATTATTATTTACAACATAGGTATCTTTTATTGTACTTCAACTCATGTGTTATGCACAAATACAAACCTAACAATAAATCAGAAGGACATTTCATGCAAGAAACTAAAATTTGACAAATAAAAGAAAATCATAAAGAAAATCCTGGGGTATTTATCTTAGGATTAATGTTACAAAAATAGAGAGGAATATGCTGGATGCCCTTTGAATAGCCTCAAATTAATCTCGTCTTACATCTAAAAAGAATATAACACAGCATTCTACATGTATATTCCTATAGCTGTATGGGTATTGCTTTGTTTTTGTTTTGTACTTATATGTGTGTGTGATTTGCTTTGTTTTTGTTTTGTACTTATATGTGTGTGTGATTTGCTTTGTTTTTGTTTTGTACTTATATGTGTGTGTGATTTGCTTTGTTTTGTACTTATATGTGTGTGTGATTTGCTTTGTTTTTGTTTTGTACTTATATGTGTGTGTGATTTGCTTTGTTTTTGTTTTGTACTTATATGTGTGTGTGATTTGCTTTGTTTTTGTTTTGTACTTATATGTGTGTGTGATTTGCTTTGTTTTTTTGTACTTATATGTGTGTGTGATTTGCTTTGTTTTTGTTTTGTACTTATATGTGTGTGTGATTTGCTTTGTTTTTGTTTTGTACTTATATGTGTGTGTGATATTCAACTTAGTATTTATGGTCCAAGAAATCTATTGTCATTGATTCCCATCAGTCCTATATTATAATCCCCTTTTAGCCTTCAGTTAAACACATATTTTGTTATTCTTTACATCTAGATTGTTTGAATTGAAATTTTAGTTCTTTTGTCCCATAAAATAATTTGGTATCTTTTTATCTTCGCACAACATGAAAATATCAATTTGTCGGAAAGAAAACACACATTTGCTAAGATATTAGGAATTTGCATTTATAGTCATTAAACTGACAGTTTTCAATCAGTTATTAAATTGGTTGGATTGCTTTAAGTAGATGCTGAAAAATATTATGTGCTCTAAACATATTGTACAGTCTATGTGTTAAATCTTGTACAGGAATAGGGAATGGTTAATGTACATATATGTGTGTTGACAATTAATGAAACATTCTAGAGAAATCTAATATAGTTCATTCAATTTCAGTTCAATTAATTTCAATTCAATTTGTTCATAAAATTTCTTAATCCTAAATACAGTGGAGAGCAAATATTTTCAACTTATTATTCTCAAATAATGATTTAATAGAAGAAATTTAGACGGTGTTTGATCAAATTGGTTATTTTTATTCAATGCATTATGTATTATTGTTGTTTTTTTTGTTAATTATTTTCTACTCTGTTATGCTCCAAGTCAAAAAATTTGCAAGTCAGGAATGAAAAAACAATTGGTATGCAAGAAAGGAAAATAGAAGTAGGATTTTCATTGAAAGCATTGTCATTATGAAATAGAGAAAGCCAATATCCTAAATACATACATATTACATAATGCAAATTTTGATGACCTCATTTCCTTAGGCCAATGCTTGGTGTATAAACAATCCATCCATCATGTATATTGCACACTTGAATTAGTTGGCTGTATTATCAATGGCTTAAGCATTCATTGGTCACAAAAAATTAATTATTGCAATTGTGAATGTATATAATATATATATATATATATTTGTTTGAAGAAAAAGTCAAGACAAAAATGTTGTCTTGACTTTTTCTTCAAACAAATTTGTTTGAAATATGAATTTAATTCCACTCTACTTCTATCAATGTATTGAGCACTATTTTACGGAAAATCGATTCATAGGTTTCTTATACATACATATATACTGTACATGTAATTTGACTTTCTCAAGATAAAAATAAAAATAATGTTTCAACAATGTATATCTAGTAAATACCAATCAAGAATATATTTTTTCTATTAATTCTCCTAAATGGATTTTTGGTTAGTCATAAAAATCTAGAATTGGATCTGTCATTCTTTCACTTTATAATTCAAATTTGATCTCAGAATGAGAGAACCCTATGAGTATGTTAGATAAGTCTTTGTGATTTATACATGTATGTCTTTACTCTTTTTAAAGATGCCTTTTTTTTTAGAATTACGAACACCATCCAAAAATTATGAACTCCATGGGTATTTACATGTACTGTATATCATTGGTTCAACTTTATCATATTTTTTGTTTGTCTTGCTTTGAGTTACATACGTACGATAAAATATAGTTAATATGGTCAAAATCCCCAGTGGTGTTCTACATGTATTACATAGATATCGATGAAATACCAGGTTTTCTTTAGTGTCGAAAACTTGATATCTCTCACCAGTGGTAGGTACCATATCTTTCACACATGAAGATATCGCTGTTGAAATGGCTTGCTATTTTAATAAAGAATTTTTGAGCTTTTGTGTATTTAAGTTTCATCGATATCTATATAATAAACAGAACATTACATGGCCGCTTGGAAATACGAATTTTATCTTCTCGTGTTCAATTTAGATATCTCACAAGTGAGCTGCACTCACTCGTGAGATATCAATTGAACACTCAAAGATAAAATTATATCTCTGAGCGCAAATGTAATATCCTCTATATGTATTAACTACACCAATTTTAATGATTAAGCAACCCAGACAACTACTTCTAATTTAAGGGTTTTTGGTTTTCATCAATTAAATTTCCAACGGTTTGAGTTCGTATTTTTTGAATGAGGGAGCTGAGTTGGTTGCATATTGTTATGAAGATTGTAATATTTGTTTAGTCTCTCATAATAGTCATAAGTCTCATAAGTCTCCCCGATTAGTAGGGTACTTGTGCCCGGCTAGAAGATAGAGACTTAAATAAAGTTATTATTAATATTATTATAGAAATAAAACAGCAAAAAACCAGCTGCCTTTTTATTAGGTTTCAAAAAGGTTTCTTTTATTTTTGCTATGATATTTGATTACTTATCCTTATTGTGACACATATTTATTAAGGTTGTTAGATGTAACCTTACAGAGCTTCATTAAATGTTGTAAATATAAGAATATTTGCATTAGAAGTTGTCATTCATTATTTACTTAATCTATGGATGCAATTTAAGTTTGCTAGGGTTGTATGTACAGTTTAGATAATGACAGACATGGTTTAAAATTCATTGTGTGCATGACTTGAAACATTACTATAGACTTCAAATGATGCAGCTATGACTTCTTTCACCAATATTTTGCACTACATTTCAAGAGAATACATATTCAAATCCAACTCAAAACAAAATGGCAGTCCTTAATGGCAATTTTTCGTCCAGGACTCTAGGCGTGTGCACAGTCAGCGTTAGGAATTGATTCTTTTTGAAGTTAGAGAATCATGCATTGCATGCTTTCTGAGATCACCTGGTAGGGGTCGGGCACAGACACTGGTCACAATAATCCCTTATCTTGACCAATCGTGTTGTTTAATTTTTCTCTAGATGAAAAGGGGCTTGGATTAAGTATTATAGGACTAGGGGTCGGCACAGACACTGGTGTTGAGAAACTGGGGATCTTCGTCAAATCACTAACAGAAGGAGGCGCAGCAGAAAAAGATTCAAGGTAAAAATAAAATATTTGTTACAGTAGGATGTCCTGATAATCTGAGCTTTATGTATGATGTCTAATGACGCTGACACTAATGAGACAGTGATGATTTAACTGTTATTATGATTATTAACAGTTACTATCTTTTTCCCCTTTAAGAATCCATGTTAATGATCAGATCATTGAGGTGGACGGTGTGTCATTGGTTGGTGTCACACAGATGTTTGCTGCACAAACCCTTAAAAACACAAGTGGAGTTGTAAGGTATATATCAATATTCATAATATTGAAAAAATGAAGGACTGGAGTCAGAAAGAGAACCAACCAACTCAGCTCACATGGGGTGACTGGGATTTGAACCCCAGACCTCAGAGGTGAGAGGCAAGGGTTTTATCACAACGACATCCTGACTCTCCAAAATGTCATAATTTCAGTATCCTCTGATATATTCATTTGAAACACACAGTCAATATGAAGTCTGAACACTGAACCAGGCTAAGACTACTCTACCTTTATACATGTGATTTTTTTGTAATGTGTTGAGAATGAAATTGTTATTTATTGTAGTAACTTTTTGTCCATTTTTGAAGGTTTCTCATGGGACGTGAAAAGGGCAAAGTCCATGCTCCACTCAAAGCTGTCAATGCTAATACTCAAGAGAATATTAAAGGAATTGAAGAACTGAAAACCAAACTTGCCAAGGTACTAGAGCAAATAACCTAAAAGTACAAACTGTATCCTTGAAAAATCTTCGTATTGCAGTTGGATTCCATAATTGCTATGAAATATATATTTTTGCTCTGACTCAATGTTTTTATTCTGTAGATGATTCTATATCATCAAATTGTGAGTTAACTTTTTTGCTTGGCTTCAGTCAGATGACAAAGGTTTTTGGATTTTATTATCTGTTCCAAATACATGCATAATGGTGATCAAACCACCATGTGCTGTAACCGGAAAGAATCCTATTGAAAATATTTGATTCAGCTGATGAAGGTTCAGCACAAGACAGGAAATGATGTTAAGTGAAACCAAGGAATACTTTTCAAAGTACCTGTAATAATAAAACTTCAAAGTACAATGTTTTTGCTATTGCAATCTCAACAGACAGAAATAAGAGCCGATAGAGCAGAAGCCAAATTGAAGAAAACAGAGGCTAAGTTACAAGCAATGAACTCGCAGGCAACTAATGTAAGTAAAGTAAGATTTAATAAAAGTAATTACCAGGTAATCTGGCTCTTTTTAGATTTTGTCTTTATGATGCATGGTATCATCCAATCTCATTTTAAGTGTAAGTTTAAAATGTGAAATGGATAACTATTCCCTTCTTATCCTTGTCCTTTTTCTCTTCCTATTCCTCCTTCTCTACTTTCTTCCTCTTCGTCGTCGTCGCCGTCGCCGTCGCCGTCATCTTCTTCTTCTTCTTCTTCTCCTCCTTCTTCTTCTCCTTCTTCTTCTCCTTCTTCTTCTCCTTCTTCCTCTCCTTTCTCCTTCTATTTCTCCTTCTTCTATTTCTCCTCCTCCTCCTCACAATCTTTCTCCTCCTTATATATATATCTGCCGTTGTGAATAGGTTCTCTTTTTTGTCTGAATACAAGTAGAACAATTCACACATTTCATATGCACTTATTCTTGTCTTTTTTGTTACTGAAGGTTGATGAACTATCAGACTCTGATTCCAAGAAGTTGCAGAAAAGCATCGAAGAACTGAATGAAAGAGTCAAAAATGTAGAGACTGACCTGGCTATAGCAGAAGCTGATAATGCAGATATGCTGAGGCAACTGGAAGAAAGCAAAGGGATGTATCTACTGTTAGAGAAAAGATATCATGCGTTGAAAGCAAAGAACAAGGAATATGAAGAGAAGATTGAGAGGTAGAGTATAATATCAACCTAAACCACAGGCTTACCAAGCTCATGTTGGGTATCCTGTGTTATCGTACAAGGCCGGGTTGCTCAAAGCTAGATTAACGCTAATCCAGGATTAACTCCATAGGTCTTATTAAGAGTTAATCCAGGATTAGCACTAATCAGGCTTTGAACAACTGGACCCTGGTCTGCTACAGTGTAGGGTGACATAAAAAGGTAAAGGTACCTATAAGTACCTATAGGTACCGTCTAGTCCCTTCAGTTAAAATTCAACTGCTATCAATGGAAGGCTTACACTGTAATTTTTAGTACTAGGAAACAGTAAAGGTACCTCATGGCAAATGTAAAAAATCCCCACAAAATGCATCAAATAAATAAATGACCAAAGAAGAATAAATAATTAATTTTTTAATGAATAAATGACCTGTATCTATCCTCCTAGTGCCTAAATGGCGCATAGGGCCTTCACAGAACTATTCCACCTTCCCCTGTTTGCCGCAATTAATGACACTGTTTCATAAAGCAAAGAAGTAAAGCCTATTTTGACATCCTTTTATTTCGAAAAAACATTTCCAGAAACTAGATGTTTAGGAAGCTGGAAATCACTTGATAATTTGAAGTCATAAGTAACATATGATTACAGGAGAGCAATGATAACACAAGAAATCCAACATGGGCCTGAAAAGCCTGTGTTTAATATGTACTGATCCTTGCAATGGTTTTACATACGTAGCAAGTACAATAATCTCTATAACTGATTGACTGGTTCTGTGACTGCCCAACTGACCAATTGCATGACTGACTATATAACCCAACACCTCATATATACTGACTGATCAACTGTCCAATCCATGGATTGACTTATCTGATAAATGTTAGTGACTTTTTCATTGAATTTAGTCATCTACATAATGTTCCAGTTGACTGATCAACTGTCCAATCCATGGATTGAATTACCTGATAAATGTTAGTGACTTTTTCATTGAATTTAGTCATCTATATAATGTACCAGTTGACTGATCAACTGTCCAATTCATGGATTGAATTACCTGATAAATGTTAGTGACTTTTTCATTGAATTTAGTCATCTATATAATGTACCAGTTGACTGATCAACTGTCCAATTCATGGATTGAATTACCTGATAAATGTTAGTGACTTTTTCATTGAATTTAGTCATCTACATATAATTTGATTAGATTCTGCTATTTTTAGATGACATGTACAAATAAGTTTTTCAATATTTTTTTCCTATTTACATTTCTCTGCTATTGATAATGTAATGTTGTATGGATAAAGATGTTGTTGTTGTCGTTGATGAAAGAATAACTAATTTCAATCAATCCCTCTTTCTTTATTTAATACCAGGCAAGCCAAAGCCACAGAGACCATAGATAACTCTTTAGTCCAGGCTCTTCAAAACAGGGTAAGTACTGAATAAATTTGATGATAAACCAGTTTTTAATACATTAGTTAACCCCTAACCACAGAAAATATATAATACATTAAACAAAAACGAATATCTGTTTGAATATTCCACAGTATGTCATTGAAAGCTGTTGTTACAACTTACTGGGCCCAGTTGTGCAGAGGGTGGATGGCACTTTCCAACAAATAAATATTATCCACTTTATAAATTTATTGGATAACAGCATTGACTTATTCAGTGAACAAGGATTTATACATCGATAGTGCCATCCACCATTGGTACGACCCGGCCCAGATGATACCTAGATACTGTACTGTATGCATCTTGATTACCCTTTTTCTCTTCATAGATACAAGAGTTGGAAAAGGAGCTCAAACTGAAATCAAAAACATCAATTAAACACCAACCCCTTACTAATGGCAATGTCAGCTTGCCACAAGAACGATATTTCTCATTAGAAGCAGATAAATTTGAACGATTAGCTGCAGGTTTGTGCCATTTAAGGCTTAAATTTTTATTTGACTTTTTATTTATTTTTATTATTTTCATTTATTTATTTATTCATTTATTCATTGGTTGATTGATTCATTTATTTATATGATTATTTATTTATTTATATAATTATTTATTTATTTATATAATTATTTATTTATCAATTAATTAATTTTTATTTATTTATTTTTCTGTTTATTAATTAATTAATTAATTGATTTATTTTAATTCAGTCATTTCTGTTTCGTCTTTTCTTTTACCAGCCAAGACATCAGAAGGGTTTCAATTGGACCTGGATATCATTCCTGCTACAGAACCCCTCAGTAGTAACTACAACCTTGACAAAAAGCGACTTGCCGAAGCACAAAATAAAACACACAAGCCAACAAGAGCTAGCTGGGTCTGCTCTAATGAAGACATAAATGTGAGTAATACCCTTTTCTTTTGGTTAGTTTAATAGACCTTATTTGTGGTGTGACAATGTTTTCTCAATTCAGCGTGACAAACCTCTGGGGGAATGAAGAGCTATTGTTTTGAAACTCGTTGGAATATCATCGTTATTCCATTCATATCCTTTGGGATATTCATGAAACTTTCAAAGAGTAAAAACAAAAGAAAATGAATTCCCTGAAGGTTCGTCAAGCTGAATTGGGAAAACATTCTCACACCATGAATAAGGTCTATTAAACCAAAGCAAAAAGCAAACCAATGGGCCATTTTAGCTTGAGCATAACATTTCCTATTTTAGACCGTGTGTCATTCTCTTGAGATCAAAAGATTCTTTGTTTAAGTTGTTTTCATATTCATGTGTCTTCTCATGCACTACTGTTAAACAAATAAATGATAATCTAGAGATTTATGGCTTTGACTCTCCTTAGTTATCGTTGCTACATGTATGTCCCACAAGCTCATCAAATTAGCTAGAATATATCTTGCTATATAGAACTCTGATCAAGGAAAATTGATTATAAATTGTTTGAATTGTTCATTGTCCTTCGCATGAAAATAAAATCAATTTGTAATCCTTGTATTATATTCTTTAAAACAGATACTGTGTAGTTGTAGTTTGTGGGACAATATTTCAATTCCACTTGGAAAACTCCTGCAACAGCGATCGATCCGCTATTGTCTGAGTGGGAAAAATGAATTGATACTTGGTTTGAATTTAGAAAACATTCTGCCCAAAATGAATAAGGTCCATGAGTTTGCATAAGTTAACCACAAAAAAGCCCTGGTTGACCGAACTTCACACCTACGTTCCTCCGCAGATCTTTAAGAGTCAGGATGACGACGACGAGGAAGACGAAGATGATACTGATGCAAGAGGACGACAAACCACTAGTCCTTCCAGGCAGCTAGGTCCAGGATTCGCTCTTCCTGGTTTCCCACTGGGAGGTTTTCAACTCAAAAAGACGGGAAAGAATCTCGTGGACGAATCCTTGAGTGAAACCAGCCCATCCCAAACACAAGGTAGTGAATGTGATAGTGTTGTAAAATAATACAGGTGGGAGGGGGGATCATGAAGTCAAAGAATCTACGTTTTATTAACTCAAGGATTTTTTTAAGAAAAGCCAGCTCTTGCTATGGCATGTAAGTGATGTTTGCTAATGAGGGTTAAAGAGTGAGTGGGAAGGAGGAGGTTAAACTCTTGGGGAAAGACCAATGCAAGGTATAGACAAGCCATTTTTAGCCCTTCTAGAATGTAGCACTGAAATGCCTTGCCATTGTTTTCCCGGCTGCGACCCATTCCATTGCAAAGCCTTTTTTCGGCTATGATAACCAAAAAGAAAAAACGTAAAACATATTTTCAATATATAAATGTTTTTTTTTTACACTTTTTTTTAGATACCTTTCTTAATTTATGTGTACATATATCTTTTTATATTTACCTTTTTTATATTTTGATTATTGTTAACAGAGCCATTGGACTAAAAGGATTAAGGCGTTATATAAATATTATTATTATTATTATCATTATTATTATTATTATTATTATTATTATCATTATTATAAATACATTACTAATATAAATTTGTCCGTTGAGGTAATTATTTGTTATTTATATATGTCTCCCAGAACTAAGGAGCAGCTATCCTTTGGCGATGAAAGATCGCTCCCAGAATTTGGTGGTAGAGAATTTACTGGAGAAGCAACTATCAAAAACCAACACCAAAGTGACGTCATTACCCAGTGCTCTGGACCAAGAAGTAGGACGGCCGAAAAATGGAAAAAACAACTCTGATGAGTGTTTCTCGGGATCTGCGAACTCTCTTGAAGAGATTGAAGAAGCTGCTAGAAGGGTAGGTATTTACTATTTTATTAGGGCTGAATCTTTTAGCTAGAGCGTTTTTTTCCCCATTTCTGACAACGCGTCATTCCCTAGATTATTATTTCTTTGTTTAGCGGTTGCATATTAGAAGATAGAGAAATATAGATACAACTCAAACGAAGAATCTTATTCTTAAGAGAATACCATGCACATGGCCTGAAATGGAAAAAACTTACGGGCCCACGGTAAAGCCGTGTATTGGCAATATTTATTTACTTACATATAAACAGGAAGCAAAACTCTATTCAACGGACACATTTAATAAGCATACACAAGCCAAGGTCCTAAAAGTGGCATCCACTTAATACAGTTCTTCGATTGCACGTTACGTTATTGCGGCCTTCCGGGGGAGCGTTGGTGCAATTTAACAAGGGATCTAATTAGCATCCATTGTTAAAGGCATCAAAATGGTTGCTATATTTTTGTCTTTTGACTCTCTTGGGAATGCGTTCAACCCGTCAATTGCCAGCTTTATTTCTCAGATTGACTCGGACTTGGCTTCTTCACAAGCTTCATCACGTGGCTCATCCCCATTCCTCCCACCGGCGATGCCTTTACTCAAAATGAAGACAGTACCAGTCTCTGATATGACGTACAGTGAATCGGCTGTTGATGTCCCCCCGGAAATATCGACAGACTCTGATTCAGAAAATGCTGACAAGACTGGTAAGGAAACGCATTATTGTCTTTTTATTCGGACTTTCGTTCACTTTGTTTTCAAATGCATAAATTTTGGCCTGGGGTGCTACTACTTTGAGCTTCTTAAAAGCTCCTGGATTTTAGAAATTGCCGCTCTAAAAACCATCTTATTGACATTAACCAAGCTGTTATCATTTTATTTCTCTTAACGTAGGAGACAGTCCTGTAGAACTGCTCTCATTCAACCCTTCACCAGATAGTCCATATATTGGTAGAGGATCATCTCGTTTATCGAACACGTGGTTGTCTCGGCCTGTGCAAGAATGGGATGTGTACCAGGTGAGCAAGGGGAGTTCATGGCATATCCAGGGTATTTAATTGAAAAAGAGCGGAAAACCAGTGCACGTTCTCGATGTCTTTCACGCCGTATTTTTGAGGCATTTTAGTTGACCTGAAGTAGCCCTAGAATTCAATTTTCATTAACTTTTTGCGGTATTTCCTCGTAGGTTGGTATGTGGTTAACGGGCCTGGAATTTGAAGAGTATGTCATCGAGTTTGCTAACAAAGAAATTGATGGAAAACAGCTGCTTAATCTAGATAACTCAAAAATGAAGGTAGGCGTGGTATTTTATAGGGCTCCAGGTTTTCCCCCACATTTTCATGACTGAATGGGGTTATTCGCTCCAGTGTCAGTTGATACTTTTTAATACCGCTGTTTATAACACTACTTTACCTATTTGGAAGGGAATTATTTTGAAAAGATTTTCGTGAAGATTCTAGTGTGCATTTGTATGCTAGATGTCATTTTTTAAATTTGAGTAACAGTTGAGATTTTGTTACTCAATCACCTTTTGATAAAATTGCTAATATCTCATGAACACCTTGTTACTTGTCTGTGCGGTATTCACATTTCTTTGCTTATATGTCCTTTCATCTCCAACCCTTCGTCCATCCATTCATCTGGTCAGCCTTTTCTCTATCCAGTTATCTATCTTGTCAGTCCTAGTGTGGTATGTTGAAATATTCATGATATATTCCTTTCTAGACTATGGGCATCAACCAGAACGCTCGAACACTTCTAAAAAAGCGAATAAAAGAACTGAAGGCTCAAACGGAGAAAGAAGGAAAAGCAAAGAAACAGAAAGAAAAGGAACTGAAATCAGGGAAAAAAGAGAGCACACCAACAAGCCTACAGGATAAGTTCGAGAAACTTGGCTTCATAAAGAAAGGAAAGTACACAGTAAATAGTCCTTGAAGGAGATAAATGAGTTATAATAAGAGCAGATTTGATGTGATAGGGAAAAATACAGAACATACATGCCATGTGTTTGTGCTTGTGCATTCTAAAACTAGTGCTGTACTGTGCTATGTAGAGTAGTGCTGTTCTGTGCTATGTTAGTGCTGTGCTGTGCTATGTAATGCTGTGCTGTCACTCATTCCATGTGTCGAATTGTCTTCAAGTTTTATATTCGGATATTAGGTATTTTGCTGCATTTTGATTTATCCTGGCAATCTCCATTTGAATGCAGTACAAAAACCCAAACCGATGCAACTGATTCCCCACTCACAAGAAATCTGCTCGTATAGTTTCAACTAAACTTAAACATTTTTCTATTGCATCTAGATTTCCTTCTATAGTTAGTAATTGTATATTTTATAGCCGGAAATCCAAGGTTTCTACACCTTGTATTACTAAATATCTTCTTGTAAATTGTATTGGCTCTCAATTTAATGAATACTCTTCGATACGCCATTTTCCAAATCTACGTAAAAACACGCCGAGATAAAAAAAACGAGTGCCTAAATGCTCAATTTTTATTCGCTTTATGTGTGCGTTTAGATTCCGATACTTCGTTATGTTGTTCGTGCGTGATTTGAATTTTTTTTATGTTGTACTGATATTTTCGTGTTTGTTGTGCTCGAATGCTCAACATAAATTTCTTTTACCCGTAATCTTATTTTATGCTTTTTATCAGTCAACTCCTATATTTTTGGATCGTTCTTTGCATTTCATTTTGACTACCTATCGTTTTCATCGTTCAAACCTAGTCAGCATTATCATTGTTTGTTGATTGGTGTATTTTTGTAATTGCTCAGTCATATTTTCTTTTACTTTTATATCCGTAATACACGCAAAGTCTTTCATAATTTTCAAAAGTATTTACCATTGTCTTGTAGGAATTTTAATTACGCTATAGAATATGGATAGATCTGATATTAGAGCAGAGAAGGTGTGCTGTTAAAGAACAACATGTACATATTTATAGTTTTTATTGTAATGAACGCTTGAGCTTCGTTGACATAAAGGTAGGACTTAAGAACCGTAGGACTTATCGACGCAAGTATTGAGGCATACGTACAGACGTGTAACAAAATGTTTTTTTTTCTCTACGTGCAAGTCCAGCGGGTGCTAGTTACTAAGCAACAGCTGTAAACCTAGAGAACCGTAAAACAATAGGCCTTTTGCATTATGGCGTCATTTTACTACCACTACCAAAATGCTTCGTGAATTTTCTTTCTTATTAAAATTGTAGTTCCTCATGGGAATAGTGAGACAATTGGTGCTAATTAACAGAACAAAGAGACAGTGTGCAATGGAGTCCGGTAGTGGTAGTAAATAACGCCATAATGCAAATGGCCTATTGTCGGTGCCAGCGTCCTTTCTTCATGTTAACAGAGCTTTAAGCCTAATTTCTATTAAGTAGTGATCACATAATAGATTTGAAAGGGGTCCAATATAGGAATTGTTTGGGGTTTTGACCGAGATCAATAATTGGGCAAGGTTGGTAATTGTTACCACAGGAAACCCAATTAAGCGTCTATTAACAGGGTATGCATTGACTTTCATTGTAAGTATGACGATTATTACGATCAATTATTAGAAATGGATAAGTGATTTACTTATTACCACAGGTAACCCACCCACGCCCTACTAATCAAAAAGACCTGTGGGGAAAAAAACTTTTTATGTAGGAATCTGGTAGCTTTTTTCTTCCTTCATACTTTTAAGTCAAAAATAATCATAAAAATATATCTGTGGGACAGATCAATAATTTATAATTCAAAAGTCAGATTTCCTGTGATATTGAATTAAGGCAAATTATAAAAATACGAGTGTCGTATTTTCCAGTAAATCACTAATGTCTAACTGTGTCTATATAATAAATATTAATAAGAATCGTATTAGAAAAGTTGAAAATATCAAAGTACTACTTTCTGGTTGAATTTTCATGTTTTTCAGTTCGATTCTATCATTCTCATCTCAGCTAAAACGTTTTTTTAATATTACAGTCAATAGACCTTATAGCCTTTGTATCCATCCCCAACACTGTGGCTCATGCGTGAGAAAGGTCTGTTGAGGAATAGACCCCTTGCACTAAATTCCTACCTGGGGCTCAAAACAATTGAAAACATTAACATCATAAAATATTTCAATCCTCAAGTGATGGGATTTCTTTTGTTTTAAACACCAGAGTGTTTCTTCAAAATGGATTACTGGGTTGCCTGCGATAAAATGATTTCAGTTGGTTCTGGATTTGGGCTTCCTGTTTTATGCACATAAGATGAATATTGAAATATAAATAAGACTGGTACCGCCAAAGGATTGTAGGGCTTGATTTGGGAACGCGAGATAGTGAATCTCTTTGATCTCCTTCCAAATTTGTTCCCATAATCCTTTGCGGTACCAGTCTTCATGTCTTCATATGAAGAGGAATGTAACACGTGATCAAATTTAGGCCGCTCGGCTTCGTTGCCATGACTCCATAATGCCGGCGTATAATTCTTTACCATGTAAATCGTAAGCCCAAAAGTAGCTTTATACTGGCTAAGAGTTTAGGAAAAACCTCGGGGTGCTCCTTCAAATCGAACTAATGGTTGCTATGGTAACGCCAATACTACAACCACCGGATTTTTTTTCGTTGGTCTGTTACCCAAAAATGTTGTTACCCTTAGCAGAGATGAAGTTTTCGAATTCATTGAAATAAGACGGGATAACAGTAGCTAAAAGACTTTGACAACCAGAAAATGATGCGTAACTTCATGAGGAATTATCTGGTAGTGATAGTGGCATTACGTTATCATGACACATATAATCAAATTGTTACACAATTTCATTGATTTTTACGTAAATAGTCCAAAAGTGAGTGTTTCGTCCGGTCCAATAGACGAAAACATGGGTTATAAAACGTGTCGCAGGCGGAGTTTGTGAATAAAGCATGGATTAAAGATTTTTATAATTGCAAATTATTATAATCATACCAATAAACATAATAATTAAATAATAATAAACCAGGTTTTAAATTAGCTGTTAAGCAAGTAATCGAGGATAACGCCAATCATTAAATCATATTTTTGTAAAAAGCATTTTCGTTTTCGATTAACATTTTCTTATACTAACTCGTATATTTTATTGAATCAATAAGTGACATTTTTGTTCGAAAAATGTGTTGCGAGCATACCTTTACCTGGGCATAACGCTTTCCCACTTGTCAAACCAGACCACGTGTCATTTTCTTGATAATAAGATTCTTTATTTGAGTTGTATCCATTTTCATGCGCAACTGTTAAACAAAGAAATGATAGTCATGAGAATGACACGTCATCTGAAATGGGGAACTTTTATGATCAATAGGCCTCCGTCTCTTAAGGCCAGAAAACGGTAGTGAACTTCTGTGACATACATATTATATATAGAGGTAGTTAAATTACATAATAAAGATTTATATGAATGCAATAAAGTTGTTATAAAAAGTCAATAAGAATCAAATTTAATCTGACTGTTTTGTTTCATGGTTTCTATTGTTTTATTTCCTTTTCCTTTTCCAGGTTCTTCCGTTTTCCTCTATCCGCAAAACCTAGCACGCTGAATCCTCATTCGATCTGTGAAGTGAGCTAGCCGTTGCCTGACTTTGATCAGCCCAGAGATTGTTTCAGGGTTTGTTCTGTGAGTTAGCTGTACCCTGATTTTGATCAGCCCAGAGGTTGCTTCAGGGTTTAATATGTGAGTTAGCCATGCCCACTAGACTGATCAGCCCAGAAGTTGTTTCGGGGTTCAATATTCTGTGAGTTATAAAACCGTCCCCTGACTTTGATCAGCCCATAGGTTGTTTTAGGGTATTTGCTGAAACCCAAAAGTGAAGTCGGTACAGTATTCATAAACTCTCACCCCGAAACACACATACACGCGCTCCCGTAGCTCTCATATAACATTTTGTTAGCAATGATTATCAGCTATAAAAAGCATTCCTTTCATTTTCTCAGACGTAACTTTATTTATGGTTGATTCGGAAATATTTGTAATCACGTGCTCGTTTATCAGTGCAAGCTCGTGGATAATGTCAGTCTAACAGGGAAGGGGGGGGGGGGGAAGGGAGCATTTCATGATTAACGTGGTAAAGGGCATTGCAATTTCATGCATGTATCCCGTTTTTGGGGGTGCTCATTTTTTTCGTAGGTGAAGTGGTTACACTATCGTTTTGTTTTGATTAACGCACCCATCCCCCCCCCCCCCCCAAATCCATCAATTGTCTAACGGTCCTTTCCCAATTTCTGAGGTTTTTTATGTGATTACGAGCCTTTTAAAAATGCGAATGTATAATCAAAGCGCAACACGCAAAATGTATAACCACGTTTACTGTAATGTATTATTCGCCTACTTCAATGTACGGGCTTTTCTAGGCTGGTTTTATGAAACAAGGAGTGTAAGAGCTGGTTTGGCCAGGGCGGGAGGAGGGACTCCCTCCTCCCGCCCTGGTTTGGCAGCATAAAGCCCGCGCATAGAAGCATTTTTGCGAGCTGCGCTGAAACACGTCATCTTGATTCCTATTGGTCAATTTTAAAAGACGTCAGAAGTTGTAAAATTCTTTGCTATTGGCTGAAGTGGGTCTCGTTGGCACTTGACTGGGTTCCAGTTTGGCGCCAGCACTTGCTGTATGGACTTCATGGAGGTAGGTTGAACTGAGACTTTTTAATTCGTGCTCGCAGAAATAGCCAATTCTGTCCAAATCATTTACGAAAACTAGATTTTTTAATGACTGACTAATTCTTTTATGAGTTGGATTTCTAAAAACAATAAATATTTCTCTTGTAACTTGGAAAGGAAAAAGTTCTCCAAACGTCTGAAGTGTTTTGAATTTCGCAGGAAAGGCCACGCTTGAGCGACAGAATATTGAGACATTCACTGAAGACCTAATTCATAAATATGTTATTTATCAGGATTAAGTAAGATTCATCAAGTAAGATTAAGTAGGCATTTAATTTTAATAGGAAAAAGGATTCTTTCATTGCTTTGTCAATCGAGAATGATGCCTGTTGCCATCGATGGCGTCGAGCAAAAGTAATCTTGTCGTCATAAAGTTTGTGATTAAAACTAATTAAACTTCACTATTTTTAAAACTTTCATTCGTAGTGCTAACTTTGAGAAAATATTTGCTATATCTCTGGAAGAAATTACTTGACAAATCAAGCTTTTTCCTTGTGCTGTTGACGAGCGCCATTTTGAATACCACAGGGCCCTCGCAATGAGCACGTGGAACATGTACATGTATTTGTAGTTTTTATCAGAATTGCTCGCTTGCGCTTTGCTAGCATGAACCTGAAGTTCCTTGTAGTGTAGTGGTTAACACATCGGACTAGAATACCGAAGACGTGGGTTCAAATCCTGCCAAGGGCATATGATATTTTTCTCTTATTTCTCTGATTCATTATATACACACCGAACGCATAATTTCTACTTTACTGAAGTTAGTAGTTAACAGTTAACTGACATTTCATTATCTTGGTTAATATTATGGCCAGCGCTTGTAAAATTATTGTATAACAGTTGGGCCCGATTGTTTATTCTTTGCACGTGTCATCGCGGCCATGTTGGTGCCATTTAACAACAAAAATCATTTGCATCCATTGTTAACAGAACCACAACAATGGCCGCGATATTTTTGTCTTTAGACTTTCTTGAATACTTGCAGCTCATCAATTCTGTCGCAGTTGGGAGGGGGGTATCCCCCCAAATATATGCCAATTTAAGATGTACGTCCTCTTTCTTCTTCCACATATTCTTCGATTGCACGTTACGTCATTGCGGCCACTCGGGGGAGCGTTGTTGCCATTTAACAAAATATTTCTTATTGGCATCCATTGTTAACGGCACCACAATGGCCGCCATGCTTTTGTCTTATGACTCTCTTGGGAATGCTTGCAGCCCATCAGTAGAAAGCTCAGTTCAGAGCCATTTGAAATTGCAAAAATTGTACCCCCACTTTCAGTTGATTTTGAAAATTGTATCCCCCCTCTAAAAGCACCACCCCCTTCGATGCAATAAACGATTGGCTACCCAAAAGTAACTGCCCTTGGCATTGAAATTATATCGGGTAACCCATCCACAACCCCTAATAAGGTTGACTTCCCTTCGCTTTATTATCCGTGTTTACATAATAACTAATTTACTTTTTGTTTATCTAGATGCTTAGTAGTACATGGGCACCGCCCATTGCAAGTCCATCCCAGTTGCCATTTGAAAACCAATGCTACACTAACCTCGCAAAAATGTAACGTTAATCGTCTGATGCCTGGTCGTGAAGGGGTAAGACCGGTCTGTATAATTTGATTGTTTGTAAGTGATTTATTTTCACTGAATCGGCTCAAAATCACGTCGCAGTAATTAAGTTATGGGGTGAAATCCGCGACATTAGTGATAATGAGGTAAAAAAGTGAACATGAACACCATCGCCACCAGGCCTAGGATGGGGGTTCGGGGTAAAATTAGGCTTCAAAATCTCCGAACTAGGTTACGCAATAGGTCCAACAAGACATGTGTGTGAAGTTAATTTATACTTCCCCGTGCTATTTAATTATGCAGCGATAAGAGTAACTGATTGGGCAAATGATTATGCTTCCATTTTGACTAGGACAAGTTTTATTCGATGCCTCTTTTTGACCTTAAGGTTTCTTTCCTATCTATTTCCGGTCTTCGAATTTAGGTCTTGAATCCATATAACTTCATTATTTGCGTTATTCTTTTTTTGACGTATTAAATTCCGATTGGCTTTTTCTTCGATTTTTTGCGTTCTTAAGTTCGCCTTTTTCCGCGGATTTCTAGGCTACGTTTTCCTGGAGAAACCGTCCGTCGGATACCCCCTTTACTGCAAATAGCAAAATAACAAAATCTAGAGTTCGGTTCTCTGGAGATTCGTCGGGCCTTTTTTGCTCGTTAGTACAAAGTCCTTTGGATGGCTTTATGGAATCCGATCAACTGTTGATGATTTTGGCTTAAAGATGATTGGCTTTTCTAGAACTGGGTCAATTGTAATCCGGCAGTTGTAAGCTCCCTATATTTCTGGTTGCTTTTCTCTGTATCTTGCTTTGGGTCTTAAAAGGTCAGCAGTTTATATTTCGACTTGCCCTACTCCCGTGCATCATCAACTTACGCGCGTATGCCCTTTCCATTTCGTGTTTTGATGGCGTTTTGATCACTAAGAACAAAACGGAAAGAGCGCGCGTGTATAAGTTGATGAAGCACGGGAGTATATTGTTATATATTGTAAAATATGAGCAAACAGCGTATTGCGCGCGCAGCAGTCGCTAGTAGAAAAACAAAGCAATCAAACGAATGATTCTAAAAATAGCATCAAAGGTGCTTATGATAGGGCGCATAGATTCCATGTCTTAGTTCATTTTCTCTTGTGTGAGCTGTTATCAGAAATTTTTAATATTGAAAATTGTTGTACTAGGCAAAAACATAAACATTCCGGCTTTAGATTTAGTAATAATAGTTTTTGAGGACTGGATGTGATTCCCTGCTGACGGGATGACTTTTTGTCCAAGATTTCCCCGCTATATTTTCGTGTCTGATATATCTCTTACCATCAAAAAGTAACGAAAGATGACTCTGCCTTGCCACCCGTTGTTTCTTCGGCAATGACAATAAAGATTGCTAGGTTTTTAAATCGTTGGTCGGTAGACGAATACATATAAATGCGTCTATTCTTTAATTATTTTCAAATCCATACATATATACATGGCTCGAAGACAGATATTTCTATCTTCATGCAAAGAATGATTTTCCTGTTTGCGTCTTTTCTTTATTTTCAAATTTATACATACACCTATTTCAACAACAACAAAAAAAAATGGTTGTCATGGCCAAAGGCGATAGGCGAAAAGTGATATTAGATAGGTCATTCCAAAGATCCAATAATAGCTGGAATGACTTGATTTCTGCTTCTTATTTATTGTCAAGAACATGGACCTTAGAATTGAGACTGTTCAATGTTCTTTGTAGAAATATGTCTTTGAATTAGGTGTGTATATTATATAATGGAAGACGAATATTTCTATCTTAGTGCAAAGATTGATTTTCCTGGGTTCTTGTAGCGTTGGGTAGTAGACGTACATGCATACATCCGTCTATTCTTTATTCTCAAATCTATACATATTTATAAAAAAATTGTTCCAAATCTCGCTTTCTGGTTGGTTGGGATGGCGTGCTTTATGAGAGCACAAAGCACGCGACCGCACTTCCAGTTTCGTCATTCCTGTAATTTGTTTTTTATAAAAGAAATAAAAAACGCGCGCGTGTGCAGTGTGCAGTTCTAAAGCACGCGGGGGTTGGCAGAACACGATAGGAAGTGTAGGAGAAGCTCGATGCGTAAATAGCACGCGCGTTTTCTATTTCTTCAAAACACAGTTCAAAGACAAGTAATTCCATCTTCATGCAAAGAATGATTTTCCTCATTCATGGAGGATCGACCGTTTACAAAAATTGTATCAACTATAAAGGAAAACAGAGTAATTCCTCAGATATACTTCTTCAGCACTAGGAGACATGTGCGACACAGGTACTATGATCGATTCATGCATGATCACTTTCTGTCTACCGTATTTCTGAACGATTTCTGCTTTTTTCCTCTCTTTATTATATATATTTTTGTTTCTTTTGTTTATTCGTTGTTGCGATAAATAGTTTTTTTTTCGTGCAGTTTACTAGCTTCTTGAAGCCGGAACATTACGTTAGCGACTGACAACGATGAAGATTTGTATCACCCGGTCCTCAATTCGTGTCTAAAAAATATCAAAAAGTTCATTTTTTTGATATTTATACAACATGTAGCGGGGAATAAATTTCGCTTCTGAAACAGCAGTCTTTTGTTTTTAACTTGATTTTATGAAAGTATACTGTAGGAAAACTCGATCAAAACTGAAGATTCGAAACCAAGGCTTTCCTATTTCAATCAGGTGGCGTCATTTATATCTGTATTGGCACCAATCAATCTTCTCAACAGTATTGTTTGACGGCAGAAAGTGCACTGTAGTGGTTGGTTTATGGTTCATTTGTTGAGGGTTTGTAGTTCCCATCAGAACGTCCCTTTCATTTATCGTCGCGCAATGTGTTTAGAGATCAAGGGTTGCATGTGTATATATAGCAAGTAGCTTATTTCACTGGGGTCTCGGGTTCGTTTCTTGGACTCGGCATCATATGGTAGATTTTGATAAGGCTTGCTATTACAATTGGATTCCTTTGTATATTAGATGTTGTTCCTAGGTTTGTTTGGGCCTCTTAAACTTTGCTTCATCAGAAGGCCGTCCTTTTATGGTTCAGACTGGATCTTGTATTTTGTTTATTCATTGGGTATCGGGGTTCCTTTGTTTTTAGAAAGTTCAATTATCATCCTATGTATTAAAAGAATATAATGAGCTAAAATTCTAAAAAGCTAAAGTGAATATCGGGGAATATTTACCGAGACGCGAGGTAAATATTCTACATGTTCACTGAGCCTGATTTCATTTTGATTTTAAATATGTTTGTTATAACGAGCCTGATACAACACAACGCAAGCATGAGAGCAAGACAACAAAAAGGAAAGTTTTTGATCCTTGTGCTTGTTCTTGCGCTTACGCTTGCGTTGGACAGCTCTCACGATGAAATAAGGCCTCTTTTGCTTGCGCTCGTGATGTGATTGCCCTTGTGCTCGACGTCGCTTTTGAAAATCATGCTCAAGAGGGTGCCCGGTTTCAATCAAGTTTGCGCGTTTTAGTGTGGACGCGCAAGTGCAAAAACCATTAAAAACATGGTATTTCTTAAAAACAAAAACGTACGAAACGTGCGTAACGCATTAAAAGCATAGTATGTTTTTTCAAACGAAAACGTAAAACGGGGCCTAATTCCACCGTTTTCTTTCGTTTTCATTTGACCGTTGGTCGCTAATCATACGGCTTTGTTTCACGGACAAAATATAATTATTCCAGCAGTTAATTCCAAGCTCTATATATCCAGCATTCCAGTCGGTTTCTTTTACGTACCTTGTTCCGTAGGCGAGAAAAACAAGCGCTATGCATATGGCCACTGTTGCGTCTAGAAACCAAATAGCACTGGACTTTTCATAGAGTAGTGAAGCCAGTAGCATAGCAAATGCCATGATACCCCCCGCTGTTGTGTTGAAGGCTGCAAGGAAATGGTTTCAAAAATTGTTAATTTGCTATTCATGATCCAAGTATAATGTATAATCAGTGAATGGAGAGTAGGCTGATTTGGAAAACGAGTCGTGGATAAAAAAGCGGGCTCACTGTTTGATATGCAAAATTCCTATGGTTTGGAAAAAATCCTAAAATCTGCTCAATAGTGCAGAGAATATATATATAGATACTGTCATTTATTTTAAGCCTAAGAAAAATGCGTATTCTACTATATATTATTATTATATACTTATTATTATATTATATTTTTATATATTAACCAAATGCTTAAAGTTGGTTTTAGCTGTATGTAAAACTTTTGTAAAGTGCTAAAATGCTTTTTTTTCTGATTGAAACCCTCGACGTGCTAGATGCGAAATTTTCCAGCCGCCATGTTTGTTTTCTTAGGCAATTTATTGCATGCGCGTACGTTTTTCAGCCCCCTCATGTTGTGAATGGCTAAGTTTGGTACTTTGATTGTATGAGCAATCTCTCTCGTCTTAGAACTACTACAGAACCTCTATTCTTTAGCGATCACTCCTTGAGAATGTAGCCACTTAACAGAGGGTTACTGTAAGTATTACATTACCACCGACGTATGTGTTTTTGTTTGCAAAAATTATCGGTATCTAGTATCGGTTCGTGCAAGGCCCTTACCGTCTGTCCTCAAGGTCATACTGTCTGTTTTATATGCCACTAAATATTTGATGTGCGCCATTATAAAAAGAGCAACAAAACTGGCTGCTGTAAGAATTAAGAGACTCTCGTTCTGTAGGGAAAAAATATCAAAAGGTATTTTGGTTCATTTAAGCAATAAAACCATGAACATAAATAAAGCCAAGGGTCATCCTATTGCAAGGCTAAATGTATTGTTTTTAGTGTCTCCAGGATAAGCGAAAGAACGATGTACACCCATCTAGCATTGTATTTTAAATGAATGGGCCATAGGTATTGAATGTGCTATTCGGATACAAAAGGTAGTAGAAAATGTTTCCTCAAAGAGTATTACAGGAAAAGAGAAACTGTGCTATTTAAGCTAATTACATGCAATGTTATCGTTAACGCAAAGGTGCAGTCATTTTACCTCAGATAAACTCATTTGGATACTTGTTGTTTAAGGATTTTTAATACGTTCCTGACTCTACCATGGCGTTAATAATAGTCTTGTTAAAGACTTTTTTCCCCCGTAATGAACAGCGAAATGTATATAAGGCTTCCGTTCCACCCCCAACCCACCCCCCCCCCCCCCCCCAACAAAATAGTGGTACATTTTTTACCTTTTTAGGCTCTTTATCGATCACTAAAGTATGAATAGCTTTTCCTAGAATACCCAACGCTGATAAGATAAAGCACACAGCTATCCCCAGACAGGCCCTGTATAGAAAAGGACTTCAGTTCAATTTTTAAAACAGCACTGGAACCGGCGAGGTTGAGGGGGGAACTGGGGCGAGTTAGTTGACACTGAAGTGAACTGATAGAGCTGTTTTAGAAGATGTATTTCCAAGATTGCGCATTATATTCGATAGCCTAAAACAGCCCCACAATACACTGCAATGCCAGCTCGGCCAGCCGGAATGGCTAATTAATTATCACGATCGCTTACTTTCTTTCTTTCTCATACGAATATAAATGCCCTGCCGCTCCAATGAACCTCCAAACCACCAAAACAGACGAAGCACAATCAAGAATCACCTCTAACTGTTAAAGAAATACCAAAGAAATAAGATAATACATGATAATTGAATACATGATCATTGGCTCTCGCCAAAGACTAAGCCAGCTAAGCTCAGACCCAGTGCTTTTTATTGGCGATACCATATTAAAAAGAGTTAAGAACACTGTGTCGCTTGGGGATATTATAGACGAAAATCTCACCTTATTAGCAATTATTCAATCACATTTTGACTATGTTTTTGTATTTGGGACACTTATGACAAAGGGTTAAAACAAAGACTGCAGCGATTGCAAAATCGCGCAGCTAGGATAATAACACGTTCTGGCTATGAAACTCGGTCTGCTTACAAAACTAGAGGTTGTCATGTGAATTTTAAGGTTCCAAATCCAAGAACTAACTTTTTAAAAAAGAGCTTTGCTTATAGTGGAGTTGTATCCTGGAATTCTTTACCCTTAAATTTCAAAGAATGTTCTACTGTCTCTAAATTTAAAAATTGTCTTGTCAAAACTTAATTTACCTTTTATACTTTTAGTAATTGTTTATTATATCTTATTCTTATCTTAAGAACTTTTGTAAATCTACTTTTTTTTCCCACGGCTCTCTGGAAGAGCATTAATTTGTTAATGAAGGGACTCCGTGTCTAAATAAAGTTACCTACCTACCTATCACACGATGTCTTATACTAATCGAACTTCACATGAGCCGAACCGCTAATGCATTAAAGAAGACCGCCTTGTTATTGTTTCAAATAGGACGTATTATGTTTATTTCAAACATAACCAAGGGGAATCTTATAGTTATATTTTTCCAAAGTTAGAGTTATTTTAAATTATAGCAAGCATTATGATGCATATTGTCTTGGTGGAGTTGGCATTGAAGTGAATTGTGGGGATGTGTAGGGAACATATTTCTGCCGGAGATGGCATCTATTTCGCCCCCTATCCAAAATGCACTTCAATGCCAACAAATGACGTCATGATACTATTCTTGTTGATGTGACGTCGTCTGAGTCATATTGGAACTAAATATCCTATACTTTATCGTTGTTTTCTTCACTTTTTGATACCCAAAACTATGGCTTTCTTTTTATTATTTTTTATTGGTTAGTTTTCAGTACTTTCCGCGGGGCAAATTGAAAAATATAAATTTCCGCACGTCTCGGGGAAGTAGTATATATTTTACGTGGCAAAATATTATCGTATGTGTCTGAGTAGAGTAGGGAGCCACTTTAAAACGGCCATTAGTAAATGTATGTTTTCTTTTTATAAGTGATTAAACGTTTATTGACTTCCTCTGTTATCAGGCAGAAGTCGAGTATCCGATTTGAGTCGGACTTTAGTTGTACTGTCATGAGAATCCAGAAATATTTTGGCGTGATACAAGATCAATTTAGTTGTCAAATTTCAAAATCAATGTCATTCTTTGGGAATTTTCGTCTGATTATTAGCACAAATCGAGTAGATATATTAATATGAATGAGACGCAAACAAAGAATCTTATCAAGGGAATCTCATATGAGGGAATGTATGACACATGGTCTGTAATGGGAAAACATTACAACTATAGCAATATAGTAAATTAAAAAAAAGTGAATTTCCATTTGCATGCCAAATTGATGTACTTTTGGACCACCACAACTAAGACAAGCTTCGTGAATTGCTTTATTGCGATAGTAAGACGATGAGTACGAATGTTGTACAAAAAGAGGACGTGCGTGCAATTATGGTTCTTATCATCCAAACGGCCATCTTGTGTGTGTACGTAGTGTGTACATCCTGTTGTGTGAACTCTATCACCAAAAGGACTGAGGATCGACACAAGTTGAATCTGTGATGTCATCTCGAGCAGATGAGTATAATAGGCCATTTGCATTATGGCGTTATTTACTACCACTACCAGGAGGAACTACAAATTTGAATAAGAAAGAAAATTCCCGAAGCATTTTGGTAGTGGTAGTAAAATGACGCTATTGCGGATATCGCATTTTTTACCCGCGTTTGCCTTGAAGAATTAAGCGCTTTCTTTCCATTTAAAAAGGGAAAGCAAGCCGTTAGACTCACCGCAAAGCCAAAAGCTGCTGGACTCCAAGCCAAGTACGATAGCACTAGAAAAAAAATGACACCAACAATATAACTGAGTCGTTTAAGATTAATTTTAAGTGAGCCTACCGTCCTTTATTGAAAATAAAATCCTGTTATGTTGATAGTTTTCCTGCATGGAAATCTATTTTATAAAATATTTAACGAGCGCTGATTGGTTGGCTATCAAACACAGCTCCCAGCGTGTTTATATTACATAACAGAGACATGCGTGCTCGTTTTATATCCATTAATTATAGAACTCTGCCTTAAATTAAAACACAAATCCTATATTCAAAAACGCCCTCCAGGTGAATCTCAAGAAACTTCCGAATAAGCGCTGATAGGCGAGTGGAGTAGTCTTCGGAGATTGAAAAGAGATTGACTGATTTCACGGAGAATTATAGAATCAAAGTTATAATGGTTCTGTAGTCCTTCGATGTTTAATGAATTCAAATATAATATTGATGTGGATTCGCAAAGGTAACCTTTTGAATTGTATACTAACATTTGAAAATACCACTTGAGGGACGTAGTTATATACGTCTAAATAACAGAATTTACTTCAAATAATCCGGCATAGTCCTTAAAAAGAAAATGAATTTTTAATTGGGCGAGAAGGGTTTATCGATTATAATATTATTCATGCTTCCGTAACTCTGATTACGATAATAACCAAAGAGGAATTCAGAACAAATGACACGGAAAAAATAAAAAAAGGAAAAAAGAAAAATGAAATGACGCTATAATCCAGTTCTCAAGACTCGTTGAAAAATACTTTAGAAAGGAAACGTTCTGTTAATCAAAATTAATCAAAATTACCGAAGCAAAAATAAAAAAAAATAAAAAAATGCTTTGAAAAGTCAGATATCACGCAAGGTTGGAACGCGAGTCAATTCTCTATGGAAATCTATCTTTAAAAAATATCTTAAAGCCCGAAATATAGTTTTCTTCATTTTATTTGAAATTTTACATCGATTAAAAATGCATGATGTCAAAGATGTGACACACACACAAACTGCTTGTATTTGTGGTTAGAATTTTAACATTGAAAGGGATTGGAAGGTTAGCCGTACAGTATGATTCCTCTTATTAATTAAGCTTCAAACTATGAATTACGATTAAGTCAAACCTTAACTCCTAGGATAGCTTAGTTCGGTGTCCGTACGATGCTAAGAGAACCAAATAGATAAATACTAAGAGCTAGGAAGCTCTCTTGAAAAGAAGAATTATCTGCTGTTAACATCATCATTTTGACATTACTATGAACACATGTCAGAAAACGCTGCGGCTGTACAAATAAATTTAGTTCGAGCAAAAAATAAAAAATTCTTTTTCAACAGTTTTACATTGTGATTTCCGCCATTAAGTTTTACTCCTTTGTTTGGTTTATTCAGCTTTTTAAAAAAAGTTGACTCAAGGAACGAGATGTTTAAAGTATTTAGCCGGCTGGAGATTGAACAAAATAGTCATTGCATTTTCCCTCGATTTCATTGCTGTCTTTTGTGTTTTTCAAACGCAAAAAAGGCGAATATAAACCAGCTGTCGACTGAATTAAGGACGGTTGGGATGCAAACGCAAACAAAACAGCTTTTCTGTTTAAGAAAAGGCTCTTTTGTGCTTTTCTCGTTATACTTACCAAAGTAAATTACACCAAGGCTTATGTTTACAATAATGGAACAAAACGAGATGGACAACGCGGCCGCTCGCCATTTTCCCGCCAAAGGGGTATTGAGTTTCTCCAACTGTCTGAAAATACCTACCAAAAGACAAGAAAATAATAATAATTTGTAAAATACTCGCAATAATTGTTCCGTTTCTTTGAAAAATAAACCAAAATCAGTATTCAAAGTATCAGGGAATTCATTGGACTTGTTCTTGAACGGTTTCAAAATCAAAAAAACTAAGCAAAAATCGTAAACGTAAATCTTTGCCTAGGAATCCTATTTCGGAGAGCTAAGAAGCACGTCATACTCTTTTCCTCATTCATTATCACTTGTTCAATATTATTTAATCTTGAGGTTGAATATACCAGACTGCAATTCTGAAGTTTTCCCACCTTGATCGTTCACAGCGATTCTGTTCGCTCTTCGAACCTTCTCGTTATCAGGTAATGTCTTGATATGAACATCTAGACCCTTTAGATTCATATTGACAAACTTTTGTGAAGAAGACTCCCACCTCTAATATGATCATTCAGTCAAGGCGATTTCTAGGTGAAAATTTATTAGCCAGCCCGAACATTTAAACTATAGATGGATCACGGCAAGTAAAGATTGTCAGCTCTGAGCGAAAGACCCGATGAATGGTTCGAAGAATGGCTTTTATAGCGTTTATCTGGAGCTAAAGACACCAATCTTGTTTATCAACCTTGGCAGTGAGCATTTCGAGTTGGCATGCAATTTCAGGTGTACCCTATACGAGAATTTACCGCATGACTTATTATTTCCTATTTAATCACCCTTCCATATTTGAGTTGACCCTCATTGATTGTCGGTGTTTATATTAGACAATCTCCTAAAGACAATAAATGCAAATTAAACCGTCCTCTTCGAAACTAGTATAGAATGTCTCTTAAGGCTATAATTAAAAGAAAGAAATCGTTTCTTACTGCTATAAAAAAAAATGTTTTTGTCTTTATATCAGTCTGGCTTTTTCCCATTCTTTTCTTTTCTTTAGTCTTTGTTTTGAGAAAGCTACAATATTCAGATCTTTTCCTCTATTAGTACAGACTTAGGGGGTCTAGTTTCACTTTAATTTTTTTGAATTTTAAACTTAGTCCCGTAGCAACCAACTGTCTATTTCAGCTATGTCAATCATTAAACGGAAAAAAGAGGAGAATAAAAGGGAAGAGAGATTAAGAAAAAAGACTGTGACTTGCAATGATTAGACAAAATTCATGATTTCCATATGTGATTATTCATCTATATAGAAATTTTTTTAAAAATGCTTCAAGCGAAAAATGATAAATAAAATATGAAAGAGAATGCGTAATATCACTCTAACCATTTACTCACGTAATGTTGGACTAATTCTAAGAAACCTTTCTTAAGAAACACGTTCTATGCAATCGCTTACTAAACCCAATATGATAAGGATCAAACGACATTTTATCATCAAAAACATTTTATCATAACATTTCATTTTTTAAAAATACGAATTCTTAGGCCTCTTATCTTTACTTTTTTTAAATTTATTTATTTATTTTTGTCAACACCCCTTTTCCTTAGATTATTAGTTTATAATGAAAAGAATAAATAGCCGTCGACACATTCAGTGGGGTGCCGGCGCGAAAGCTTCTCCACCTGCTATTTCTTCTTTTTGTTTACTTCAAACTTTTAATTTCAAGTATTTTCCTCATCGAAGCACTTGCCATCGAAGTTTCTACGGCCTTAGTCCGAGTTTTGCGTTAAATTGTCTTGCGGAATATATATTATTTTGTCTTATTTGTGTCTAAGTACCTCGTTAGGTTATCAGTAACGTAAGTTATCTGATTGCAAATTTTTACTTCTTAGATTTTAATAATGGATGAGTCGGTTAAATTTAGTAAACATTTTAACAGTATAGCTTGCTTCATTTTCCACTTTAACTTACCAAAAGTCTGGTGCAAATAGTATATTATAAAATAGTACTTAAAATCTTTTTATGCATTTTCCTTTCTATAGTTAATTGTAGAAGAAATTCAATATAAATACTGGTTTCCAACTTTGGCTTCATCTTTTTCTCACTCACTAACATTTAATACATTGCTAGCTTTGTATTGCAGTTGGAAAGAAATAAAAGCGGCCGTATATTTTCGAACTCCTCAGGCGGGCGGGAGCAAATAAAGCTTCCGTCACGAGTAGGATTTTCCGGCACATCCGCTGTAATACGCAACTAGCTCTGGGTGCAATAACGTCTATGTAGTTACACTCGAAAAATAGTCGTAATACACGGGAAATTGAGTACGGTGTTGTTTAATATCATGTAATATTCTACGCGTATGGGGATGTCAAATCACTTGCTGATTTTTAGACTTACATGACTAAACTAATGAAAATAAAATGCGTCAGGAACTTATTTATTTATAAGTGTCATTTGAATTGGCCAATGTTCTGTTGCCAAATTAAAAGCAAAGATATTAGGAGAAGTAGCGAAATTAGCACCGGCCATTAACCTCAGTCACAAAGTGCAGTACGGAATAATTTATGAAATAAGAAGTACGAAAGAAAGAAAAAGGAGAAACGAAAGCAAGAAAGAGAGTAGATGGAAGGGAAAAAAGAAAAAAAGAAAGGAAGGAAGGAAATATCTACGCCCCTGTATAAGTTTGGTTACTCATTCAAAGATGATCCTTTTCTCTGTGGTTGCTGTTGCAACCAAGAATCCCGCAGAAAACCACAATTCTGCCTGGAAATCTATTAGCAGAACCGTGATTGATTATCAGATTGTACAGATGTAGACGTACTACCTACTCTGCACTAATTGCACTCAAATCTGGGTATCAAAATTCTCTTGCAGATTGAAACATCTTAATTTTTTAAATTGTTTTTTAAACTCCAGTTAGGGATTTAGTCCAAAGAAATTTATACAGATAGTTTTATGGTAATGCAATTTTTTTGTTTTGTTTTTTACTCATGGCATGAATTTCCAGGATGCGGTTTCGAAACTTTATCCACAACACGTAAAAGAAAACTGCGAAGGAGAAGATACTTAGGTTATTGGTCGATTATGCGCAAAGAAATCGAGTGACGCCACAATTGTTTAGATATACTAATTTTAAATGATACTGATCAATGGTAAGTTTATTTTTGAACACATGTTTGGTGTATCATGCGTAACTCGTGGTTAGCCTAATTTATTGAGCCGTATAAGAACAGCACATTAGTCAAACTGAAGCACGTTTTTGTGGCCAGACATTGGTCGCTTTCCGAGTTAGATGGCAGGGTACGACAAGTTGTATAGTGATCTTTATTAGACTGCGTTGGAAACGACATCTCAATTTTGATTTATCTTATAGGCGGTGCTGCTATTTACTACGGAGTTTTTAAGGTTCTCGTTTACGGCAAATTTACGTGCAACGTGAAAAGGAATCGCAAAAACCAAGCAGTTGATAAACATTTCGCCTTTGGTGAGTTGGTTTGCAAAACGTTAAATGAATACAAGAAAACGTGGTCATGCATGTTTGTCGTGTGAGGGGAAGTGAAAACAAGAATCTTTTAAGGTTTGCATGAGATTAACATGACAAAAGACATGAGCACCGTGTTGGTTGATAATAACAACACACACAGAACAAGATCAAATTTAGTCAACCACACGTCCAATTTAGCCACCCCATAAAGTCAAAGAATGCCAGAGCATGGAGGCTATAAATCGCATGCCACCCCAAGAATGCAATGATTGCCACGATTTCTCCAATGGATAGGTTGCAAGCATTTCCAAGGGAGTAAAAAGCAAAAACATGGCGGACATTGTAGTGCCGTTAACGATGGATCCTCAGATGAGAAATATTTTGTTGAATGGCAACATGTACAACATGGCCGTAGCCTCGACTTAAACAGAATATCGAAAATAATTAGCTGTTATACATAATAGAGTACCATAAGGGCGGAGTTAGTTTTTTTGTTATTGATTGTTATATATTTTCTCGCGCACGCACTACCGGTTACTATTAACCAATCACAAGAATTTTTGTTGCATCGCCAAAAATTCCATGATGAATTTCAAAATGGAGTCGTATTTCGAGTTAACCTTTTCAAAATACGCCCTGAAATTTAATTGTACATTGAAATGTCCTATGTTACACGTATCAGAAAAGCTTCCTCTTACTCTATCAGCAGTTAAAATAAATAAAAGCAAAGCATAAATGCAATAAAAGTAAGCGAATTCTGTGTTGTCACCAGCTGCCATTTTGATTATAGCGTGAGATATTATGAAATAGGAGGCTGGGTATTAGGAACTGTTCATTTTGACAAATAATCCTGTGTGTGCTTTGAGGCTAGATCACCTGGCATGTTACAGGGTATTTTTCAATGAAGTGGTTTCTGTTTTTTTTTTTGTCTTGTACCTTAGTCAAATTGGGAGCCCTGTGGTTTGCTTTACTTTACTCATTTTTAGCGTATAGTCAAACACAGCTGATAAAACGGCCACTTCCTTAATATACACAGCGCGTCCTTGTGTATTTAGAATGTAAAGCAAAGTAATTTCAGCTGGCATGATCGGTTAATATATATCAGTTTAACTAAAAATTAATCAAATATCGCGGACAAGGGATTTTAGTTAAATGAATATAGCACAAACAAACAAACAAAAAAAAAGACGAAAGAAAAAAATATGCGTAGACCACAGTTTAATAAAATGGTTTCTCCCAAGCGAGAAATGTACATGTCGTCCATATATTGTTACCTGATGTGATTTGAGATCTGAGGACCCAATTTCGTCTGTACTTAAAATGAGTACATAATAAGAAATATTTAATCGATGATATTTAGTACTGACGAGCACTATTCACCTAATACTGCTTGACGATTAAGTGTAGGCACTCTAAGGCCCTGGCTAAACGAGAAAACATGTTTCCGCGCGCATGTTCCCCGATGTTTCCAAATTTAGCCACATGCGAAGAGTGCTGGAAGCTCGTGAAGACTCTGCGGATGAATTCTACAGGAAGGCACTCCTAAGAGAGATCTAGATAGGATCTAAACGACTGCTCTATATTTGCAAATTGGCAGATTGCTACAACATTGCTACGTGCAACAAATCTTGCTTACAAGACGCAAAAATGTTTCTGCTGTGCGACAGAAACATTTCATGCTTCCAGGACGCATGGAAACAATGTTTCCTCGTTTAGCAACGAAAGCCAACATTCTAAAAGTTTGTTTCGTAGCAACGCTAACTCTATCTTGAAAGTGCGTATGCGTTAACCGATGTTGAGCAAACATGTTTCCCAATGTTCCCTGACATGCAGTTTTGCACCCTTTGGAAACATTTAAGAAAACATGGAAACATCGATCAGTTTCCTCGTTTTTATCCAGGGCCTAAGAACAGTACAACACTTCAATATTTAAGACAAATTTGTCTCGGACTTAACCTGAAATTACAAAAGCAATTAAAAAAGCAATGAAGAGTCAGAGACCTGACAACAACATATGAAGAGTATTTTCAATTTAAACATAAAACCTGAATGAAATGATTTTAACATTTTAAACCTGCCTTCCTCGCGCCTAAATGGCACAAAGGGTCTTTCAACATTTTAAAAAGTTATAGTTATTTTGATATATCTATGGTTACCGTGCTTCCCGTTAATTCATACGTAGATAGATTCTGTACATGTACTAAAAGATGGCCGCCATGGCCAAAAGCTTGGCTTAATCAATAAAATAGAAACGGAGATGAAACATTAGCTATTAAATATGATCTTATCCCTCATATATAATAACAATAATAACAAAACTAAAAAAACAACCATAGTATGGATTTTTTACTTATTTATTTTCTTATTCCGTTTTTAAAACATCGCCCCCCGACACGTAGCGTTGTCGGACACGTATACCTTTTCGGAAAGTTCTTTTCAAGGCAAAGTCCATAAAGAAAAAATCCGGTTATGGCAATTTTGGATGATAAACTTTGGAAATCGGAGTTGACTCGACGTCAGAATGAACACCGTCAAAACGGATCGAGCAGCTCGCAACATATTTAACTAACAATAAGTAAAAGACTTTTTCGACCCATTATCGTTACCAGAGCAACTGCAGTAATGTCTCGTTATTTGAGGGTAAAGTTGCGATTAAAACCATTCATAATCCTTTCTAACGTTATCTAATCTAGACAAACTTCCTTGATTTGTCTTCAAAATCTTACTCTTATTTCACTATTCCAGTTAACGATTTTCGAGTATTTTGTCACCGTAATGGTAAATGAAAAAGGTCGATACGTGCAATTCACGGTCAAGTTATTACCGAAAATCGTTATTTCTTGTCCTAATATCCAAAATATTCGAGTTGAATTCTATATTTGTAATGCCTCTTTACGGTAATAAAACTTAGATCTTAAACGAAAACGTCTCACGACCACATTGTTCCTGTGTGCCACTTGTAGTGATTCTACTAAGATCCACTGGCGGGACTCATTGTGCAACTTATAATAATAAATTGCCTTTTAGTATTTTATTATATTTGCTTTACAAAGTTTACTTTTTAGAGTCAGTTAATGCCTAGATATCAATACCAATGGGCTTGCAATCAATATCACAATACTATATAATTTTGCAATTCTTAATTTCGTTTTTTTATCACTTTCTATGCAACTTCGACTTCCTTTTTGGTATTTCCACATTTAGCCTACATTTTGTCCTTCGTATTTTAACTTTTTCTATTTTCTGGTTTAAGTTTCTCATCTTTTTAATTAGCCATCTGCTCTTTTATCTATCATTCCCCACTTATCTTGAATTATTATCATTAGAACCATTCGAATTACCCAGTCAATGCGAATCTCTGCTTGTCTACCGTTAATTTTATGCATAAACCGGCCAAATCTCTCTCTTCATTGATTTTGAAAATTTCTCACTGGTTTGTGTTCGTTAAACCTCCTTTGAAACAGCTTAGTTTCATTCTAGAAAGATTTATTGATTTTACTCAGAAAACACTAACAATTTAAAGTCATTGAGAATAATTATTCACTTGGAATCTCTCGACTAGCTGTTAATAGTAATGTAGAAATACAACATTCAATTATTGGTTGTTTATGTATAAATGACTATTTTCACAATGTTTTCAAATAAGCTCTGAAGTTAATTATTACCTGTCATGTTGCTGAATCGCGGATTATCCGTCCTAAGGTCTCTGATATCTTCTTGGTACCTGGCCCTGTCAGCCGTTATGAGATTGGCTTCTCGGGTTATTGTCTCTGCAATAGAAAGGCTGTAATCAGTGATTCACCACGCTATGAGATGCATTTTAACACTTTTATTACAATCAACCAATCAGAGGTCTTGGATCGGAGAGTTTCATAATTTCATAATCAGTTGTTTCATGTTTACAGAAGAGAAAAACAAAAATACTCGACAGTTGAATAAATAAATCTGAAATCGTTTGCTAGCGAAGAATTCATCATTTAAAAAGCTGTTTTATCAGGTTTTTAAATATAAGTGACGTAGTCATTACTTTTCTTTTCTCTCCAGTAGCCAACTCACTAAATTCCAATTTGATCTGTAAATTAGCAATTTCCTAGTGGCTTTGATCAGCTCAGAAGTTATTTTAATTATTGTTTCCCTGTTTGACGAAATCGTACATTAGTTCTTTCTTTATTCCTTCTTTATTCCTTCTTTCCTTCCTTTTTTTGTACTGACAAAATAGCAGCAATATAGCTGCAATTAGACAAATCTTTTAATTTTGTTTCACGGATATATATGGCGTGTACTGTAGTTCTCAACTAGTAGTAGTCGAGGCACTGCCAGTTTTGCATAAAGCGCATTATTCCCAATTATTACGCACTACTGTGCACTAGTTATTTATTATTTTTTTGCGGGCCAAGTAAAGTTACTGTAATGATTGACAAGATAGCCAGATACTAGAAACACTAAACCCCTGATATAATTTTACCGGTTGATTAGTGAATAAATAGTAATAAGTAAAAGAATTGTAAATTTAAAAGAGTGGATTGGCAGCGCCATGTTAATTGGTTGATAAGAAGATATAACTAGCTAAAAACTAGTGTGAGCTGCGTCGGTGTTTCTAAGGAAACAGTAATGGTGAAAAGGTAAATTATACACCGTGAAAAAGATGAAAAAAAGAACTCTCTTAAGTGTTTCAAATTATTTCTCAAACTCATGAATATTTCTTGGAGGAAATCAAAGAAAAAGTTTACGAAATTTAATGAAAGTTAGAACACATTTCCAAACCACCGTCACAGTAGTGATTTGCTTTGTTTTCTCCTCATTAAATATACATGATGATAGATGTGTTGATCATCACAGTGAATGAGCGATCTAAGCGAACGCTGTAAAGAAAGACTTGAAAAAGTGATTTCATCAAGCTTCAACGGGAATCGAACCCATGACCTCCGCGATGCCGGTGCGATGCTCTACCAACTGAGCTATGAAGCCAATCATGTTGGCGAGCGGTCATTTTTGTTGGGTTCATCAAGCTTCCCGTTGAAGCTTGAAATCACTTTTTCAAGTCTTTCTTTACAGCGTTCTCTTAGATCTCTGATGATCAACACATCTATCATTATTTCACCACAGTTCTACCCATTCAATATTCACAAATATACATGAGTTTTAGAATTGCTTTTCAAAAAGACATGAATAATTCATAAGCCCTTTGGCCCCGAATTGGAGCCACCATACACGTCACGTGCATGGACCTTTATACCAGATAAAGTCCTCGTCATTAGTATTCTTTATATATTGAATACTAATAAGGAAGATTTGGTCCCGAATTGGAGCCACCACACACCACGTGCATGGACCTTTATATCCGATAAAGAACTCTACACTAGTATTCTTTATATAAAGAATACTAATAAGGACGACTTTCTCAGAGATAAAGGTATGTCCATATTAAGATGTAAGAGTTAATTACCGAGAACGGAGGCAATAAGCCATATACATCCCGAGGGCCGAAGGGTTATATCAAGAATAAACCCTTGTGAATAACAAAGAAAACCGTGTCAATCGAGAAATAAAAAGACTTGGAGCCTCATCAAGGTCTGTATCATACAATACATACAATCACCGACGACTCACAAAATCTAATTGACTAGCAATCCTGTCTTGAGACTAGCATGCTGACTTTAAAATGTGGGAGCCTTTATCAGGAATGACTGCACATGATAGTGACGTATAAACCTCAACTGCGCATGACAGGTACATACGAACTGCTATCGATGTATAAAAGTCCATGTTCGTGACGTGTATGGTGGCTCCAGTTGAACCAAAATCTTATAAATTGTTCATGAGTTTTTGAAACCGTTCAAAAAACTCGTAGTTCGTGTTTTATCAGGTCTAAAACCACTCGGCTTCGCCTCGTTTTATACCCGATAACACACTACTACTCGTTTTTTAAACATTACGTAAAAGTGTTTTTCCTCTAATTTTCTGCATGTTCGGTGAACTTAGTAATTGAAGAAAAACATGACAAAACAAAGGCTAAGTGCACTTTTAGGCTCAAATAAAAACATGCACATAACTGCAATATAAGCTATGGCACCACCATACACTATCCTAATAGGATCTCAAAGTCAAAATATAAAGATAGTGTTTAGGATAGATTTTAATAGCGGAGTTCCATTAAGAAAAAATGGTAAACCATAGAATTAATTTTTCATGGCTTGGCTAGCGTCACTTTCGTACGTACGTACGTCTGTGTACACAACAAAAGAATCCCGCTTGATCTCAAAGCAAAACTACTCGGAAATTAGGTTCTCACAAATGTATACAAAACATTGCTTTGGGACAAATTATAGACCAACAACAGATTTAAAAAACTTCCATACAGTCAAAGATGGATCAAGAAGTATTCTTCAAGAATTCAGGTGTTTTTTTTAAAGCAAACAATCGCATTTTTTACTTTCTATGACAAGCAATTTCTTTCGTCGAATCGACAAATCAAATCCTCTCTTTCAAAACTATTAATATGGAATATAAAAATTAGAGCATATTACAACGAATATTTATTTAGCTCTATAAATCTTCAAGAATGTGTTTATTTTAGGCTTATAATAGGTTTATTTTCAAAACAGGTATTTCCCTATCAATCAACCGACTTCACTCTGCATTCATTTTATAAAATAACTACGATATCTCGCACGATCTAATTGGCCAGAGGGCGTATCAAAAAATATCAATCTTTGTCGGTAAAGAGGGGATGGTATTAGGATACGCTTACGACCACTATGCGCGGAAACTTAAATAATGCGCTGGCTTTATAGTATAACACAAACACAGTATACATTTCCTGAAAACTGAGTAAATATAGTTTATGAAGAAATCTTCAAAATACGATTTTTGTTCACATTATTGTCCTCAAAGCGTAATATGACCATGCCTCAGTGAAAACGTTAACGGACAAGTACATTTTAAGCTATGTTTGCGAAAAATGTCTTAACATACTCTGGAGTAGCCTCCTTCGCAGCCGTTCTTAGGGTCATCACGCAACGTTTTAAAGTTACGAAATTCCCCCCCCCCCCCCCCCCAAATCGAGCAAATAGTCATTTTTTCGTATCCTGATGCCAGCGCACAGCGTTTATCTAATTTTCAGTTTTTAAAAATGGGTACATCTTTCCCACATCAATACCCCTACTTCAAAAAAACTTGAAAAACCCAACTTTTAAAAAGAAGCATTTTCTCATCCTATTAGTGTTTTTGTTTTTGTTTTTTTTTTTTTTTGAGGGCTTGGGGTTTCCACATAATTGTTTCTCGTGCTCGATTATATTTTCTTGGCCAAAAGAAAAATATCAATTCTGAATCATTCTTTCCTATCGTTATGATATTTGTAAGCTCCTTATGACATTCATTAACCCATTGGCAAAAATATTACAACCTCGACGTCCAATATCTATTTCCGAAGAAAAGAGAGTATTCCAACCTGACCGCGTCTTGAAGGACCATTGAAAGAACCATATATTCAAAGATTTGTTGATTTGTGTTCATAAACTGAATCACTAATAATATAATTGTATATTACTCTTTTATCGATATGTTCGGTCTTATGTAAGAAGAGAAGACAACAGAAAGGTAAAGGAAAAAGTATCTTCGAAAAAGCGATTTATTGTGAACCACATACATTTACTGTAATTATATACTGGCAAAAACAAAAAAATTGGGCTCCCTGTGAAAAGAACCAACAGCATACCGCCCCGTTAATTTCCCTTGATCCTATCAGATTCTCCAGTCTACAATCAGCGATCATTGTTCGTTGAGCAGACTTGACATAATTCATCAACCAGTGAAATGTAACATGATTAACTTCTTTATTTCTGCAATGACTATTTCTCCATTGACTATTTTGATATACAAACACCGATATGTCACGTCCATACTATCTTTAGAGCGAGGGACTTCCTTACAATTCACTAACACGGATGTTTGGATTCAAAATATACATCCATAATGATCAATCGACGCAAAGAATTTGTAGTCTATTCATGGAAACAAGCGTTCAAGTCAAGTCGGACTCGTTTTGATCTTCAGAATAATACTTTGGGTCTCTATTAAACAAGAATAAGATAATACGCCTTCGACTGAATCTTTTGATTCGAATCTGCCAATTTGGTTTTGCTCGTATAGTTTTTTTCTCTTTTTGTTTCCTCTTTTTCCCCCCTCTCTTTTCAATTTAAGTTTTTCCCTTTGCCTTCTCGTAGTTCTTGAATTTTTTCTTTTCTTTTTCTTCCTCTTTTCTCTTTTTTTCTTTTCACTTTTCCTCTTCTCTTCTCTTCTCTTTCTTTCTTTCTTTTTATAACCTGTTTTTTATATTCTTTTCGTTTTTGTTTCTATTCTTCTTTTCTCTTCCTTTTTTCTTATCGTTTCCTTATTCTTTAATTTTAATTCTTTTTTGATTTGAAGGAATCCTAAAATATACGAAGTTCAAGCCCGCAATTTGAACTGATTCTGTCGAAAGGATCATTTTAAAATAAAGCTGTTGGTTTCTTACTAGTCGTGGCTCATTTTAGCCTTAATTGTTGTGTACGGCTTCTTCCTTAACTTTAAATGGACTCCATAGAATTGATAGAATTTCGAGAACATTGTGTAGGACAGCACTCAGTACTGACTAGGAACTAGGAAAATGTTCATGTTAAAATATGTATATGTGTGGAAAATAGATACATCTTTCCTAAAAAATAAAATTGAAACACCCTAATAATCTCTGACATAGATAACCATTTCAAAATCACTAATATCGGTCCAAAAATGCCTCGGTCTTCTCGATGGATGGAGGGTTAACTGATGGTTGAAACAAGCGTTTTCTTATTCATTTTTTGTATTCGATTTTTGCCGGCTTTCAACCTGATGTCGTATGTGCAAGTCAAGTTATGACAGGTGATTTAATCAAGACTGTCTCAATCATGTTGTCCTAGGAAGACTTGAAAACACATTTATTAACATTAAATTTAGGTTTAAAAATAAAATAAAAAATGAAATAAAAAGCTCCTTACCTCCCCAATACGATGTCATGGTTTTCGGCTTTTGTCTTCAAGATTTCCACCTATGCTATGAAAATAATGAATTAGGTATTGTAGTATAGTAGTTTGCTTAACCTCAGCATCCAGATACAGCAAACATCTTCCGTAATTCCGCGAAGAATGAATTCTCTATAGTTCATTTAGAGCAGATCCTAATCGTTGGGTATAAAATAGACCTATAGCCTTGGTCAGTCATTCACTAATTTATTTCAGAGACTGGCCTCCGGCCTTCCGCTGATTACAGACTCAAAGAAGTGAAGTGTGTCATTCAGGCCAAATATTCCTTCTTTGTAGTCGCCGAATTTACAAATGCCATTTTGTCAAGTCAACCAATTAAATCGTTGGTCTAATTTAATAGTGTTTACCTACTCACGACGAGCTTTAAAAGATGGATCGCAATTGGAAATCTTGAATCGAACACCTGACTGGATTGAATAGAGCTCGTGCAGGGATGTTTTTGAAAGCCGGCGTTTTGACTCCTCTCTTCTTTCATGTCCTCGTAGATATGATTATTAAATCAATCGTCGTTGAAATTGGGAGCTGCCCTTAATTTATTATTCAAGAACTACCACAAAACAACTAACATTAAATCCATATATACCACAGTACTTAACAAATGCTGACAACTCGTAATCTTCAACCAAGTTGTTTCTTCCTCACTTCATTCGTATTTACTTTGGCGGCTCTCTGCTTATTTTCACCTACAAATTTACGGTTAAGTGTGATTATAATGTAATTAACCATTTATAACCCAATATAACTACGGATGACATCAATTTTTAATGAATTAAATAAAACATTTTGAACCTTGAATAATAATTTACGTAAACTTTAAAATTTCTTTCGCTTTCATTGAATTTTAACTTTGCTTGCTCTCTTCATTCTCAAAAACATTTATACTATTTAAAAAAATCCTTTATTTGGACAGAAGATAAAACTATAAGAAAGTAAAACTGAACCACATGCTCAAAAAACCTTATTTCTTACCAATGGAATTACACTAAAATTGAATTGTACTACCTTAATATTTTGACTTGACTATTAAAAAAAATAATATCAAGCCCTAACTGAGATTAAAATTAAGTCATTCTTATTCGTTAATATCATTTGATTCAGTTCGCAATTCTAATTTTTTTAATGTATCAAATTTAGTGTACACTGATTGTGATCTTGCACTGGTATTCGTATATTGTTTGCATGTGTTTATAGTTTTCATCAAGAGGGTACTTCAACCATTTGAAAATTATCGATTTAAAAAACCCTCATTAACACAGTTTTTCATATCTATCATAAACCCTATCTTTATATCCTAATATCTGGATCGTAATAGAGTAGTATATGGAAAAGCCTATAATAGCTGGTGGTTGTATATATATAATACCAAAGCTTCACTGTAAACATACATGAGTTTTATTTGAGAGCTTTGCAAGTGCACTTAACCTTAGAGTCTTATGTCTGCTCATTATATGAAGTTCATGCAAAAACATGAGAAAATTGCCATACATTGAACAGACCTCAAGCACGATATTTTATACCTACACTTCCAGAATTCCTTTCGGTAAGTTTTTTTGTTATGCTAATTTTCACTATTTTCTTGTTCTTTTCAAATGAGTTTAATTATAACATTTGAATATGAAAAGATATTTTGAAAAGGGTTGTGGTAGTTCAGGTATGAAATGTCATTCGGGTTAGGGTCTATTAAAACAGCACATCTAGGAGTGGGAGGGGGGCTCACATCTCGGAGTGAGGTGGGTGTCTGTGTGTGTGTGTGTTGGGGGGGGGGGGGGTGGTCTGTTACCGCAGCATATTATTTATTGATTTTATTAAATTCCTTGAACTTGCTTTGGCTTGTTGTATCAAAAGAGACGATTTTTTATGTAAACAACCTGGTTTTGCGCGAACTCCGTTGTTTTCTTCTTCTTTGCTTTATTCCCTGCTTTCAACTTTACGATAACATTAATTCTACTGGTAGAAAAGTCTACGACATACCATTAGGAACGAGTACAAATTAAGTGAAAACTGACAAACAACCAATTTCAAAAATGGAAGGAATCGAATATGGCAGACATGTTAATGGAAAGCAACCTCTAAGCAAACAAAATCATGTAGAAAATTACAAGAAAAAATGACAAGAAAATCTATTATAAGCACAACAAAAATTGCCCCTAAGACTCAACTTCATAATGAAAAATTCTAAGATGAAGAGAAGAGAGGTTATTTTTGAGTGGACGACGGAGGATTCAAACTTTTTCGATGCAAATAGATTTATAGGCTCTTTAACTGGTGGCATAACGTTTTCCCAGTCCAGACCGCTTGTCATTCCCTTTCCTGTAATCATTGAGAAGATACATAGCAAGTTGGAAACTAATCCAGGCAAACCGTCGCCGACGCTAGTACTAAATTCATAATCACTTTTAAAAGTTCTGGTCGGTCTAGATAACAAATCATATTTTTTAATTTTTATTCTTGCGGTATCAATTTTGGATGATATATATTTAGCTTTCAAACGAAAAATATCACAATTGATGCTGGTAGTCAAGAAGAAAGTAAACTGACTCACTTTTAAAAGAACTGACTGGTCTAGATAACTAATCATACTTATTATTTAAAATTTATTCTTGCGGTATCATGATATATAGGATGTAAAAGTTCTTTTTCTTTTCTTTTCTTTTTTCTTTTTCTTTTTTCTTTAAACAAATCAACAAATAAATAAAATAACAACCAATACAGTCTTACAACCAATTAAGGTTACTGAAGACTTTCAGGGGTATGTTTTGTGTAAGTCTCTCTCTTCAAAAGACTTTAAACAAAACCCCATAAAACTTTATATCCTGTTAAAGGTCATATTATAAAGATTTAGAAAATAATATTATTTGAAAGCTGTTTTTTTAATTTGAAACAATGCCGGAGCCTTAAACAAAAAACGGGTGCGTATAGTCAAAAGATTTCACTATGTGAATAAGCAAGAGATAATCTACAAAAGTGTGTGAGCGACTTTTGATATTTTGCTTCTTTAACAAGTTTTTGAATTTTAAAGTTGGAACGTCGAAAAATTGCCGGTTAACTATGTTTTACCGCATAAAAGACGAAATACTCAAAATATCATTGTTATAAATATCAAAATCGCATTGTTTCAATTTAGAAAATCACTTTGAAATAATAATATTTTTGAAATCTTTATCATATGACCTTTAAAACGATATGCACTCAATTGAAGAATCGTTGTCGGGTTCAGTAACATAGAACATAAAAGCTGACACCGAAATGGCACATGGGAAGTGACATAATCATATTATAATGTATTCATTTGCGCCATCCATGCAGTCGGTTTAGAATGCCAAACGCGTATTAAAAACAGTGGATGATGCCACGTGTCGCCGGTCACAGCATGCATCTATTTAATGTACTTCCCATGTGGCATTTCGGTCTCAGCTTCTATGTTCTATTTCTGAACCCAACAACGAATCTTCAATTGAGTGTATAAAGGGTTTTGTTGAACGTTTTGCGTAGAGAGAGTTTAAGAGAAACATACCCCTGAAGGTCTTCAGTAACCTTAAATAATTTCTGATCAAAAAAAAATTATGATCAAGAGAGAGAAAATATTTGAGCTTCGGTTTAAATGTTTACATTATTTTTCTTTTCTTTGTTTCTTTTCTTTTTCTTTTCAAATTGATGATAAGGAAAATGGATTTCAAACGTCTCAACCGAGGCTGTTATCAGATCCAGTAATCACCCTAAAGCCACCACGATATAGTTACAGATAGCATTAATGCCCGGATAAGAGAGGAGAAAGGATCGATAAATTGGACATAAATGTACGGCCTGGATGATCAATAAAAAAAATAAAAAAAACATTCCATTAAAAAATACGAATGTCGAGGTTCCGCGAGAAACTCCAGACTCTACTTGCCTTTTTTGTTTTTGACTTAACTTCCGCCTTACAAATTTAGAAAGCTCTCGGTAAATTTTTGATGAACGGAAGCCAACGAGCCTGATGTGCTATGAGCCTTAGGAACGAGGAACGTTCGTAATATCTTTGTTACAATGAATTCCTTTTTTAAGTCTAAGCAAGCTAAAATCTGACATTCATTTATCTGCACATACTTGGCACGCCTCGTTTCTTCTTTTTTATAATATGGGGATTGAATCTCCATACTCATGATAATGGACATCATTGACAAGTTTCGGAGTATTTCTCTGCGCTTTAGGAGTCCAATTCAATGAACACGGTATTCTTCATTCTCTTATGCGAAAAAAAAAATATTGGTAGTTTGTTCCCCAGAACGATTTATTTCTCTAGAAAATCATTGCAAGGGGTCTCATTATCAAAGTTTACAAATAAGTACCATTTTTGTACTAAACTTTAATAATTAGAATTTGTCCTATCGTAATTAACACTTACGATACATTAATTCGCCGTTTGGCCTCTAGACTGTAGGTGATGTGCATGATGTTATCGTCAGCAAAAAGAACGGAGAGAGTCAATAATGAATTGTCGTACAAAGGTACTGAATCTCAGTTTATCTACTTCGTTTGACTTGATTCCTCGAAGCTTAGGGACTGTGCAATAATTATCAGGGGGGGCTGAAAAACCAAGGGAGCATCACATAAAATTGATGCTAAGATAGGGGGGGAGCTCAAAATAATAGAGTTTTCATAGTTTACCTTTATTTTACTTTACCTTTTACAAACCTTTTCAACAAGCGCAAATATTCTTTTGTTTTCTACTACTTGGACTTTTTTGCGATTCTTTTCAGTAATTTAAGAGATTTTTTTACTGGTCAACTGACGTTTCACGTTTGCGGTGAACGTAAATGTAAAAAATCTCTAATATCACTCATTTGACGGAGGGGAGGGGGGGCCTTAAGTTTTATTCGAAATGTTTATAACAGCAATAAAATATTCTGAATACAAACATAACTGTAACAAAAATCAATATAAACAGTGTTAAACAATCATTCAAAATACTTCGAGAACTAAAGAACATGTACGAGAAGGGCACTACTATTTAGAGTACTTGAAGTTTGCTTGTGAGTCAACATGTTAATCGTGTGAAAAGAAGGGCTGGACAGCAGGTGTCCCAGCAAATTGGTTTCCTGTTCCCGATCTTGGTGACACAATAGCCTTACCACGCGGATACATTCCATCTAATGTGACCAGTCTGAGTGACGAAGTCAACCGACAACTTCCAAGTTTGCAAATCAAGCAGATGTTTGCTTCTGGAAGATTAACCTCATCCAACGTGAATGAAATGCGGGAGGTGTGCCAGAAATTGATGGTTGATGAAACCACTCTCAAATGCTTTGTTCAACTGCATCTTGAGCTTCTTGAATTAAAAGCTCAAAAAAGGAAAGCTGAAAGAAACACCCTTCCAAACATTAACTGGAAATATGAACACCAAGTCAAAGATCTGACTGCAAAACAACTAAAGATCTACCTCAAGCAGAACAATCTAAACGTATCAACAGGAAATAAAGCTGCGCTATAGAAGCACGTGTCCTTAATTTTGCTCTTCCTGAAACACCAAGGGATGAAAGAATTATATTAATTCCAGTGATGGTAGTACAGAATTCCTGTCTAGTGATTCCAAATACGACTCTGATTCTTCTGAAAACATCTCTGATGTGGAATCAGATGACTCTGAAGTGAACGGTTTTGTTGAGCATTCCGTAGTGAAGTACTATTTGTTGCAGACGAGCTGACATCGAACAAGTAAGCACAGGCTTGCAATAGCACGATAACAAGTATTCACATAAAGACATTTCTAATTGAAGGATGGTAATCATTTGGGAGGGGAAGTCAACGTTATTTTTAACAACAAAGGGGGGGGGGTAAGAAATAAAAAAATTGTTTTTAAGGGGGGTACTGCCTAACCTTGTGCTTGATATATCTCATTTACTTGATATATCTTATTTACTGCCTAACCTTTTGCTTGATATCATCTCATTTACTTGATATATCTTATTTACTGCCTAACCTTTTGCTTGATATCATCTCATCACAGTCCCTTATCCTATATCATTATGATAAACCATTACACTCTTGTTCACTAGATAATTTAATTTTCTGAAAAATCTTTTGAGAAAGCCGGCTGAATAAATCAAATTGATAAACTGTACATTTGTGCTACAATTCAAACTCCACTCTTTTTGATGACCGTAACAAGATGTACACAAGTTGTAGGGGCCAATCGATTGAACAAATCTAAATATGTTTTGAATTTTCGTGAAGTTTTTGATTGTTTGATTGTCTGTTGTTTGGTTCTTTGTTGTCTTGTGTTTTACTAGAGCGGGTTGTTTTTGTTTGTTTATCTTTATGGGACCATGTTTCACATGAAAGATGACGAAGTCAGTTGTAAGAAGAAATATTGTACTAAAAAAAACATAAATGTGGACTTTAACGCTTTTTCACGAAAAGGTTGAAACCATTACGACTAAACTGATTTTAATCTTCGTATTTGTATTTATTTAAGCTAGCGCTGGCCGTCGCTTAGTTTGCCATCTCCTCGGTAACCAGACAGTGCCTTTTTCAGTGAAGTTTCTCGAGCTTGTCAATCGAATGATAATTGTTTAGAGAGTTAGACTCAGTTGAAATTTGCTTAAAAGCTGATTTCAATCAACAGGCGTTAGCCGTAGAAATGATTCACACAAAAGCTTTAAATAATTGAAGTATGTACACCCACATAGCTGCTTTAATAACAAATAGACGAATCATTTTTAATCAACACGGTCGCCGTTGAAATAATTGGACGACGATATCAATGTGATATTTATCGAAAACAGAGAAAGACAAAATTACTAAAGAATTGGTGTAGAACACTTGATTGAAACCTGCTGAAGACAGACCACAAGAATAAACTAACAAGTTATTAAAAAGCAAAGAAGTATTCCTTAGATAATTTCCGAAATGCCGCCTGATTAACTAGAGTCGAAAGAATATCTTTAGAAATGGAAATTAAAGCAAGATTTATTAATTGGGAAGAAAAACAGAAGCGGACGACCCGCAGTGATGCTCGACTGTGATGAACACAAATAATAAAAATCAAACTTGTTGCACACGTGTAAAAACATTCAATCTTAAATGATTTTATTCAATTTGCCGAATTTTTTTTCTAAATCAGATATACTTTAACTCACCGCGGACGCCACCACACATAGGCTTATTTATATTCATTTATTCAAAAGAAAAACAATCAAAAATGATTCTATCGAACGAATCGTTCACGCGCGATATTTTCTAACCAAATTTCAAAACTTCGTCTTTGGCTTTCAGTGAACCAGTTACTAGCATAAGCCGTGGCTAACATCATGTGAACGTCTTGTGAATAACCAGGGAAGTTGTGGTAATAATCGTAGCAGCGTTTGATGGCAGCGAAAGTATATCCACGGTCAACATAGTAGGGTTTAGAGAGTAAAGATCGTGATATCATTGAAGATAATTGCGCTATACTTTGAGGTGAATAGCCGTAGTTATATTCTGGATCAAAATCGGAATCGAATTCTTCGTCGTCTTCAGCGGAGTGAAGACCAATTCTGTACCTCATGTTCCTTAGCTCCCGTTCGAGTTTTTTAACATTTCCTTTCGATAAATTCAACGAATCTTTAGTCTTTCTTAAATCGGCTTCAACCTCGGCAAGTTGTCGAGTTAGCTCGTCTACTGTTGGGTTAAAATCATGATCAATCGTTTCATCTGAGAATGACGTACAACATAATCTTCTGATGCTTGCGCAGCTTGCGTGATGTTCAGCTAATTGTCGTCGTTGAATATTTTTCCAACACCCACTACACTGCACCACCTCGTACCTACACTCCTTTAAATGGGAGTCAACATTGTCTAACTTAATCACCAACTTACATCCATCGTCAACATTTGGACACTGAACAATCAGTCCATCGATAATTCCTCGTAGGGCTATGACAGGAATCGTGTCGGTCATGAACATCTCGGTCCTACAGGAAGGACATGAAGCAGGGATGCCTTCATCTTCGATTCGTCTTTGCAACCATGTTTCTAAACATTCGTCACAGTATGAATGTCCACAGGGAGTTATGACGGCTTTCTCTAGTACCCCAGCACAAATTCCACATAACAAGTTCGGGTCAATGTCCTGATTGACAAATTGCTGAACATTATATCCCATGATTTTCACTTGTCTCAGTCACGTTCGATGGCAACGTTCCTACGATTAACTGGAGGTTAATAATAATCACCAGCGTTCGTATATAGTGAGTATTCGTGACCTCAACCAGTATATTCACCTCCAGTAAAAATCTTGTAAATCACTCAGGCGTCACCTATTTGATTGAACCACGCATGCGCAGAGCGTCGAGATCAGCAGGTGTCATGATTGATGGAGTCAGATTGACGCGTATATGAACTTAACTCTAAAATATTTTAAAATTTGTCTTTAAGGAAATACATCTCGATGAAATCAAATAACAACCCTCAGTCGTATTTACCTTTGGGAAAATAACTGGTTATCTATAAGATGACGTTAGAGTATTTTTTTAGAGGAGTAAATATTTGATATAAGAATATAAATCACAAATAAGGAAAAGGCTTTTAAAATGTGATGTGATGGTATATAGGCTGATATTGATGAAAATACTTGTTTAGTTAGGTATTTGTGTACATGGTAGGAGAAAATATAAACGCAAAAAGCGAACAAAGTACAACGGCTTATTTTCTTCTCCTCAGGGGATATTATTTTTTATTAAATCAAAAAGACACGACGTTTTCAAAGATTTTTCAAAGGTTTTTTTTGTCAATGGCTCCATGTTTTTCACCAGCCCCACAGGAAACAGATTATGGTAATTTGAACAACTTGATTAATGACGTCGTTTTACAAAAGAATCTTTTATTTATTCAAGTTTAGTTTGGTATTTGTACAAAAGGCTTAATAAGTAGAAAGACAAACAGATAATTAAAAAAATAGCGAAATTGAGCAGCATCTTCTCTTAAAATAGAAACAAATTAGACAAAAAACCCCCCAGAAACCTCCTTGTGTAAACATCACGCAAACCTCGCATTAATTTATTTATCAAATTGTTGCGTGCGTGACTATGCGTGACTAAGTGTAAATGTGATTGATGCGTGATTGATTCGTGTGATTGCCATTCAGTTTCGTGTGCTTCATATTTAAGCAAGTCGCCGTTCCCATGGTAATTCCAAAGCCGTTCTATTTTTGTAGGTTATAAAAAATCTAAGAGTCGCCACAGCCACACTTCTATATATAGGATCGAGCGTCATTCATTTTAGTGTTAAAAGCAGCCCGCAATTTTTTATAACTTCCCATTTAATTTTTCTGAATTGTTGAATGCAACACAAATATGAAGGCAAAGGCTAGGAATCAGGGAAAAGGGGGGGTTGGGGGGTGGGGGAAGAAAGGAAGTATATTAATGGCCTGTAGACTCTCTTTCTGCCGAGTTCAGCAGCTTGATCGTAATCAGTTTACAATTTTCAAACCACGTGTCTTTCGATTTTCATCCACATGAGTTTCTTTTATGAGCATTGTCCCGCGCGTAAAATATTGTTCAGCCATAAAAATGACACAGCTACCCACACATTACTATATATGAAAATCCTTTATTAGCAAAGTGAAAATGAACAAACAAGAAAACAAACAACCAAACAGCACAACAAGAACGTCGTTAGTTAACGAGCGGTGGATCTCAAATGTTTTGAATTAGTTTCCCGCTCGAGAAAGTTCTACTGGGCAAGAGTAATTCTTAAGCACCCAATAACCTCCTCTAGATCCGCAACAATCAAAATTAAAACATATATATACAGTCAACGTTATTAACGTTGTCCACCGAAAAAAGACATTTACACATTTACACTTTTAGACAAAACTGAGCCTGAACTTTAAATGTAAAATTCAACTTGTGAATCGAAAATCCAGAATACCCCGACCATTTAGTGAGGATTTAAAATGGAGAATGGTATTTCAGCGATTTGTCTTATGCCGAAACCGACCTTCGATGAAACACATGATATTCTTTTAGTTTAAATAACTAAATGTGTAAATGTTTTCTTTTTCGGTGGACAACGTAAATGACATTGACCAAGAGAAAATGAACTAGTTCATATTCTCTTACATTGACTCCATGTATATAAAATAACATGTTTGTTTTATCTAATCAGTATTGTTTGTCATAGCATATATTTCAGAATGGAAACGTAGCCCACGAGTAACATCTAAACGAATAGTTCCTTTCGCAGTTCCCTGTGCCATCTTGACCTTGCCTTACATCGAAGTGAGACGATCACGTTGATCTTGCAATGATAGACCTTTTTTGACGAACATCAACTTAGACTTATTCACCTGTCTCTATCATTGCAAGCTCACCGTTCGTCCCGCTTCGATGAAAGGGTACGACTACCTTTCAAGATGGCGCGGCGCACTGTAAAAGACTGATTTCATTTAACCTGTGAAAAACATAGTCTTGTAAACATTACAGTAATAATACTTCATTTCACGGTCCACTTGAAGAGTAAAATCATAAAATCACTCTAATACTAGACACTATATAAATATATTGTTGTCAGTTAGATTTTATTTAATAGGTTTATCCATCATCGGAACCCAGGGGTAAAATTCTTTCGAAACGAGCGACAAAATTTTACCTCTGGGTTTTTGAGGATGACATTTTTCTAATACTTTGTCTGATATTAATATATTATTTTGTACATTATTTTGATCAAATTCTAAGTTGCCGGCTGTCTTCAGTGATGTTTCACACTCGACGAATGTTCTTCCATATTCTTACTCTTCTTTTTCACTTGATGGAATTGTACTCGTTTTGCTATATTTTTAAGATAATTTTGAATTCTATTTCTTCGGTTAAATCCTGTAAATTGTCCTCCTACATACCCGCCTAGCGACGGAATATCAGGTCTGTTTCGTATGGGTAGTCGTGATTCTTTGAGAGAAAGTTGGTTTGGGTCTATCACAGAAACCTGCTGACCATTTACTCGCTGTTCGGCATCCTTCTGCATTCCACTAAATGTGTTAATCGGGCCTTTTTCAGCCAATGACTGAAAATTGAACATGTATTTGTCCAAGATGGCATCGTCACGTTGCTTTTCTTTCTGCTGCTCTCGGAGCTCTTCGTTTGCTCTTCCTTGGGTATTAAAAGGATAAAGTATTATCCCATAAGTAAATGCAATTGAGATTCACAGAAAATGATATAAGAATGAGAGAACCTTAAAACATATGGGTCTGGTCAGCCCTATAGTCTCTGTGACAGAGGTATAGCTATATAAAAGGCTACAGTTTTTTTCTCAAAACATATCAAAGAGTTAAATATGGAAGGATTGGGATAGGAAAATACCATTCCAATTCTTAAGGGCTAGACTAAATTACTTATAAGTTCGATTTCAATCGTTCCATTTGGCGAATTAAACATAATTTTCGGCAAGAAAATGATGCAATATGAATTTATGGACTTTTTACGAAAGTGGATCTTGGGACTGGATGAATTGACTTCAAAATTAAACCGTTAAAATTAGTATTATGAGTATCGTAAAAATCTAAAAAAGGAAGTAAGTAACAGCCAATTTCATTGATCCACCATTGCTATGAATTTTGACTGACAATTAACAAATTCCTTTAAATACCTAATTCCTCTTTCAGCATCTGCATCTGTGTGTCACCTTCAGACGAATGAGGGTCACCAAGTTTCGTATGAACTTGATTATTCAATACATTTGCCTGTGAATTGGACATGATTCCAACATTGGGCGTGGTTGTTCCGCGTGTACTTCCTGGTACTGGTACCCGAATCACATTACCGTTGAACATGTTATCTTCCATGAGTGAAGGTTCCAATGGTGGAGTTTTTCTTGTTCCACTGTTATAATCAGCGAGGGCTTTGAACCCATCTTCATAATTGTTCGCTTTTCCATTGCCATTTGGATAAAGATGAACGATGCCATCGGGTGAAAGACGTAGTTGATCAGACAGAAGTAGATTCATATACTGCAGAACTTGGTGTGCCTGTTTCCCGGAGTGGTGATTGAGAAACTTTCTCATTAATCTCTTCAGATGTCTATAGTACTTGTTGTGAGAAAGCCGTAGATGTCTTCGAGGTTGGTTCCAATTCGGTCGAGGATGTTTGTGGTGTCTATACATTTGTTTGCACAGTTCTTTTATAATTGGGTTCTTTGCGTGCTTGCATGCCTTTTTTCTTTTCAAACGGACGTGTATCTTATTCAGCATGTTAGCTAAAGGTGCTTCATGTCCTTCAGGTTGCAAGACAGTGCTACTGTTTTTCTCTGCCCCGCTTCCACCGTCATTTAAGATCCAAGGTAGCATCTCCTTCCCCGAACATTTTTTACCGCGATTAGGTTTTTTACCTGCTTTACTGGTGGTCTTGTCCTTTTGTTTGGATTGATGTTTTAGCTTCTCTTGATTCTGTCTGTTCTTGTGTTTTTTTCCTTGTCTTTCGTCATCTTCGTCCTCCTCTTCTTCTTCTTCCTCACTTTCCTCTTCATCTTCATCATCCTGACACTTTGTATCATCCCCGCTGTCAGATTCTTCGTCTTCTTCCTCTTTCTCATCTTCGTCACTCTCTCCATCGGAGTCTTCATCTTCCTCCTCCTCCTCCTCATCATCATCATCATCAACCTTTTGTACTTTCCTATTCCTTTTTCCATCAATTTGTCCAGCTTTAAGCATCTTTTTTAACGTTGCACTATCTACTCCAATTATAGACTGAAGCTCCTTAAACATTGTCTCTTTGTTAGGGCCAACAATTTTCTCTAAATCTTCTGCCGCCTTCTTTGTAGACAGTATTTTTACTGGCCTAAGGGGAGATGTAGCATTATCAGGAATGTGCACTGCTAGCCAGATTCCATGAGACTTTTGGCTATTCAACTCCTTGATCTGCATGTTGTTAGAGTCTGTGCCTCGGATAGCTACGTCTGGTAACACTACGACTTTACTAGGCTCTATTTTATCCTTGGCTTTCCCTGGCTCATCCATTTTTGGGTTTTCTTTAGCGCGCGCTGATGCCATTATATCTCGTTTAGATTCTTGGAAAAGAAAAGATAAAAATTTGATTAATGTTATAGGTTATGTTGCCACTAGACTAACTCAAAGTCGCTTGTTGTTTTGCGTATTAAAAACTTGTCCCATGAACCTAAACAACGTATGCAAGCAAGTCAGTATAACTAAATAAAAACATAATACAATTAAATCTTGTCTTAGGTTCAAATTTAGGTTGCATTAAATTTGTCAATTGAACCATTTCTAGTATGAAAATTAAGGATACAAGTGCTTCACCAATAGCTCGTACTCATCGACCGCTTCCCTAGAAGTTTGGAATCAGTGGTACGTAGAGTTACCACAAAGAACTAAACTTAAAGAGTAATCATAAAACACTCGCATGCCTTTGTCAATTGAGTCATTTGTATTAGTATGGAAATTATAAAACCAGTTCTCATGCCTTGATAAAATTAACTCATAGGAAAAGCATGGGGAAAAGGAATGTTATTTATTTATAAAAATACCTCAACACAACTACTTGATTGATTATTTTCCTTTTATTGCATGGTTTAATGAATTTTGATTTGATTACGCTATCCCATGTCTAAATTTAATTTTTTAATTACAATTAGTTTTTTCTCAGTTTTTCATTAGTAATTTTCTGAGATGTATATTCTTTGCTTTTCCTTTTGGAGCAATTTTTCTTTTGTAGCCAATAACATCTCTTAAAACAAGCTCGACCTTGCGTCTATTTGTTCCATGTTGCAAGTAATCAGGGTATTCTGTCTGAAGGAAATCCACCTCTCCTGGGGTTATGGTGCTGACTTTCTGGTTAGTGACAGTTTTTCCAACGATTTTGCCAAGAGAAGGATACCTCAAGAGCATTTCTGGGTCATTTGCAGCACTCGTCTGTCGCCAGCGAGCGTTAAACTCCTGCTCCAGTCGTGTGGCACCAAGATCTTGAAGTTATACAATAAAAGAACACATCAGTGAAAATAATTTTTAAAATGAAAAAATTTGAACCTGCATGCTTGAAACAGTTTAATCAACACTAACGTTGATCGGGAATGTGATTAAATTTCATTTGAGTTAAGAAAATTGACCAACCTTTGGCTTTTCGTTTCTTCTCCTTTTCTTTCATTCTTAGAGCATGATCCTCCTCAATTTCATTCATTAACTTTTGGTCAGGCTTCAGTAGTTGAACACTAGGCGAAAAGTTTATTTCCATTGGTGATTTATGATTTGCTTGATCAGCGTCTGCAGAAATAGTGGGTTGTTGACTACTGTACTGGGTCTGGGTGTCATTCTCATCACGTAAAACGGGAACAACAGCTGAACTATCTTCCGTAATGCTATTAGCTTCTCCTTTCCCATCCAGTTTAGTAGCATTTAAACTCGTGTTTGAATTTTCTTGATAGACGTCCACATCGTAAACTTCCCCGTCGTGCTCCTCATTTTCACCCTTTCCATTTTCCTCAGTCAAAGGCCTCTTCTGTTCTAGTATTGAATCGTCTTTTTTCTTACTATTATTATTATCATCATCATTTTTGTGGAAAACATTGCTGTCATAATAGTTATGCACAGAATCATTTGTAACTGCGTCACCGTTATTTTCTTCGCCCTTAGACTTAGTAACATGCTCTACTGCAACATCTTCACCCGTTACTTCATTTCCAGCATCTTCCTGTTGGTCAGAGAAACTAACAGTCGGTTCCCTTTGTTTCACAACCATTATGTTTTCTATGTTCTCATTTTCATCATCATTGTCATTGTCATTTTGTGTGGAAACAACTTCTTGCTCGTCACTAAAGTTTAGTGAGTCGTTTTCTGTGTCTTCTTGCTTTGTTGCATCTATTTCTTCATTGCCATCTTTGTCTCCAAACTCTTGGGACTCAGGGGGCTGTGTATTGGGTTGACCGTGTCTCAAGGAGGTCTTCCCAGTTTCTTTATTTTCATTCTCTTGTAAGCTGTCAAAGTCTTGTTGTTGAGACAAACTTTCAACAGTCTCTCCAACTTTATATCTTGCATCTTCCTCTTCTTCGGCCTTACCATTGGAGTGGTCACTAAAATCGTGTGGACCAGAGAATGTTTTAGTGTGCTCGAGATCTTTGCTCGAGGTCTTTCCATTTTTCACCATTTTTTCGCCGTCATTCATGACATCTTCTATCATTTCTCCGGCCGATTCTTCCGTTGGTAGCTCCGCTGGGTAGCTGACGGTCATACGTCTTTTTGATCCAGAGTTACCTGATGTCGACTTCTTTGTTCCTTTAGAAGACGAGGAGGAATTAGTCTCTCTTCTCTCCTTTCACTTGTCTTCACCTAACGAATAATCTTTCTTTTTTTTAAATAGTAGAACTTCATACCCATTTTATCATTGGAACTAACTTAACATTTTCAAGTAGAAATCTCATTTTAATGAAAATTCTATAGATTCCACTATTTGAGTTGGCCAACAAATCATAAGTCGTTCAATTTGACCAATTTGGGTCATAACAGGTAGCTTATAGTGCAATTCAGTGGCTTTTTTGGAGGAAAGGACAATCACTGCACATATGTGGAAAAGGTCTGGCGTAGGGATACATGGACCGGTTAATAGAGGCTTTGCACAATCACAGGATGGCAGCCATGACAGGAAGCAGGAACAATTGAATCTGGTCTAATCTAATTTAGATGAGAAATAATTCAGTTTTCCAGGGGGAAAAGACTCTATCGTTGTTCCTCCTATCATGGCTGCCATCACGTGATGGTGCAAAGCCTCTAGCAGACACAAAGACCTATAACAGACTCTAAAGCAAAAAAGGCATTCTTACCTAAGCCCTTGACGAATGCATTGAAAGTGCGTCTCTTTCTGGAGATGCCATTACCATGGTTGCTAGTTTCTTCTATTGCTTTCCCAAGTTCATCAACCCTTTTGTCCGCTTCGTTTTCAAGCTTTTCAGCGAAATTATCTGTGAAAGATCAGAAAAAGAGAATTGTTCAAGCGTGACTTACAATGGTTTCAATAATGATACGTCGGTGTAGTTCAATTAGAGGTAACTGAAATGTGTGTTGTCTCTAAATGTATGAAGGCGTCTTAATAAATACTGCATTGCAACCAACAATATATAGCGCATTGCCACTTTGAGATTCAATGAAAAAATGATGCGCAGTTCCAAAAAAGGCTGGGATATGTAATATGTCAGATTTAACTTGGTTTTGGTTTTCGAATTAGCTGTTGTTTATCCTTAACCCAATTTGGTGTAGAAGATTATGTGTTTCAATGAAGGTCTATAGTATTTCAAAGTGTTTCATATGTTAAAGTTGTGCAGCCGACACAGCAGTTTTCTATGAATTCGACGCAAAAAAGATCTATTCTGTGCCGGAAAATGCCCACCTTTGTCATTCACTTCTTTCACGCCCTCGTCCATAATGTCATCCACATGTTTACTTGCTTCTTCAAACTTTTTCTCTTGATTAGCATTATCAATACTCCTTCCCTTAGCTTCTATTTCAGATGCAATTGCGTTGCTTTGGTACTCGACATTCTTGCTCTCTTCTTCGATTCGTTTTGCCATGTCATCTGCTTCAGCGACAACGTCTGCCGTTTGGGTTCCTAAGAAGTTTGAAATAGGGTTCTATTATACAAAAAATATATAATCTAAAATACGATAGTCACCAGGTCATTGCCTGGCGTATGTACAAAAGAAGGGTACATTTTTTTCATTTGGAGTCGAGAGAGACAGCGTAATGTATAGAAGACTTAGTACAATCGATTTTACTTTAGAAGTGCCGAATTAGACTCTCGGGCCATCCTTCCTCCCCCTACAACATCTATTTTGTGACGACTTAGACGAGTTCTCACTTTTATCAACCCGTAGTTATCTCAACAAAACTTGAAATCAAATCGCATTTTAGAATTTGATGAGATATATATTTACGAATCAGATAGATGAGGCAATGCGACATGTGGGATAGGCTCGGATATCAAATAAGAACATACGTAATAGGTAAATTACGAGCCTTAGATGAAATTAATTTACCTATTACGTATGTTCTTATTTGATATCCGAGCCCATCCCACATGTCGCATTGCCTCATCTATCTAGTACTACTTTTTCGTGGGATTGCCAGCTCACTAGATACACTGTGCTGACGAGGCCCAATACAGACCGAAACAGCTGTCCACAGTTTCTAGTTGAGCTGGCTCATTTTTTACGCGACTTGAAGTTGTGAAAGGCTTGTATGGCACTCTTCTTCAGTCGTTTCATCTAAGGCTCGTAATTTACCTATTACGTATGTTCTTACTTACGAATCAGTTTATTGTTTGTATCCTGAAAACAGACGCCAATAATTATATTGAATTTATCTCCTATTACGCGTGCCTACTTGCGCAAGGATAGTGAAAAGGTCTAAACTAATGTCTTGCAGTTATAAATAATAATGTGCGTCTTCTTCTCGAAATGGTGTCAGCGGCAAAACTGAAAATTTTAAATATAAAACTCCGCACAGAGAAATTCTTACATGGATATATAAAGTAAGAATATTGAATCGAATTTCAAGATTATGTAGCCAGGACAAAGCGGAATCTTAGTGCTCATAGCCGATTACCTATACCTATATTAAAGAGAAGTAGAATCGTCAAATTAAGTTGAAGTTCACTACTGTTTCAACCATCTTAAAAAGTGATGATTATTTGTTAAATAGAAATTCTAATCATCACGAACATGTACGTAGTTTAAACTGATTGTCTAATATTTAGCTAGGTTGATCATTTGATCAAATATTTCTGGATCAATGGCACATATCTCACCTCGGTCATCGTTTTCTACTAAGTAGGTACTCAACTGATGGTAAAACAAACCCATAAAAAACAAACACTGAAATCTAAAACAAAAAGCATCTAGCTATTCATGACACAATATCAAACTTCACTTACCCGAAATGAGGATTCCTAGCACTACCAGTAATTCCAAAACCGTTCTTCTCATTGTCCTCCGTCTCACCATCGTCCGGCCAGATTGTATTGTTGTACGGGATTTTTAGTGTTAAAATGGAAGCTTGAGACTTCGGTCAAGTAAATTCTTAAAAATCATTATTTCTTTTCTTGAATTTCCTGGTGTTTACTTGTATCAATTAAGGTAAGCAAACAATTTTTTGGTGTGTTTTTGTGTTTTAACGACAAAACAAAAGAAAACCTTGGTCGAGGCAGGTAATGTCAGTCCATTGATTAACGGATGACTGCGTCGCTTTGACATATAATATGGGTGAGCTCATCCAGCTATGGATGGTTAACGAGTTTTGACTAGAAAATAATGGCTCTGGAAGAGTTTGTTTGACACACCTTTTTGACCAACCTCGGTGATCTGCTAGATATTTTGACATAGTATATAAGCTGGGTCATTCTGGTACCTACTCCTGGTACGTAGGTACCGGCTTTATGAATGGATTTCCATGCTTTAAGAAAACTGCCTGAATTGAAAACGTTGCCAAGTTGGAATTGAAGATGCATGGGATTATATATAAATTAAGCAGTTTTTAGCCGTACAGTTTAGATAGGGGGATATTTGTCGAGATGTTGCTCACATGTGTACAACTTTGCATGAACAAAAAAAAAATGTCGCGAATACAAAATCACATTTAAAACGATTAACCAATAAAATATCCGCTGTCAAGACCTTTCTATAATTTCTCTTAACGATGTTTTCTTTTACTTGTGAGATTACGAAGATGGCAGACCAGCACTTCTGTATTGGCACAACTGCTTTGAAAACCAGTAAAAACAATAATTAAACCAAACAGAAAATACAACATGGATGATGATTATTATAGTTTACTATAAAGAGTTGTGTTCAAACACAATGTGTATAGAATCATAGTTCGTACTTATCGCCTTTATTTTTCTTTTTAACTTAAGAGTCTAGATGTGTTCTGCATATACCTAATCGACTGCTTTGTTTTATACATGCAGTGCATGTGAAACAAGTATTTTTTTAAAGATCTTTTCTCACCAGTATAAAAGATTATAGGCAATGTTTGCAGTCATTCTTTCATCGACGGAATTTTTATGATAATATTTACAATTAAAGTGTATAAAAAGCTTAGCACTGTTTCCATCTTTTTCGAAGTGCCTTTACTATTAGAATTGCATATGATTTCAGTTTCTTTGTATGCAAACCAACATTTTGCACTTCACTTCAGTTTTACTGCACGGGGACAAGTGTTTAAATTGCAATGAGTTGGACTGAGGGAAAATTGGCTTCTTGATTACTTAATATTACACAACTGAGTTTCAACAACTGGTACATGTCACGCCCAGTATAAAAGCTCTTGAAGACATTTTAAAAGCATCCCTTAAGGCCCTCAAATAAAGAAACACTGGTTGTCGTGCTTTCTACCGAGAGATACTCTTCTTACTTCCTTTTAAAGTCTCACTTGTTTTTAAGACTTATTACTACATATTCTTTGATAAGCTGCTTTTTTTTATTAAAAGCAAGTTCTACTCGGTTTTTGTGTGTGTTTTAATTTCCATATGTTTTAGTATTTTTAGTTAAATTGCTTGTAGCCGTAACATCTTTGACCCTTAAATGATGAGAAGTCGAAAACGCATGGCCATTTGTTTTATGTATCTGGCTTTTCTTCAGATTATGTTTTGATGATCCATTCATGATAGGAGCTCTTCCGATTTTGCTTCTAGACTCGGTGACGCTGTATTTTTGAGGTGAAATAATATCGATAAATTTGATGCGATTTATTCCTTTGCCTTTATGAGTCACTCGAATTCGCATGGGTCCCTTAGATTTGATGATCTTTCCTCTTCCTTGAACGATCCTACCGTCGATGATCTTGCTTCTCAACTCACTAGCATTCTCTAGTGGCTCTCCATTAAGCCTTATAACAACGTTTTTAAATCCATCACTATCAAGGTCAGAATGAAAACCTTTTGGAATAGTGTCCTTTGCTTGGAGTTCCATTCGCATCCTTTCTCTGAACCTTGCTTCCGAGGCAGACATCTCAGATATTTCACCATTTGGTGACTCAATAGGAGCCATCATCGGAGCCGTATTTATAAATCTCGGAAGAATTCTTTCTCTGAGCGGGACTGAAGGTCCAAGGACTTGTTCCCTCGAATATGTATCTGCAGACAATCTGTCTGGATAAGCAAACGGCGAATACGTTCTATGTGATGTTGGAAATGATGGGATTCGGATAACAGAAGGTTGTTCTCTGGACTGCATCTCACGTTGATGATAGTTCAAGAAAGGGGAGGCTTCGTCTCTCTCTACCTCGGGTGGTCTTTCCTCTGTAGAAGGAGGATCATCCCTCGAGTCTTGCAAAGCACGTTCATTTTCCTCGGACTCGTTTTCTTCATCATCATCACCGTCTTCGTTGGTTTCTTCTGGAGCTGTAGGAACAGGCAATGGAGATGAGCTGCGTACACTAGCGTTTTCGTCTACATTGTCAACATATCGTGTATCTTGCTCGTATCTAGGCTCACTGTTTTCGTAATATTCACGTTCACGATATAAACGTTCACGCTCGGCCTCTCGTTCTTCCTCCTCTCGAATCCTATCTCTATCATCCTGATATCTTCTTTCGTTCATACTTTCATCCCCGTTATATCCATGGTATCGTTCTTCGTCGTATCGTGAATCCCTTCCATCGTCATCGTAACTCTTTTCATCGTCATATTCTCGTGGCTTGGGTTCACCTTCTTCGCTGACTTCACTTCTTTGATGACCAGGTTCATCTGTCCAGTGAGTAGCCAAATGATCAAGTCTCGTTCCTTGTTCTAAAGCTGGCTGTTGTACGAGCTGTGGTTGTGGTCCCTGCACTGCTGGTATTGCGAACACAGGATATATAAATCGCTGCGGTGGTTGTTGCGGAGCAGTAGCCATAGGCAGAGTATAAAGACTCGACCGATCCTCTGGCTGTTGTACAAAGGGACTCTGCAGCATAGGTTGTGATGGGACGAGTGGAACTCCTGGTTGAGCAGATGCAGAGGGTACCATTGGTACTAAAGACTGCATCATGACAGGCTGTCTACTGTACTCCTCTGTCGGTCCTTGTCCCGGGTCACTAAGAGGGGCCGAATGAATATCTTGAATTGGTGCAAATTGAGCCATCTGGACATTGGAACGTCCTGCATACATTGGCATGTAGTACGTACTTGGCTGGTGATCCATCAATACTGGTGCAGGTCTATGATGATAGTGTGAATGTCTGTGTCTCCATCGTCTAATTGGCCTGTCTTCAGGAAAAAACAATTCTCTGTGCATTCCTGAATGTCGGCCCAATTCTCCTCTGAAATGAGATCTGTGAGAGTCTCCTACTTCATCTTGTCCTATTTCGAAAACATTAGGTTCAATTGGTTTTGACGGAGGTAAAAGTTCCCCATCAAAAAATCGTCCGACTGGTTTAACAAAACTGTCTTTCTTTCTCAAAGAAGATGATTCTTCATTTATAATGTTGATGTCACTGTTCCGAGTCAATGGCAAATGATTCTGATTGTGAGATTCCACATCGTACGTTTCAGTTCTTTTAAAATTCACTTGAGGGTCACTGTTGTTTCTATTGACAAGCTTCTCTGCTCTTGATTCATTAAACATTTGAACGGGGCCATATTTCTTAACAGCACTGTTAACCTGCTTTTGCTGCTGCTGTTGATGGTTCTGCTGCTGTTGTTGTTGCTGTTGCTTCTGAGGAGAAGAGACTTGCCTATCAGTCTGGCCAAAATTTTTATCCGAGTTAATATCACTGGGAGGACCATCTGCTTTATTGACTGCCATCTCCTTATACCTGCCACTGTGGAAATCTTCAGAAACAAGCAACTTGTTGGCGTTGGGTATTACAACTCTACCATCCGGGACGAGCTCCTTAGCATACTTCTCCATGGCAACGGTTTTTCCTGGCTCCTTGTCACGTTTGCTGCTCTCTTTGTCCTTGTTCAGTAAGTAGATAATCTGCTGTCTTTTGTCGTACGGTAGAGTTCTATTTCCTTTGTTAAGAATGTCGCCTGGTTCGTTGAGTATCCTTCGGTGTCTTTGTAATGGACTTCCTCTACAGGCAGCAACTAAATAGAAACAAAATCAGCCAGTCTTTTACATAAAGAATATCCCATGGGTTTTCTAGCCTGCTACTAGAGCAGAAACTCATAATGATTTATGATTTGTATAGCGCCATTTCTATATGAATATAATCAAAGGCGCTTTACATTGAGTTGTGAATGACAGATTGCTTCTATGCAAATTACAAGCATGAACACACCAAAATGTCTAAATATATGCACCGTCTATAGTGGAGTATTGGAATAGTTGACATTGGCGTAAAATACGTGATAGACATTTCTTTGATTTTGTACCAAAAGCATTTGTCTTATAAGTATAACTGATATAATTAGAATATCAATATACTATAATTCTAGTAGGTTTGAGAAATCTGATTTGATAGTTTTTGGTCATTAGTTGCAGCAAGAATAGTAACTTATTGATTTAGGGAACCAAATCAACAAACTGACTCAATTCGTTTCATTTCGTAAGGAATTTTCCACGTCCTGCTGGTAAACAAGTGGACCGTCAACCTGCTGGTGATCCTCGAAGAATCTCTAGTGTCTACTCCAGGTTTTCACCGATCACCTAGATAACGCATTCCGTTTTAATTTTAAATCTAATCAGTTTTCGTACACACCTAAAATCATGGTACCCAATCCAAGCCAAAGAATAACCATCCTTCTCCTACTTGCTGCCATCTTGTGCTACGAATCTCACATCGCTTTTGTTGACATTGAAAGAAATTCTCAGTACGAAAAGAAACACGAATTTCACTGTCGACGCAAAAAAAACTTCAAAAATAGCGATGAGATCATCGGTTATCACGTGACTGTAAAAAAACAATGGATAGTCTAAAGTGCATTACCAGACTTTATGTAACAAAAATGTATGTCAAAAATTCGCAATGACTATTAACTAAAATCAAAATCTATCTGGTTTTAAAAATAATTCTGGATTTTTATCGATTTTTTTTGAGTCATGGTTATACCTGTGTGCAGATCTGGAGATTCCAAAATTTTTAACAATTCAAAAACTTTAAGTTTCAATTTTAGTTCATTCAATAACATTCAAGCCAGTGTGGACAAAAAAACTGCGCATGCGTCCCTTCCCAATATGCACACTTCGATTCCTCGCGGTTGACTCCGAATCATGACACTGGGACCGAACCCAAAGGACTAGAGCTCATTCCTTCGCGGATGATCATATTTACTTGAAATCAAAAGGAAAAAAAGCTAAGTCGGTTGGCTATGACGTCATTGAGTTATAAGTAGCAACCTGTCAGTGTACCAGCAAAGGTACCAGAGAATAAGTAAGAACGAAACGCACAAATATGGCGGACTAAATAACATCGGTTTTTTGTCTGGCAGGGAAATGGACTGCAACCTGTTTGTTTTGTTGATTTTTGGATTGTCCGTTTGCTGTACGGAGGCTCGGTACCATGGTGAGTAGAGAGATTAGATTGAACTTTAACACAATATTATCATTAAATATATAAATGAAACGAGAAAAATAGGTCGATCTGACTTCACACCGTTTAAACTCATTAACACTAGTGTGAAAGTAAGGTTTTTTACAAAAGGACGCTCTAAGAGAAAAGAAAAAAAAAAGATAGCCATTTCCACCTAAATATAGTTTAATTTTCCTATATCTAGCTAATAATATGTTGATGATTTTGATAATGTAAAAAAAATCGAGTGAAGACAGATCGAGTAATCTGTAATCTTAAAAGCGCAGTTTTCAAGCCATTAACGATATATCTTTCTTTGTGCGATGCCAGTGATTCTAGCAATTTACGCCATTCCCTGCGACCAAGGTACACTCAGAAACACTTCTAGGGAGAGCCACATTTTTTAGGTTGTATAAGATACACAACTGATCATTTGTATGGTCACGCATATTTTCTTCTGTTCAGGTTATTTGCCTCGATCTAAAAAAATGATAAAAGCTTAAATATTTCTTCAAATGTGATCAAGATCATGAAGGTGTTAATGATGCTCACTGAACTGTATGATAAATGCGATTGCACTCTCTAGTCTTACTTTCACTAAAACTTATATGTCGGGCAATAGCAATACGCCTTTCTAGCGTTGCATGGAGATTAATGTAAAGTATGGACTAATCAGGATTAAAAATAAGGATAAAGTCGGGAAGGAGAATAGGAATGGAGGTTGAGCTTCGTGCTTGTATGTCGTACAAGTGTTCTCAGGGTGATAATTTTGTATCAAATTGATTAAGTGACAATGAATGTATAGTTAGATATTTTTGTAACCACAGACTGCAAGCTAGTCAGTTTGACTACCTTTCATGAGACTCGCAGGCTGAGTTAATGATCTTTTTGATTGACGGACGGAAATAAAAACCTCGACGTTTGAAAGCTGTGGAGTTTTAAGAAAAACCTGATGATAGGAATGAAAAGAAAACGGCTTAAAACGCGTTTATTTCTGGTTCTTTCACATATTAAATAGGAAAACGTGATCACACTGCTCATACGGCTCATTCAAAACAGCCCAAGAAAAAGCAGTTATCACAGAGTAAAACGACACATGAACACTACCACTCTGCTTTGCACAAGAAAGAGGAAATGCTTGGCCAAGACTCCATGAGAATCAATGAGGAGGAATTCAAGCTACAAAGCCTCGTCAGCCCTGAATTTCACCAAGGTAGCAGAGCACTAAAGCAAGGAAAAGCGTTTGGTAACATGGAAGTCAATACTCTTTCTCCCGAGCAAGTAGATTTTATGCAGTCGACCTCACAGTGGCCAAAATTCTATGATCCGGCTAAGGGTAAAACCCTAAGTAGGACTATCTATCCCGAGGATCCCGTACTGTTCCCTCAAGAGAGGCAAAATACTAATACTAATTATAATGGCAATAGCAATTGGATGATTGGTAACGATGGGTTTAAGCAAGGTATGTAAGACATTTAGTCCATTTATGGTAGTGATGGGTAAACTATTCAGAACTGGCAGAAAAACCATGCTTTGCCCATTGCTTCTCAATGGCGAGCGCGTAATCGTCGTCGCGACCATAGTTAATAGAGGGGAATGGTTATGAAACCTATTGTTATATGTCTTTGTTCACTTTTTTCAAGCGTGACCGTGTACAATCCTTTGTTTTACCATTGTTTTACCATTGTTGGCAATGGCTGAGTGAACAGACAAAAATATTTCTTTTGGCTGCTAGTTCAAAATACGTAAATATTTATAAGAGATATTTGAATATTCCTTACAACAATCCCATAGACAAAGTTTATGTTTACTTATTTTGCAATTTCGAAAGAGCATAAATGAAACATTGTGCACGGTCAAGACCGGTTCAACATCAAAAGCGAACAAAGACCTGATAACAATAGGCTTCCTAACCATTCCCCTCTATTAACTATGTCGCGACAAAGGCCAGTGGACGTCAATGAAAGCGTTTCCATGACATTTCATAAGCAAGTGCCCTTGAGTAAACTTTGTGTTTTTCGACAGTATCATGAAAATACTTCGATTTAAATTGCCACAGGTTTGTTATCCATTGGCTAGTACCTGTGCTACCCTCGTAAAACGAAGGGCGCTTTTTTGTATAAATTATAGAAACGTGATTGCATGACATCCACAAAAAACCCCCCTTTTTTGTCGTGATGGTAAATTTTACAATTTCGCTCGTGTGATTGGAAAGCGCTGTTAAACCATCACAATGTCATTGAATTTATATACTCAAAATTGTTATTCTCTTTAGCGCTATTAGTTTTTAGCTATTAGCTCTACCAAGGTATTATTGCATAATTCCTATTTTAACAGCAATGTCGCCATACTCAGATGATACATCTATCAGTTCCATGTTATCAATGCCCACCGGCTCATCATCTCTTGGCAACGGGAATGAAGTGTTCCAACGATCACAGGATAAGTCAAACGACATGATGTTCGATGAGAGACCAAGATACAAGATGAATGACAAGATGCCTATCTCCAACTTCGGGTTCAATGATGATATGAATAAAATGTCACTGAATGCTAAGAACATGATGGGATTTGGTGATCCATCCAAGTATACGATATCTTCCTTTCTTGGTGGTGGTGGTCTGATGAAAGGACATGGAAAACCAATTGGCATTTTGGGGAATATCCTAAAGGCATCGCAAGCTATGCCTACAGGGAAGATAGTCAAGCCATCTTCAAGATCAGAGACCAACTGGTTTAATGATGGTCCATTTTCACGGCGCCAGAATCTGGCAAGGTCCATGTACATTGCTCCTGCTGCTGTGAAACCAGAGTCTACGAGTTACAAGCACACTATCAAGGAACACAAGCATATTTCAAAAGTCAATCAGAAAACGGCGAAGAAAAGTTTATCGAAAAAATCAAAGGTTTAGTAAAACCGGCACATATCATATACACCAACTGAACACAGTTCAAGCGGTTCTTGCTTGTAATCTGTTATAGTATGGACAGCATAAATACCACCTGGTCGTAGGAAGAACTTGGCTATATTCAAATGAGTGCATGGGTCTTGCAAGAGCGTAAAATCGAGTAAAGTGTCATGATCATTTCATACCATTATTCCTAAACTTAAAGTGTTTAACAATTGATCTAATTCTCTACAACGCTCGGGAAACGACGATAGTGCTTATTGCCATTATTGCCATGCAGGACATAATTATTTATCATCCATTTGTCAGTTTACTCACTCTGTTTGTTCCATTACAGTATCAATTGCACGTATTTACCAGGGGCAGATCTAGTGACAGGCAAGGGAGGTGGGGAGGTTCGGTTCGGTCAATACCCTTCAATTTAATACCAATCCAAGTACTGAATATAAAAACGAACATTCAGTTATAATTAATTGTTCGATAATATAGTTATGTATATCAAAATCAAAAAAATATTTTTTTATTGTTGAGAGCTAATATTCCAAATAAAGATTATTTAATAGTTGTTGTTGTGCCAACGAAGTGAAATGGAAAAAGAGATAATGTAAGACAATGTCGCCGTATTCAACAAGAATTTTTTTTCCTTTCTCCCTCACTTTACTGTTGTTTTTTCTTATAATATAATAATATAATAAGATAATATGAGATATTAACTTGTAGGGATATTAGGTTATACTATCGAGCTATAACTATCAATTATTAACTAAGTTAAGAAATTCCATCGATTGAAAAACAGAACCGATTCAACAGGTGGCAAGTGATATGATAACGTCAGTCCTCAAACAGGGTTGCTCCTGTTTCAGAGAATATAAAAGTATGTCGCGAAAAACTTAAAAATACTAAAGATTGTAAGAATATCACGATGTGAGGGATGAGAGACAGCGCAGAGATGTACAGGGAACTCTTGACGTTCATTGCCCTGATTTGGATAAATGTTCTTGGATATAGGGTCACAGGTGAGTTGTTAACACAGTTAATTGAGCAGAGAACATCAGTGGTCAAACTCAGTTGATTCCGTTTAACAGTCGAGATTTTCTTCTTTTTCTTTTATCCCGACTCAGCTATTAGCACTTTTAGATCCTTTTTTTAGAAGATTCTCATTAACTTCACCCATTACAATGGTCATAGTTAGAGTTTTCATGGCTGTCTCGTTCAGCCCGCCGAAATGCCCGATTGGTTAATTGTATACCATGCCATTGCTTTCTTCACTAACTGATTGCATAGCATCAAACATTTCTACCTTTTAGTGGGTAAAGTTGGACTCGTTGGTTTATCTTATAGCATCATTGAAATACAATTAGCGTTTCTGCATGTACACAAGAAATCCATGAAAAAGTACCAATAACTATTTATAGTGTTAAATGAATGATAGACACCCAAGGGTTTAATAGTATTATTTTAGTACTATTTAGTTCATCTACTTTTAACAGATTAACTGTATGCATTCTATAAAGAGCTACGTACAACGAGAGCATTTAGAGAGTGTTTTAAATCTAAGTAATATTACATTGATTACTGCCAAAAAAGCCTAAAGTCAGACTCCTAAATTCCTAAAGGCTCTTTTGAATAACATGGTTCATGGAATAATTCCTTTCAAGGTTTGGCAATTAGAAATCCTGGTCGGTCTTCCTACTGGGATCCGTCAAGGTTCGTTCCTCTCAGCCACCTAATGCCAGGTGGTCAAGGCGTGACATATCTGAGCGACCTCACCCAGAATTTAGCGGACGATATGAGTTCCCAGATAGCACTTGGTGGCCAACAGGTTAGCGCTGTTGGGCAAGCGATTGAGAACCAAGAAGATGCTAAAAGTGATGAAATCCAGCACGTGTCTGATATTGTAGACTCCAATTATAAATCAACGGCTGTGGATCATGAAGAGGACGAACAAGAAATATATAATGAAGGAGATGGATATGAGGAAAATGAGGCCGAATATCGATAGGGCTTAATTGCATGGAAGTACTTCAATAGCTCCTTTTTTTCGAAAGACCGCTGCTGAGCCATTTGGTGGTGCACGCATTTTTCTGGGTTAGTCTGATTCCAGCATCAATATATTTAAAAACTACCAAAGGTTGAGTCAAGAGTGAAGTACATAAAACAATAATGCAACAAAAAATGCAAGGCTAATCCCGAGCAACAAAGAGCTCGAAACTAGATTGTACCATAGGTTTTCGAAAACTGTCACAAACACAAGAGACTTGTGGACAGGTTTATTTGATTGTTGTGGCAGTAGGGTCTGATGAGTTGCTATTATTTATATATATATATATTGTACATATACTACTGAGAAACGTTTGCCTGGAATATGAAAATGTACCCCCTCAACCTGGCAGCTGCTTTGGTAAAAAATGTAAGGGTGGATTTTTTGTCTCTTAATGGTGTCCATGCAGCTTTCCTATGTATTTACAGATAAATACAATTAACAAGTGAAAAGTTTGAGTGAACAAAATTATGATTCATGGCAAATTTTAATGAAATATTATTTTCTTGCGAAGGCAGTTTTAATGACCTTTTTTTTCAGTCTGTACTATTTTAGAAATACCCTTTTTAAAATTTGAAAAAGTCAATCCTTTAACTATAAGTTATTATAGATGTTATTCTCATTACGAAGATCGGTCTTGTGAACATACCAAGTCAGTACTGAAATGTTGTTCCATATCTGACCATCAGTCATTTCCTTGCTTATACTTACCGGAGTATCTGTGAAACAGTATACGATCGTGTGCATACCACATATTATCCATGAAAGACTCAGTTTGTAACAAATTGCACAAATAAGTAAGTTCAGTAGACCGTGGGCCTACAAACTTTTACAATACTCTTTACAATTTTGTTAGTTGACTTTTTCATGGACATATCGTATGCACTCTATAGAATTTGTAATAAATAAATAACACTGATGAAACAGTTAATAGATAACGATAGATGGACTACAACAATTGCTCTATTTTGTACTATTTAAAGCAAAATAGATCTAATACTGTTTCACGGATTAGGTCCAACTGAGCCTGTGTAAGTTCTAGTCGATAATAGGAATCCCATAGTGTGATGAGGTAAGGCCGTGTGGGTACCCTTTCCCACCATTGTAATATTTTCTAATGGCAACAATAAGAGATGTGACTTCAATCATCTCCCCCTTCTTACTGATCTTCCTCCAGCTGTTTTGCCTTGAGCCTCGTCACCATGAAGAGGGCACGTTTCTTTATATTTTCGTTTTCATCATCGACCAAATCCTCGAGTACACGATGAAGACCTGCCACTTGAAGGTCCCTTGCAAAATAGTCTGAAACGAAGTAAATTGATAATGATGAAGTGTAATTCGGGAATATAAAAACTTCATTTGGAATATATAATCTTTTCCTGCAACCCGGCTGAAAAGCAGATCAACGGTAATTCTTATTTAAAGCCTCGTTTCATTGGAATATCAGAAGGTAAGCTGTAGAAGCAAGAAGTCGAGTGGAAGGGTAAAATATGTAATTTATTTGTAATATATGTTTATGTTTTTGGTTGAGAACTCGTGTACCACCAGAAAAGCCGAGCATGTGTTACTGTCAGTAGACAGTATTTCTACATTTCGTTTGAACCTTTTTCATTCCGATACGGAGAAATTACCAGATCTTGTTACCTACCTTTGGTTGAGAGTGCTTCTAAATACGCCAAAGAATTATAACATGACTGAGGATTGAGCTTTCTTTCTTTGATGAGTTTGATAAGAGTTTGTGTAAGGCCGGTCTCACGAAGTTTAGGGTAAAAATCCGCTGCAATAAAAAAAATTTTAAGAACCGTAACTAAATATTTTAAGATGGATATCGATGTCGGGTTCAAAAAATAGAACAAAAAACTCGCACTGAACACACGCAAAAACAATGTTATTGAACCCTGAAACAACCTTAGGCTAACTCTAAGATAGAACCCCGTGAAACAACCTCTGAGCTGATGTTAGTCAGGGCACGGCTAACTCACAGATTGAACCTTAAAACAATCTCTGGGCTGATCTATGTCAGGGCATTGCTAACTCACAGATCGATCTAGGATTAAAACCAAATCCCAAGGCGAGAGGCGAGTACGCTACCACTACATCGAATAGAGGAAATACCTGGAGTTTCGTTAGGGGGCGTCTAGATATATCATCAAGATCACTACTCACGTTTGACGGACGAGGCAAGAATAGTCATTGCAATAAGAGCCTCGTTCTGAACAATAAGTCTTGATGATGTCACGATCTCGACGATTTGTGGTAAACCACCACTGGTTATCATCTTATGGCTGATTTCTGGAACAAAAAAATTGATACAGTGTTAATGGAATTAAAAAATGATTGGATAGAACATAGCTCAGGAAGCGACAGCTGGTTGGCTAAGTTGGTTGAGCCCGGTCGGACTGTTGTGCGGGAGGTCGGGGGTTCAAATCCCCGACCAAAAAGAACGCGCAGTCGACTCAGTAATTAATCTAGAAACGGTTAGAGTTTCAAGTGGTTCTTACCTTGAGAGCTTCCGTACTTAACAATCAGAGCTAAAAGTCTACAGCTTTCAATCCTGACCTCTTCGTTGCCAGTACTTTTACTCAATCGAATCAGAGCTTCAAGCTGCCCCTTTGTGTTCACAATCTTGTTTGCTGTAGTCTCTGAGTTATAAGAAAGAAAACGAGCACTAGTTAGGGACAAGGCCAAAACACTAGCAGTTCAAAATAGGGACCCCCGATTTTATTGATTTAGGTGGTGGGTACAGATTAATACGCCCTCCGCCCTGAGAAATTTGATGACATTTTCGATACTGGGTGTCATTAGTTGCTATTCCCATACACGAATACATGCAAACAGACGGTACATTCACTGCGATTCTACTTTTAGTTTTGGAGTATCATTATTATCTGTATAGTTATGTACAGGCCGGCCCCTCTGGATACCAGCTTTTAGCTGAATGGAACACCCTGTTTAAATAAAGTTTCGGCATAGCCATATTTGAGGACAAAACAGGATTTCACTTAAAGATGTGGTGGCTACATGGGTAACCCCACCTCTCCCCTCTAAATCGGGTCCTGAGAGATCATAATCGATTTGATCTTATCTCTTATATGGATACGGCTTTGTTGGAAGAAGACAAGAACACGTCTGCACACCCGAGCACAAAACATGAGCGGCCATTGTGTGGACATCAAGAAAACATTTGCTGGCATGCATAGTGTGGGAAAAGACTCTATTCGTGAAACGGTGGAAACCTCTCTGGAGTCCGCGCCTCACACTCATCCTCAACCAAACAAGCACGGGGCAAGAAGCGTAAACAAGATAAGAATCATCAAGGAAGTTTTGGGATTTTTTTAAATCAACAAAAATATGCTTTTTGGAATTAGAAGGTATTAGAGAATGTTTTAAACCTGCAATGAGGATAATTTACCCTGAATAAATGACACACAAAGGGTTTTTATGAATTCGAAAAAGGTGTATAGAAAACCAGATTTTTAAATGTACGATTGGTTTCGACTGTGAGATTTTTGTTGAACGAATGGTGTCACTTGATCCGTACCTGCTGCAGATTTGACCGTTTCTTCTTTGCCTGGCAAAAGCGAAAAGTCGCGAAATTAAAAACATTCTAATGTGTAATTTCACGAATAATCGAGAATAATGAGTATACGACGAAGTTTAAGAAAAAAGAGCGAAATAGTTTATATTATTTGTCAAATGTGTGGTATGATCAAGCATAACGTCAAATATCTCATCATATTTTCATGTTTGAAAAGGAAGATGTGAAAGCTTTAAGATTTATTTAATCGAAACTACAGACTTTATCTCATGCACGCATGTAAACCATGTAAGTATGAGTCGCACCTTGACAAACATGACCCTCATGTAACCACTGACAACTCGCCTAATCTGATGACATCAAGAAGATGGTCGAAAATGACTGAAGCCAAAAGTACGAAAATGAAAGATGTACATTCCATAATGTTGACATAGGTGTCCTTCAAAAGGGACCGTTTGTGACCGGGTTTACGAAGGGCTCGAGCCGGATTCCATGGGATGATGAGCTGAAAAGTAACGTTTAGTGTTTGCTGTAAGCCTGATAAAAACGTGATTGAAATGAGCAAAGGAACAGGATAACGCTGGAACATCACATGTTAAAAAATACATCTAGTAATATGTATATGTTGAATGAACGTTTAACTCCACGGACGATGAGTAAATGTTTGCTGTAAAGCAAGCAACCATTTGTGGCTGTTTTGCTATAAGTAAGTGTCTTATGGGCGTCATTGGGCTACGTCGACGATACAGCGGCCATCTTGGATAGCAAGGCATTATGGGGCGTTACAGTAATGATGACGCTTATTATTAACAGCTCCCCAAAAGAGAATACAACAAAAGATTAAATAAGACCGCACATTGATAACCATTACCCATAAAAGAAAGAAAAACACACGAACCTTAATATATTTTTCCGTCATCTTTGCAAGATGGCCGCCGTATAGTCGAAGTAGTCGATTTGATCTTAATGATGTAACGCCGAGAATACCGTAGTATATATAGTGATATGGTATTGAAGAGGGTTTTGTGTTTCATAAGGTTAAAAAGGAAAGACGATTTATGACAGGCTACAGTCCGTAACAAACGTTCTATACCTAGTAAATGAATGCAGTCTGAATATTGGCATTTAAGATATACAATATATGCTATCCAACCACCATGCAATGTTCTATACACAGTGCTTCCTCTATTTTAAGCGGTCACCCCTATCCCTACACGAGTCTTAAATTTTCCTACAACTTTCTTTCCCCTATGTTAACAGCAAAACGAACCTCCATTTAACAGACACCTCTATTGGTTAAAGTATCTGCACAATACACGTACCTCTGTTAATCTAAACAAACCTCCATTTAACAGACACCTCTATTGGTTAAAGTATCTGCACAATACACGTACCTCTGTTAATCTAAACAATCCTCCATTTAACAGACACCTCTATTGGTTAAAGTATCTGTACAATACACGTACCTCTGTTAATCTAAACAAACCTCCATTTAACAGACACCTCTATTGGTTAAAGTATCTGCACAATACACGTACCTCTGTTAATCTAAACAATCCTCCATTTAACAGACACCTCTATTGGTTAAAGTATCTGCACAATACACGTACCTCTGTTAATCTATTCATCAAAGAAACATGTCTGGGCTGTTTAAAGCCGCGCATTAAGCATAATAATTAGATTATGGATTCGACATCTTTTTTTCAAACGTACAGGGTACATCAGGTGAACTAGTATATCTGTACTTACTCGGAACCGCCATTAATGCACACATTGTTCCCAACACTTTAGACAATACCAGTGGTGACTGTGAAGAGAGCTGAGCAAGACACGCTTCCAGACAGCTGTCATTTAGAAGGATGGGTTTGTTGACGACTACGGGATGGACAAATGAATAACACTTTAGTTAGTCACTCTACTTTACCCCGGCAAACTAAATTAATCTTCAATTAGTACTTACGCGGGAGAGCTAGATTTTTTAGGGCCCCAAAGACTGCCTGCACGTGTTTAAATGGCTCCTGAAGTGGAAATCAGTTATTTTAATGCAACGTATGCACCCCCAACTCGTCTCATGAGTCTTTGCGCACCGACAAAGAGAATGTCACTGAGCACGCCATGATTCCAGCACCTCAACTCGTCCCATAATTCTTTGGGTAACGACAAAAAGAAAGTTACTAAAGACAACATAATCCTAGCACCCCAAAACGCCCCATAAGTCACAGCACATTGACAAAAAGTAAGTCGCTGGCCATTTTCATTTTTCCAACACCCCAACACATCCCACGATTTTTACAAACTTATACACCGTATCGAAATGTGGCAACCAATGTGAATAAATATTGTTCTGCACAAACTAGCTGGTGGAAACATAAAAGTGTTTTCACATGTATGAGAGGCTTCTCAGGCCCCCTCCACATGTATCCGCAAATTTTTTTTTCGGATACGAAAATGTTCGCGTCCACACGCAGCGTATTCGAATCGTTTGCACTGTTCACGCTTGTCCAATTTCTTGATCCGCCCTGATGCACGCTAGTGCCTAGTCCCTTTGACGGATAGTCTTTCTTATTGAGCATGCGCAAAATCAGTCAGCGTATTCGAAAATTTGGGGATGCGAGCGTCCACACCTATCCGTATTCGGAGCGTATTCGAAATTTTCCACTCTGGAGACCGTTTTCGAAAATCTCCGGATACGTGTGGACGCAACCCTATCCGAATAAAAAAAAAAAAAAGGATACACAAATTTCCGGATACGTGTGGACGGGACCTCAGTCGCTAGTTCATACTTATTCGAATTAGTCGCCATACTAGGATTCAAATTTATTGGTAGGACTACTTTGAACTTACCAATGAAGGTAAGATGATTTTAAACAAGCCGTGCGTGCAAACTGCTTATGAAATAGTTTATTCATGATGTTAGCATTCTTACCGGTCGTTGTTTGGCTAGTGGTAATAAATTCAATAGTTCTTTATGGACACCCATCTGTACGAGCTTGATACAATTGTCATCTGCAACAAAAACAATGTTGTCAACTAAATAATCCATCAAAACCAGAAACATAAAAACATTCCATGCAATACGGCTTTGTTTTGCTTTATTCAGTTTTATCTTTACCTGATCTTCCAAAGTTTCCAATCGCAAGAGATCCAGATATTTCTAAATGCTTGTTTCTGGACGACAACCACTTGATACAATCTTTAACGACGATGCCATCGCCATTCTGGAACAACCGCTTCATGCATTCATCTAACAATGTGAAAGAGAAATTCAAATATGAATAAATACATCATTATTAAACAGAGCCGAATAAAAAAAATTGTGTCTAGTCGTTCTAGCGCTTTTGCACTAATTGGGGACACTGTTCACTCACACTGTTCATTCACACGCCCTATACCACTACCACTACATTCGAAGTTCTATGCACACAACGCTCGCTGACTCACATGTTGATTTTTACGGAGGGAGAAAACCCTCGTAGCATGGGAGGGAACAATACATCAAACTCATTTCACATGTGGCGACCGCAGGGCTCTACCCAGCGACCCGACCGTTGGACCCGTTCGGCAGCGTCCGCCACCAATGCTACCCACAAGGTGAATTTATCTGGCATTGTTCGTTCAAGGAAAATTTCAAACTCACCATCAGTAAGAATAGTAACTATCATATCTGCTGCTGTTTCAAGTCGATATTTCATACTCTCTTCCTCCTCACGGCCTTTGCACGAGGCAATCACGTGAACAAGGGTTTCGGTACATCCTGCATTCACCATCTCCTTCTTCATAATATCTATAAGAAAACACAAGCAAGAAAAACAAAAACAAAAAAGAAAAACAGTTACAGTCTATATTTGTTTAAAAAAAATAACGCTTGAAAAAAATTGTGTTACCATCATTCATGACCAAAGGGTTGAGAGCCTCTAGAAGAAGGTAGGAGAGTTCCTCGTCACGATAGTCTTCTTTTAATGCACTCAACAGCACAGAAGGTCCACCACTTTCCTTGAAACTCTCCTTGCCATTAGCTGTAACAACATAATATAAATGTTAATTAAATCATTTGTTTTGATTTTTGTCTATTACAACAGTCATTTTCAGTGGCGACGAGGATTTGGTGACATGGTGCCGGATTTCACCTTTATTGATGATATTGATCATGCTGCCGCTGCTGCTAATGAAAGTAAACATTGAGTCTTGGGTGATATTGGATGGTGATATGATAACTGTTGATGTTACCTGTATTCATTAGCTCCGAGATAGCAGAGACAGCCATCCTACAGAGAACAGGGTTGCTATGGATACTCTTGTGAGCAAGACCCAAGAGATGAGGCATGGCTTCACAGTTGACTAAATCTGCAGCAAGCTCCTCTGGAAATGAGAACAACTGAAGACATCATCATAAATCCCTCTCTTTATTTATACTAATGAAAAGGGTTTCTTCAGCTATTAGCAAAAAATGGTACGTTCATTTTGATCTTTAGTAGTTACATTCTCTTGTTTTGGATTTGTTTTGTTTTTAGCTTTGCTTTAGTCATTTTATTTTGCAAGGAATTTCAATAGAGAAATGAAAATACTTATAAATAGGCTTATAGCCAACATACGAATACGCCAACCAGACATTAACATCTTAATATATCAATATGTTGTCAATGGGTACATAATCGTAATTGAATAGAAAAAATAGTAATAAATACTTGAAATAAATACTTGGATTTTAGTGTTAATTTTCATTATAAATAAATACTTGCTAGTAAATAATCAATGATAGGTATATATGAAACTGAGAGTGGCTTTTACCATCGTCAGTTGCTAGATTGAGCACACAGCCACATATCACAACATCCATTCGGTTGTCCTTCGTTGCATCGTAATTCTGGTTTAGAAATTCTAGCTTACGTACGATGTCATCTGCACCATTAGCACCAAGAAGAGATTTACGACCAAGTTCTATTCAATCAATCAATCCACCAATCAGTCAGTCAGTCAATAATAATTACTCCAAACCAACCTTGTAAATATATTCTCTACTGAATTATCAGTGAATGAAATCTAATATTTAATAGCAATAGGAATTCTTGCATTGTCTGTAAGCAACAGCAAGAAATTAATTGGCATTACCATTTTTTACTATTAAATAATTTTTATCCATGGCTATTTCTTACTCACCATTGTTGAAGCATATGTTTCCAATGGAGCGCAAGGTATGTAACACTACGTTCTGATCTTCGTGCTCTAAGTGATCCAGGGCTATTGCTATCCAGCCTGCATCCACACAGAAGTCACGCACCTCATCTGTTATTCAATATATATATGTATGTATGTGTAGGTGAGAAGGAAAAGTCAAGACTACAGTTTTCCCCACAAGCATGTTTTGTGAATCGCTTCCCTCTTCAGTGGATTTAATGATAAGAATATTCGTGACTATCGTTTTTATATAACAATAATTATAACAATAAATTCATTAGGTCCATTGAGCACTGTTTTTCAGACTTCTTATATATATTGACCATATTCTTAATCAATAAACATTTTTGGCATTAAATGCTATCATATTCCAAACCACTTCGTCAAACCCTTCCAAACCATCCAAACTTCCATTCTATTGGCAATCAATCCTGTGCTTTCTGGTGATGGTTGACATGGGGGAAAGAAACTACTTCATAATAACAATAATGCCGCCAATAACACATAAGACCATTCCTTAAAAAGACTTTTACCCCATTCACACCTAAACGTGTTCAGTTAAACTATGTTTTCATTAGGAAAAAAATTGAGAAACTAGAAACCTACAATATAATGAAACTTTCTAAAATATTATCAGAGCAAGACAAAGGATAGTTTACATGCATTATTTTACCAAATATTGTGCAGTGTTTGTAGATAGTTTTCCAAACCTGTTTAGTTAAACCTCTTTAAAACATGTTTAAGCCTTGGTTTGAATGGGGTATTTGAATCCACTGTTCCTTCCCATCATGCATTGAAGCCTCATGTGGATACCTAAAAATACTAGTGCCTTGTAGGATATTCCATGTTATGGTATGCCACTATTATTAGCTTCCCTTGTTAGATCAACCATTTTTTTCATTGTTATTTATATCTCAAGGAATTTTGAGTCAATACATGTTTTTGCACTCCAAGAACAATTGACTACCAACCTGATTTTGCCAGTTCTGCTAACAGATCAAAGACTTTAGCTTTGTCAGGCTCCTTCTCAAGATAAAGAAGGGTTTTCTTGAGTGACTCTAGTACAGTTTGAATTGTTGTAACAATCAGTGCCTCTGAAACCATAACGACAATTATTACATCAGATCAATAGTGCTCTATTTATAAAGACATTTTGACATGTTAATTTAGAACACACTTCGAAATAAGCAGATAAAGGTCTTTTAAAATGCCCAAATTTGCCATAGGTATCCCAATTGTGAAAATCTGTTAAAAGTACAGATGAGGCTAATAGTTCTTTTTCAAGATGCTCGAATGTGGTCAAGATTATTGTATGCCCAGATCCAAAAATGAGTTATTTCCAGGCAAGACTGAGCTATGGAAAACACATATTATGAAACTTTGAAATTCTAGAAGTTACTTTTAGTTCAAAATAACTTTTTGAAAAGAATAGCTCACTTCAGACAAAATCTTTTCTTCAAGGGTTCTAGGAATTGGCTATAACTCTATGATTGTTTTTTCAAAAGGTTTCTTATGTATGTCTGGCACTTAGGTGCATCTTTTAGGATCCAGGATTTAACACCTAGGAAGCCATTATATATTGCTTCCTCTTTAAACTTTACATTATTCACTGACTAGAGTTGCAAAGCTAGCCAATTCACCCCACCCATCCTGCCCCCAAGATGTAGCCTTGCCCTCACATGACAATGCTGCAAACTTTAAACTACAGTGCTTCAAACTATAAACTATATAATAAAAGGTTCGATACTAAAATCAATGAGACTGAATCCTTAAATACACTGCATGTTATTGTTGACCTTTTGCAATCAGGTACCAACCAATAATGCTTTATCAATATATTTGTCTGTCAGCATACTTTAATATTCAGTCAGACACAACAATAGACTTCCTGTACCACATTTTTAAGGACTTAAATGTAATCACTGATTGAATTTATAACAACATAGTGTAATTGCAATAATTAATCAAAGTATTAGTGAGCACAAAGCAGTTACATAATTAGCTTAAATACAATTAATTTCAATATGACATTACAAATAGAACTAATGTATTTCATATAAAACATAATATGAAAAGTCACTGGCAATAAGCTCATAAGTTCTTCTAGAAGATTCCACTTATGACCTTTTTACAGGTTTGGCTATTCCTTGCACGTATATCTATTTTTAACTCATATGAATGTCGATCATATCGTACAACAGTATAAATTTATTTTCCTAATTAGAATGTCTTGGAACATTCTAGACCCAACACTATACTGACAATATGTCACCATTAGTGCATTTTAATAAAATTATATACCAATATCTAACACAAATAAAAAATTTAATATCAAAGATACCTCGCTCATGCTATAACAACATTTGTCATAACTCTTTTAATCTTAGTCGGTTTGATTTGGTTTGTATAGAGAGAGAGAGAACAAGCTACAGATATCAAGGGAGTGGTTTAGAGTTATAAATTGAGTTTCATTTTTTATAGTGTTCAGTGTATCTGGGCAGAATTTCACAATATCATACTCAAAATTACCACAAAATTGATAAAAATCCACGAACAAAAGTAACATCCTATCACAATTACTGTTGCTATTAGATGAAATTATTTAAAAATTAAGGATAAATACCTTGTTTACTTTTCAATAATTTGAAGATGGCATCCTTCGACGCGTCGTCTATGTGTCCTTTCTCTTTTGCAATGTCGTTCAGTTTCTGGAAGTGTTCGATCAGTTCGCTGTCCATAATGTAGAATTATTATACCAACCAATCTTTCAAGTGTTAGTGTCCATCGAGGGAGATCAGACCGAATGAATGAGAGGTAGTCAGCAGATCTTGTTCAGTCGTGCACATAAATTTATTCGAAACTCCCTCAAAATATCATGTCCAGGACCGCTCGGCTTATGCACCACAGAAAACCCGTAAAATTCAGGCAGCTATCAGAGAGCAAAAACGTTTTATTGGCCTACGCTCGAAATTTCTACTTTCCTACTTTCTTTTGTAACGCGTTTTAATTTTTTTATATCTATAAGAATGAGTAAAGTCATCTTTACTTTGGTTTAGTTACGAGTTTAGCTTCAAGATCTGTGGGCGTTAATCCCTCGCTATCAAAATGAAAGTGCGAAAATCTTCAAAACAAGGGATTAAGGCAATACTTTGAGTTACAAAATAATGCCTTAAGTTTTACTTTGCTCCTTAATTCAATTTCCGTTTAACCTCCGATCCCCATTGTTCGGATCATCCAAAAGATTTTCGTTTTTCCAATACGTCATCCTACCTCCTTTTACCAGCCACATATCTGGGACATGCTCTTTATAAGCGAAATTGGTGGATCGGCGATATTGTTGAAAGTTTTATTGCATTTTAATAAGTCAGCGAGCAAAATCCAATATTTGTAGGTATCAGTTGATTGAAAAGGAACGTGTTAATGACTCCATGTCATTGCGAGAAGGTCGACGACGATCAGGAAAACCAGAGGCTCTCTCGCTCCAGTGCTTCTCGGACGAAGGTTTCTTTTCCTATCTCCTCACTGGACCGAGAGAGCCTCTGGAATACAGGATAACCAAATGTCAGTATTTTAGAGAGTTCAAAACCAAATTTATGTCCTTGAAACGACCTATTGGCTGGTGAAAGTCAGGGCGCAGGGCTAACTCGCAAGGACCGAATTGGAATTTATAGGGTCTAGGCACAGACTTGCCATCCGAAGTATCTGTGGTTTCGTATGTGTGTGCTCCCTGTGGTCTCTTGTGGCGTTCGCCCGTTAATAAATTTTGAATTATTGAGTGATTTCAGCTTCTCAAAAATACATCTTCTGATGACTTCCTAAGAGTTAAATACCGTAAGAATAACGTTTAGTCGTTCACTTCATGAAATTTGAGTGTTATTTCTTCGTCCGATGCGTTTTACGAGATAGAAATCGCTAGGATCGATTCGCGTAAATTTTGAATTATTGAGTGATTTCAGCTTCTCAAAAATACATCTTCTGATGACTTCCTAAGAGTTAAATACCGTAAGAATAACGTTTAGTCGTTCATTTCATGAAATTTGAGTGTTATTTCTTCGTCCGATGCGTTTTACGGGATAGAAATCGCTAGGATCGATTCGCGTGAAGCCGCTTATGTTTGAGACTCAAATGGGCCAGTTTTACACAATGATTTCTTCAGATAATCAATGATGGAAAAAGAACTTTATAAAACATGTTTTAGACTAAAGGATAAAAAGCTGGGGGCCTCGTTTTCATTTGTATTAAAATTGCATAGCTATACTATTTATTCATGTTGTTGTCAGCATGAATGCGTGCGTGTCCAACGCGCGCGGACTAGTGTTTTTCTTGGAAAAATCCACAAAGGGGTTCTAAGATCGCTGGGGAAATAACCCTTTATCATAATAATAAGGGGTTATTCCCAAGTAATCTAGGCAACTCCTTCCTGGATTAGCTGTTGATTCACCCTATACTTTATTAACCTTTGCCCTTGAAGTCTGCATATTTTGATTTTGTTTGTTCCAAGGCGAGTTTGTGTTCCGTTATTTGCATTAAAATGTGCAACCGTGCACATTTTTCGTCTTTGTTTAGGCTGCGTTCATAATGTGTGGCAGGGGGGGGGGGGGGGCAGGTAAAATCTTTAAATGACAAAAGAACTATAAGACCCTCCCTTGAAGTCCCCTTTAAAAAGAACTATAACCCCCCCCCCCCGGGCAATCTCTCGTAGCTTCTTCTAAAACTTTTGCATCCCCCAATTCTCTGATAAAATGCTTCAACCCCCCCCCCCCCCTCCATTTTACTGGCAAAAATGTTTCCGATCCCCCCTAAATTAGTGGTGTGTTCTAAAAGTCCGATCTAACAACACGTCATTCGATATGGGAAAATATTGACGTTTCTAGGGGCATCGATAAGGTGCTAGCGTAAAGCTTTGAACAGAGCTAATCGATTCACTAAGCTTTTACTCTGCTTTGAAGTAACGGTTCAAAATACTATTCAAGATGGCTGATATGACACCAGAAAATAGATTCAAAGCTTTAGTTTTAGACCTAGCAAAAGATCTTAACCAAGAAGAATTTGAAGACTTGAAATTCTTATGCCAAGATAGTATTCCTGGAGCAGGCAACACAACATCGCCACGCATGTTGTTTAAAAAACTTAAAGAAGAAGGAAAACTTAGCATGCAAGAAACAGGATACCTCGAAGAACTTTTAATCAAGATTCATAGAGTAGACTTAAAGAACAAGCTTCAGGATTTTATCGATAGTAAGTATTGAATATTTCTTACAGCGAAACGGGCAAAAGTACACCGCTAGTTGTTCATTAACAGAAAATGTACATTCATTTGTATCAATAACGTGTAATGTACTTTCATCAACACCACTAGTAACATCACTAGCGTATCAACTTTCAATAACGATAATTGAATATGCGTGTACATTCATAGGCATCAATGGACAATCAATAGCGCGTTTGTACATTCATATGCGCGGATTGTATTTTCTTGTGCGCAAAATTCAACTTCAATAACACTAAATGACAAACAATTGCATTTATGGACAATCATTTACCCAAAAGTAAAAATTCATTAGTGCTATTAGCATAATCATTGACAATCTATAACGCGTTTGGACATTCATAAGGGTCAACGTTATATTCTATAGCGTGGTTCGACAACATTTGCATGATTCGAATGAACAATAAGAGAAGTAAAACAATTATTAGCGATGTTCCTTCTTATCACTTTAAAACATACAACAAAAACAGGAACTGCCTCCATAACAGCGGTTGCGTAGGAGAATAGCAATTAGCTCACTTAAAGCAGCAATCAAAGCCGACATCAGCCGTCCAGAAACCCAACAACATACGAACGATCGGGCTGCGGCGAGACGACAGGGATTGCTCTAGGTCACTACAGAACGTAGTTGCTAATGGAAGGGTTCCAGAGAAATGTGACAACTATCATTATCGCTAAATGTGGTCAATGGTTCAGATATATGCAAACGTATTTACCACGATGTACAGAATAGCGGATTGTGATTAAGTGTTTGATGGAAACATTTTTCACTTTTGTTTTGACTGGTTATAGGTTGAATTTCGAACGTTTAAGAGGCAATGTCCACAAGAGAAGAAAAAATGGTGGCAAAGGTCAAAATAAATCAAATTCGCTCTTCTTTTGAAGTTAGATAGCCATTATTAGATATAAATCACTGGGTAGTTGGTTTTCGAAAATATTATTTTATTTTCGAGAAAACGGCCACAGAAAAGGTTCGACCGAAGCCCAAGCAAGAGACGCTCAAGGAGGAGTGAAAATGGACAAACTTTAAACAGAGCGCACGTAAAAATAAACCACCTATGAAAGTTTTTGAACTTTCTTCTTAATCTAACACCCTTTTTCGTTCATTGGACTGATTTTCAAGCTAATTGGGAATGGGACGATTTTTTGGCGAGGAAAAATAGAGTACCGAAGTTTGACGTCACGAAAAACAAAATTTTGTCAATTTTCGATAGAACATCAAGAAAGACAGTAACAAGCCAAATTCTAAGAATATCGCCGGGGAAAAGCAACGGAAATATGGCCGTTTGAACCAGGGCAAAAAATACAAAGATTCGTATGAGGAAATTATACATTCAAACGTATTCTATCTCTGTTGTTATTCAACCAATTCTTCTGAAATTTGGCGTGTTGTAAGCGTCTTTGATTTCCTATGGAAAATTATAATACAATCAAAATAATATTTTGTGACGTCATCACTTCCCCGCTCTACAAGGAAGTCTGTATTTACATATAAAAAGATATAACTAGCTAAAAACTAGTGTGAGCTGCGTCGGTGTTTCTAATGAAACAGTAATGATGAAAAGGTAAATTATACACCCTGAAAAGATGAAAAAACTTACTGACGTTTCGGACGCTAGTCCTTCGTCGGAGTAAAAGACGAAGGACTCTCGCTCCTTTCGCAAAACTAGTGCGTCGATTTGACTGGATTTTTCATATAATGTGCTTGGAAGATTTTTTAAATGTTCAACCTATTGGGGCCGAAAGACAAGTTTTGCTAAAATCACATTTTCGCTGTTTTCTTCAAAACTGCTTCAAATTTTTCTTTAAATTTTCTACATCAATGCACCACAGCTTTATCTAGATGGTAGTAAATTTCTACAGCTCGTCCTATCAAAATTTTGGAGAAAACGTTTTTTTAAAGTGAAGTGTACCTAGAGAGCTCACCCAGCTATAAATAATTAGTTCAAAATTGGTCGACAACAACGCTCTCGGACATTCCACAATGTTAAAAATCCTTACTCCTGCATTGATTCGAGAAGTGTGATTTTCGCATGTGTTTCAACCAAATTCAACAGGTTTCTATGCAGTCGGGACGTGAACGCGTCTAATTAGAGGCGAAACATCGTCTCTCCCCTAGCAATAATTGACATTCAATTTATAAACACGACGTACAAACAATTAAAACAAACGTGCAAAATGCTTCGTCCATTAAACACTTAACCACAATCCGCTGTATGATCCACATTTAAATAAGCTATTCGCATACTTCTATGCAAGGACTTTTTCAGGTCAAACCACAGGCAGCCCAAACAAGGTTCCTGTGTATGGTATATTTAAGGAATGTATGGGAGTTATGATGTAGATATGATAATAAAAATGTTTCAATCAACAATTTGCTTCAAAACTTGCTGCAGTCGTTGCTTGACCTATTAGGTTTTTTTTCAAAATTCACCCATCTCTCTCGAAATATTATTACTAGTACAACATCCTTGATCCTACCCCTCCAATGTTATGCATAACGTTTGCTCACCTCTACCTACTCATCAGTCCTCCCTTGTTAGTGTTGGTGTCACGCCATAACACCAGTAGTGGATCCAAGGGTAGTTCCATGGGTTTCATGATAACCTCCTTTGTGAGATCTTGTGAAGCAAATCCTTAGCTTCTTCATGCTTAGAAGAATTAAGTTGGAACCCATCTTTGATCACACTGATCACACCACCTTTGATCACACCACCTTTGCTGTCCGCGGAGTGGCGGCCATCTTGGAGCCCCCTAATTTATAAACCCTGAATTTGCCACTGCACGCCATTTCACGGATCCCGTTACTCAACGTCAGCCTCGTCAGCGTGTAATTCAGTATTCTTTAGAATTTGACTTCAGTCCGCATTAATGAAAGGAATTTACACATCAGCGTACAATTGAAACACTTAAAAATTTCACAGGTTGTAGGCAATTTCTAAAGAATATATTACACGCTGACGAGGCTGCTGACGTTGAGCTGCGGGATCCGTGAAATGGTCTATTGATTAATTTAAACTAATTTAATATAAAATTATTTGCAGATACTAACTGTAATGAAAGACATGGTGTCAATGAAAGTCAAGGAGCACAGACATGTGGGCTACCAGTAAAGCAGACTTATTTCATTGGTCGAGATGCCTTAGTAGAGAAGATAACCAAGGTGTATATGACAGGTCAGAAGCCAATGGTAGTTGTCGTAGCACCACCAGGGTTTGGTAAGACATGTGTAGCTACTCATAGTGGTCATGCTATGAAAGATGAGGGGTTCAAAGTCATTTATGTATCCCTTCAAAAAAAGCAGTCTTGCCATTTGATGTGCCGTGATATCTTAAAATCAATAGATACAAAGATTCCTTTCTCAGATGATGTTGTTCAGCAAACAAAAAATCACCTCGAGTCGCTGAAGCATAAAACTCTTCTCATCCTTGATAATGCCGAAGATATTCAAAACTCAAGTTCTTCTCATTATGACTTTGAAAGTTTCATTGAGTTCCTGGGAAGCCATGCAAAGAATCTGAAGATATTTTTGGGAACAAGAAAAAGCATGTGTACAAGATACTTTGAACATGAATCAATTAAACTCCCTCAACTTGATGATGAAGCATCTTTGAGCCTCCTTCTTGCTTTGGCTGATGGCACAAGTTTAAACATTCCGCATGAAGAAAATGAAATGGAGAAACTTGCCATCCAATGTCATGGTGTCCCACTTTTAATCAAAATTGCAGCTGAATTTGTAAAGAATGGATACGATCCAACAAAACTAGCAAATGATTTACGAAAGAAACCTTATGATGTTTTAAACTTGAGAGAAAATGAACTGATGAAGTTCTTGACCAACTCTATCCAGGTTTTTCTGGACAGTCTTTCAAGAGAAAAGCTAGTATGTTTGGTACAATTGTCCTGTTTCCCTGCACAATTCATGGAGGACACTGCTAATGAAATATTCTTTGAAGATGATGTGGAATGTAGTGGCATGCTGTCCTCTCTTCATGCCAGTGCCTTAATACAGCTGGATGGAAAAAGGTACAGTCTACATCCCTTGGTACAGACACTCTGTAGAGAGGACAAGGAACAAGAAAGAATGAAGTGCAAAAAAGAAGGGGAAAAAGCCACAGAAAAATTCAGCTATTACTATTTTGATGAGTTAAAAAAGCTTCATTGCCAGTTTGTCAGCAAAGATGGCTGCCAGAAAGCTGTAAAGCAATTCTGGAGTTCCAAGATGAATCTACTTCAAGCACTTGAAAACGCTTTAAAGTGCAATGATAACAAGATGAAAGTGAAATGTATTGATGCATTTAATGCAAGCATCAATCTGTTGGGCAAAATCATGCTTCCAAGTCGCTGTTTTTCAGTTTATAAGCAGTTATATGATGAAGCAGAGAGAATTAAGGACAAGGAGAGAATGAGTGAGTGCCTCGTTTCTCGTGGCTTTCGATTTATGTGCGAGGTAAGCCATGGTAAATTTTCCCAAGATGCGTTTGATGCTTTTGATACAGCACTCTCTTTATGGAAGAATAATTCTTTGACGAAACAGTGCACTGAAGCATATGCACACTGCCTTAGCAAGCAAGGCTTGTGCTACATCTTCAAGGGAGACACAGAACAGGGTTGGAAATTGATAAATGATGCAATCCCTATCCGTCGTCAACTGTGCGACGAGGTGTTGTTAGCTGCTAGCTACTGCGATAAAGCAAGTAAGGAACAACAAATAATAGATATTATTACATAGTAATCTCACTACATATTCTCTCATTCGTTGAGAACTGTGCTTTATTAGTGTTTATTATATAGTTAGGATAGTACGTGCGCGCTGATTGGTCGAAAACTGTGCTTTATTAGTGAACGGAGCACAGTACTGAGGAGAAAGTGCTGCCTTTGTAATTACATCTGCAAGTGGCTAGACTTTCAAGTGGCTCGGATAACAATTTTAAATGCGGTCCCGTCTCTCCACACTCATCATACTAACCAACATCGGAGGAGCGTAAAAGCACCACTGATGACGTAAAAGAACCCTGGCAGTGACCACTCTCAGTGCCTACACTTCATACTTACCATCTCTAATGCTTGTAAAATTGCATAAACTCAATCTGTCATTCACAACTTAATGTAAAGCGCCTTTGATTATATTCATATAGAATTGGCGCTATATAAAGAGTGGAAAAACGCGCGCTGTCTCATTTTATTATGTAATATATACTTAATACGACGTGTATCTAATTTAAACAAAGTAATTGTATTCTCTGATTTGGTTCATAACAGTTGCTTCCCGCTTCTGCAATGACCATGCTCAAGCCATCGAAATATTTGAAACCCAATGCCTTCCAGTGTACAAAGATCACTTAGGGGACCACCCCTGGGTAGCATCACTACTTGACTACATGTCCAAATCTCATCAAGATCTTGGATGTCTGGAAAAGGCCATTAAATGCAACCAGCAGTCACTTGTCATTCGTGAGAAGCTACTTGGAGATCATCAAGACACAGCTAGATCATATGTCCGTCGCGGTGAGCTGTTAGTACAGCAAGAAAACATGGAAGATGCTCTTGAAGCATACAGAAAAGCCGCATCAATACAGGACAGAGTGATGGGTGTCCATGAAGAAACTAAGTCCTCTTATCAAGCTATGGAAGAAATACTTCGCAAACTAAACATGAATGAAGAGAGTCAGCAGATCAGAGAACTTGTTGAAACCCACACTACAAAGCTAAAGAATATAAAAATATTGAAAAGACAAATATCAGAGGACATCAAAAGAAGAGCAGACTCGTTCCAAGACTGAACAAGACCTGGTAGCTGTACTCATTAGCTGCGCATTCTTGCGTAATGGTGTTTTCGGGTAAGGTATGCTGCAAACCAGAATTGATAAAGATAACTGAACACCGTCTAAATGTTTAGTGTTCAGTTTTCTTCTACATAAAAATGCTAGATTGTGAGCCAAGGTTCGTTAGACCCCCATTAGACTCCCAGGCCTCTCAAAACCACGCTCACAGCAGGGGTCTGTTTTGATGGCAAACAGCCCCCGCAACCATGCTCACAGCTAGCTGTCTGACCAAGTGAACACGCATAGAAGTCGATCCTGTAGTATATAAAATATTCATACGTATGGGAAGATATTGTGTCTCTAGAAACATGCTGGGATTACAGACCACGAGTCATTCATTAGGTCCAAGATACGCAGGTACCGATCTTTGCCGACCTGTGTTAGTGGTAAACAAAGAAATGACAGTAGTAAAAGGAGCAACAGTAGTCTGTCAAACATGGCTGACAGCCACTTACTTTCTGTATGAAATTTCTTTGAAAGAAAATTTTATTGTTAGGAAATCATGAAATAATAATTGTTCGTAGGATAGTTCATAAGTTATATCATAGTTATGGTTATATGAAATTAGTATAGGAAATCGCACGATCTTCTCGTACAATTTGGAATTAATAGGCACTCGTAAAGTTTTCAAAGTTTTTAATTGCACTCGCCTTTTACGATAAGATCGTGCGATTTTTTATTTATAGTTCACTCAACAAAATTTCAGTAAAAAATGCGAAGCGACGCCGTTCATCTTTGTCTATTTGGCGGCCTATTTTCAGTCCATCGCGCAACTGAAATGCATAAAAAAGATTAGTTCTTACGGCTTCAAAATTTCATTTATATGTTTATTAAGTACAAAATGATAGAAAATAATTGTTTTGACATTGTTTTAGCCGCGTTGCCATAGCGACTTAATTCGGTACTCCTCTCGACCAATCAGAGTCGAGTAATTTTGTTGAGTGTACTATAAGTTTTATAATTAATTAGAATATTTGAGTTTTTTTAACAAGCATTGGTATACGGCAAAAATTAAATCATCATAGATTTTATGACTCGCCGGCTCGACCTGGTATTTTTACAGGATTTTATATCCAATTTCTCGAAGTTTAAATCATGTTTACTATAAAATGTAAATTAAGTTATCATTCGAGCATGATACATACAGTCAAACTGAGGAGAGTCCAAACCATTGTAAATAATTTGTGTGTAATAGTCATTGGTAGAAAAAATGTACAAAAACCACGACAAACGTCAGTATTGTTATGTAATATTAGTATAATTGAAGACTTGGATATAGAGTTTCTCGACCTGTGATTGGTCGATCAAAGGGGGGCTATGCAAAATTACTGTTGCCATGAAGTGGGGTTAGGTTGTGTTTGTTAAGTTTTCCATTCGAGTTTTTTTTTTCGAGTGAAGCGAGAATTTATCTAGAGCGGCAAATGAGTAACGAAGAGACGCGCAGAGGGCGGTGGACTTTGCAGAAGTCTACACAGGGACTGATATCTGAATACACCAAAAGGATTATGGTAAATATATCAATATCGTAATACCGAAGTCTACGTGCGCCTTTCAGAATAGCCCACTCGTAATCTGCAAGTGCGCCGGATAAAAAAAATGGAATAACTTCCGTCTTTAAAAATAAATGGTCTCGCTGACCATATCAGGCGCCATACGACACGATCTGATAAAACCCAATGATTGGTAGTATAGACCCGTTCTGTTTCCGACGCTAAACTTCGATCGATCGATCGATTAGAATTGCCTTGACGTGCTTCCGTCTAGTTGTCAAGCCTTTTATTCCGTTGCTTTCAGTTGTTTTGTTCCGAGTTTTAGTGATCGTAATTTACTACGGAAATCTCAAAAACAGTTTTCATTAGATAAATCACTAACTTTGTCATTATAAAACAGTTAATGGAGAATTGAAAGCTGTATTCAGATAATATCAAATGAAACTCAATCGTTAATTAAATTGTAATATTTCATTAGATCGAATATAACTGATCCGACTATAAAGCACATAAGGCGAAGGAAAATTAAAGAGCTGGAATATGTGCGTTCAAAATGTCGACGTCACCACACACGTTCCAGGGATTTCGTGGCACACGTTCATCGTACATCGTACACATTTAGGATCACATAACAAAGTGGCATTTGGTGTGCCTTTCTGGTGTGCCCGATGTGTGTTGTGACTGGTTACAAAAGCAGATAAATGGAAGATGATTGATATTTCGAGTTTTGTCAAGCTCGTATACGCGAACTATATACTCCATGGGTTAGCCTTGTTTATTACGAGGAAATCTCAACGCCTGGGAGCTTTGAATATGAGTTTGACGGCTTTTCACGCTGTTTTGCTTTTGGCTGTTTGACAAATCGCGTGAAGACTAAAAGTCGGAGGCCAACGGTGGAGAAATGTCAAAAGCGAATTTCTTTCATGACAAAATGCGGGACAATAAAATGTCAAAAGCGAAATTCTTTTATGACAAAACGCTGACGACACAGTCTCTTGAGACAAAATGTCAAAATGTCTTGTGACAAAATAACAAGAGGAAATTGATCAAAAAGGAAAACTTACTATGTAACCGTTTGAACTTTTAACTGACTTTTTTAACTTTGACTTTTTTTATTGACTATTTTTAAAACCGCTCAAGCAATAAAATCTTGGCGTGTTGGTTTGTGCAGTGATCATTTGGGGTGTTTTGATATTCGAAGAACTTATATCATTAATGAAAAAAATAAACAAAACGGGGAAACGGAAAGTGCGGAATGAGCACTTTTATACATGTAAATGCTAATTCCAATTGCTGTAGCCGTTATGTCAAATTAAAAAAGTGAATTAAAAATTTGAAAATTAAAAGTTTGTTAATGACACGGACCTTTTACGTGACATGGCTACGAAGGCCATGATTGATAGGCTTTTAAAGCAATTCCAATTTTTTTAATTTTTAATTTAAAAAAATATTGTAATTATCAACATGCAAACTTTTTGTTGTTAGACTGATTTTGATTTTAATTTTCAAATTTATCAATTTATGCTAAAAATCTCAGCCAAATATTTTTTTCGCGGTTTACCAATTTATGATTATATACAATACAATTTTATTTGGCACCTTATACTTAAGAGTACATGTGTGTTTAGTTCCAAATATATTCTAGGTATATATATATATATATATATACTATGTATTAGGTATTTTTCTTACTTCGTTTTCACGTATCAGCATACATTGATGAATGTATGCTTATATAGCTTTTTGTAGAGACGCTGATTTTGAATTGATTAAGAACAGAAAACGATTAGGCTGATTAGGCAGAAAACTGAAAACAGAAAACTGATTAGGTTGCGTTCATAATGCATGGTAATGGGCGGGGGACAGGTGAGTGAGGGGGATTGGGAATATTTGACATTATGAACGCAGCCGTAGTGTACTTTCTGCACTTTCTGCGTTTTACGACGAGCTAATAATACTCACGCGCATATCCTCACTTTATAATTGATTGCTTTTTAATTGTCGTTCAGTTAATACGGATAAAACCGCAGTTGAAAAAATTGATGAAGTAAGGGGCAAGTGTAAATTTTAAAGATATCCTCGAACTATCGCACACGGCTTCCACTGTACGTTATCATTCAGTTATAACCACACGTTGACTAATGATCAGCTTATCGCTTACCCATCATATTATAAAATTCCCTAATCGATAATAGGTCTAGTGAAGAAGACAGAACGACTGACTGATGTTTTTGATCTGAGTAACACGACTGTTGGTTTTGCTCATTTCGTAAGTTTATTTAGTTAGCCAACCGTCTGGAGAACGGAGAGATCCGTGATTTGCATTGAAATTTGATCATTCGAAATACTCAATTCGGCCGTCACCAAAACAGCTTTTTTAATTACGACTTTGTTTTACAAAACTAGGATGCCCAACAGGGCTGCAGGTAAATTAAAAAGACTTCTGACTCTTAAATTATTATTCACTAGTGTCACGTACCTTGAATTGGAACAAATTTTGTCAAATACATAGAAAGAGAGATATCGATCATAAATAAGAGCCAGTCGTAGTCGGCCGATAACCCGGCGCTGAAAACAACTTATACTTCCTGGCTCATAGATTCTTTTCAGCTTTCATTAAGACAATCGAACGAATACTTTGGATTACTAGGTTAGATATTGATTGCATTTTAAACCAATTTACTGCTATTGTTGGCTGGAATGAATATGAATTTGATTTTGTTTTCAGTCATATCAGTGTCAGGTTATCGGAAGAGACTCCGTCAGACAGTTAGGGTTCTCATTTCAAAGCATACATATTTATTCTAGCGAGTGTATTTACAGTTCGACTGTCAAATCATTTTACTGGTCTTGGCGTGACGCGAAAATTAAAAAATGAGTGGAGCCATGATCGATAAGAGTGGATCGTGACTGACGAAAATCTTGGATGACAGAACAAGAGTCATAAGTAAAGAATTGTTCATTCAATTGTACTTAACCCTTTCGGATTTGATATATCAAAACGCTCACGTTTTCAGCTGTGGTGATTCAGATCCGGTCAAAAAATGCCCATACTAGCACGTATGAGTTACAACTTGATATGGGTCAGCATAAAGCCGAAGTTACGACAGAGATTCTCATTATTGGATTCAAAAAAGTGACACAGCTTTTTATTTTCTCTCTTGTTTATAGCTAGGAACAATGGAACTGAACCGATCAGTAACAAGAAATGATGGAAGTGAACATTCCCAAATAGATCGAAGGCAACGACAGCTACGGCGAAAGCGTCGAAGGAGAGTGATCAACGGTACATTAATATGCATAGGGGTTATCCTGATCATTGGATGCTTCGTTATGGCTTCATATTCTTACGTTTTTCTGGAAGATTGTAAAGATTGTTCTTCGCAACGAGAGGTCGATGTTGCTAAGGTCTTTCGGTTTTCGTCGGCTGGACTATTTTTAATCGGGGTTTTCATGGTGGCTTTTTCTTTATGTACTTATCAGGGAGAACACTCCGAAACATTTGGAAATTCGGATTTGAGAAGAGTCTCTCTACAGACTGTCGCCTGTGTTATTTCAGAGAACGCAATGGAAAAATCTCCTTCAGTATTTTGTGGCGCTTACAGTAATCCAGGATTAAATTGCAGCATTTCGGACTTGACTGAACCAGTTCCTGAAATGACAAGTGGTGCTCACGTAATAGCAGTTAGTTGCTATAGAAACAATGAAAGTGACGTCGAGGCTCCAGCATCAAGAGGGAGATTGTATCATAACTTTCTTGAACTCAGAGCGGATGAAGACTTGATCAACCCGCCACCATCTTATCAAGAAGCTTTGAATATGCAAATTCGTGGACAATCCCTAAAAAGTAGTTAGGATCAGGTTAAGATTCACTGCGTTTCCTATTTTAAAACGCCATTATAACCTGAAATATATAGGCCCTCCATAAGGACTTCAGACACGACAGATCTATTTACTTTCTACGGATTTTAGGAGGCGGATTTTCTTTTAAAATAGTACACAGAGGAATGTATGAGAACCATCGCGTTTCCTTGAACGTCATTGCCTGAGTTCGGGGCCCTCTCTAAGGATTGCAGCAGACAGCAAAGATCTATCAGTTGACTTTCTACGTATTATAGTCGAAGTTTCCTTTAAAAAAAATAGTACTTATGGGAATGGATGAGAACCCTGATTGCGTTTGCTATTAACGTCATTGCCTGAGTTCTAGACCCTCCCTACGAGCTACAGACACGACGGATCTAAAGGCTTTCTACGTATTATAGTCGCATTTTCCTTTTAAAAAATTACTTAGCGGAATGGATGACAACCATCGCGTTTGCTATCACTACGTCATTTCCTAAGTTCTAGGCCCTCCCTGAGCTGCAGACACGACATATCTATTTATTTTCTTGGCATTTTAGTCGCAGTTTCTTATAAAAAAAGTACTTAGCGGAATGGATCGGATTAGAGCCCTGATTGCGTTTGCCATTAACGTCATTGGCTGAGTTCTGGGCCCTTTTTAATACGAAACTGCAGTCACCCCTGAGATTCGTTTGCCTTTCTACTATACTCATAGATTTCATCGTAGTATTTTCATGGGTAAAAAGATAAAGTGAGGATGGACAAGACGACCTATCAGTCGCTATTTTAATTGCCGGATTATTTGAGTCCGCTTTACCATGCAGTTCTAACGGTTAATTGCAGACAGCGAGCAACAATGCAGCGAGAAAACTCAAGCCCCCTCGCCGCGATCGACAGTGAGCGCTCATAAGGAAGGGCTCTCAAGTACTAAAGGAAAAAAAAATTGGTACTAATCAGTTTGATACGACCCGGTTTAAGATAATTCTCCTTGGTGTGTTGTTTGTTTCGTTGCAGCTGAACATTATTCAGTCGTACAGACTCTGTACTCTTGGTGAAAACTGTTTAGAAATGAAGAAAAAAAGAAAGAAAGAAAGAAGCCTTCGTCGTAATGCACTATTCTAACAAAAAATTAGCATAGCGTTTCCGAGAAGACTATACGAAATATGCACCTTCATGTACTCTAGCTTACTCTCCGGGTCTTGAATTCAATATCGCACTCTCGTTTTGAATTCAAACCAGGTATATTTCTTATTTTTCATTCCATCATTTCAGTATTTATTTATTAGTTTGTTTGTAAATGAACGAAATAGAAAAAATAAAATGCGTGTTATTCGCTGATTCTGCTTCGGTCAGGTTTTAAACAAAGCTTATGAATTCGCAGAAGACATTCAGTCGTTCAGTAATAACAATACTGAGTAATAATTATGACAATCTACAATTACAATCAATAAAAACTAATAAAGATAAAATATAAGACAACCTAAATATGAAGTTATCTAAAATTGATTAATAACTTCAGTAATATTTCATTAGTCAAAACAGTTACCTATGCCGTTAGTATGGAAATGCCATTATAATGCCAGCAGGTGCCATTATCTGATCAAATATAATTTTGTGTTGCTCTCTCAAAAAGATATTGGAAAAGTCGTGTCTTCTCGTGGATATTGAAAATGTCGTGGATAAACATGGTTAATATTCAACTGAATTATCCTCAGTTGTGTTAAGGATTTCCTTTCGATAAATACGAACAAATGACTGATTGTGGTTATCTACGGCCACTTATATAGAGCGAGGTGGAAGGCACGAAGCATCGCTCTTTTTGTACTTTTTCCGACTTTAGTTGTCGTGTTCACGAAACCTCTGGGACTCAGGGCGAAGATAAGATTGGATAACTCACTAATAGATCTTCCTGAATTCACTTCCGTAAAAATGGCTCCAATCGAAGTTATATTGATATTTTAATTGTAATCTTAACTATATCGATAACTAAAGGAATGCGTTTTGACCTACATGCATGTAAGACTATATAATATGCATTTACTATATTCTATCATAGTCCAACCTCTTGTTTCGTGAACACTCAAGAGATCGAAGAATTCTGGAAAGGTCTATTATTTTCCATTTATAGACTAATTTTTACAGCCTTAAAATATGCGCACAGCAAAGATTTTCCTTATCTTAAAAATATTTTGGAAATAAAACTATACGTAAAATTGAAAATAGTTTGATTGTTATAGGAAGCGAAAAATTATAAAACAAAATTAGTATATGCATATGTCAGTTCTCCATGATCTTTATCTGTTCCTAGTGCATATGATATCTTGACCATTGGTGCGCATCTCACTCCCTAGTGATATTCTGTTCATCAAAGAATGCAGTGCAATCTCGTACCCAGAGCCTTTATTTCTTACTGCGCATGATCGACAAGATTGGAATGTAATGCTGAAAGCATGAATTGTAAAGAGTGGAAGGAATGGGATTTAGAGGAGCACGCGTAGCTCAGTTGGTTAGTGCGCGACCCGTTCAGAGCTTGAGGTCCATGGTTCGATCCTAAAGATCTCCATGTCTGTTTCAACTTCTCTCTAATCCGTGTAGCTTCAGCTTTAAATACTCTTAAAACAGAGCACTGATGGAGAGAGGGGGTAAAGTGGCAACCGTCGGCTTCCATTGATAGCAGTTGAATTTCAAATGAAGGAACTTCTGATGTTAAATATATGTACTTTACCTCTTTAAATCAGTGATAGAATATTGTGACAATTCTACTTTCTTGTAAAATCCTGAGTTTAGAATCTAAAAATTAAAAAATTCAGCTTTTATAATTTGTTTTCTTTCTTAATACGTCAATAATCTTACATTTTTCATAAATTCGAATGATTAGAAAAAGTACCTCTTTATTCAATCAAAAGGTAGGAACCTTAGTGTTTTATCTATTCAATGATGAAATTTCCTATCTTTTCTCAAGCTTCACCCTTTGAAGGAAATTCGAAAAGCAGATAACAAGGTACCTTCTTTTGCCGTTTTGCAAGCTGAAAAACGCAATTACCAAAAGTTACCTTTTCCTAACGCACTGGTCACTTACTACATAATTATTTATTCTAATAATTGAAAAAGCAATGCCAAATGACGCTATCACATGTTTATTTCTAACCAATAGTACTATTGTCTAACAGTTTCATGTCAATTCCAAATCATGATTTCCCCTGAAAAGTCACGTGACTACTGCTAATTATGTAACATATTATTTCAAATTGTATTCAAACTTAATAAGGCAGTTCATTTGGTGTTGCACAGGAAACTACGAGTATAATATGAAATTAAACATGGCCGGGATGTTTTAGAAGACAACCTTGAAACAATTAAAATATATCTGGATGCAAACCACTCATACCAACAAATAGGAAGAAGGAAAAACTGACAAATATGCAGATGAAATTGGGTTCCCTGTGATTTATTTAGGTTTCGCACTGAATCATGGGTATTTGTCTGTAGCTAGAGCGTTTTGGGTTCTAGTACCAGCAGAGCAAAGCCCCACGTGCAATGGAACATGGAGACTTGTAAGTGTCCTTGTGCCTTCGACAATAATGGACGACTTTTAGCACTTTTATCATCCGATGGACGCTTAAAAGTTTGGGATTGTACTAATGGATCATTAAAGCATCAATATACACCTAGTTCTCATTTGTCGACGACGTGTACTTGCTTAAAATGGTCGAATTCTTCACGTGGTTCGGTGAGTGATTGTACCATACGTTGTCGACATTAGTTGAAGGATTCTTCTTGATATTCGCTTAAAAAACCCTTTCTTAGGTTTTTTAAAACTTCAGTTAAGAAAAAGGAACTTTTTAGTTATTGTTTATGAAAGAAACAAACGGAATCCTTACAAGAGTTTCATAGAGAACTTCTCTAATAAAAGTGTTTAGAGGTGACCAAAGCAGGCAGCCCAAAATGCGACAAAAAAAACGTGTTTAAAAACATTTAAAAATTCCTACAATCTTTAAGTAACTCTCTTCTTAATTTTTAAACATAGAAGGACATTATTTAATATAGAGGTAGGTTAATAAAAACCAACTAAATTAACACGTATAGTTTACCCCATCATGGGATGCAATGTGGTTGCTATTATGAAGTAACGTAATTTGTCACGTATAACTTAAAGTATATTTGAGTTGCTTCTTTGTATTAAAAATGTAGCAAGTCTAAAGTTTCAGCTTGCTCAGTTTTAATAACTCAATATGAGATGAGAACTGTCGGTAGACTTTGTTGATGATACAGTATTTCAGAGACCTGCCTTAGTTGCTCTTTGCTATATGCTGTGTCTGACAGAAAAAAGTTTTTCAGTTGTTTGTTTGTAGCCACTTTAATGTAATAATTCATTAAATTTGAAGTCCCTTAATTGACCTTCTGGTTAGGGTTATACCAATATTCAGACATAAGATGGCAAATGGCTTATTCCAAAGGAGAAGTTGTTGTTTCTGTTTATAATTTGGCTTTTTGAAAATGAATGGAAGATTAGTAAACAAATATCCTGTTTCAGACTGTAGTGCTGAATTTTGAAATGAGTTGGTTTAGCCTCACTTGTTCTAGGAATAAGCTTCTACTGGTATGATGTAATTTTGAAATTAAGTTGAAAATGCAAGTGGTCATTATTTTGGCTTCCAAAACTGGCTCTTTTTGTTACTAGTGGGCTATCACTAATAGACAATAGTAGCTCGGCCAATCAGAGGACAGGGTTTGTGATAGACCATTAGTAAGTTTAAACTAAAATATAGATTAGCTCAGGGGTTGTTTCAAGGTTCAATGAAATTGAAATATAAGATAGAAATATCAGCACTAAGGTAGATGGCAGTTGTGTTCTCTCATACGAAACATTTATGTGAGCTCTGTTACAAATAGGAAACTCCGCGAAGAAAGAAGCAAAAGACGTCCCATAAGTCATCATCAGCATCATCTTCACCGTCAGTCATTGCCCTTGGTACATCATCTGGAGAGATATTGATATATGACTTAGCTGAAGGAGAGATTCAGGAGAGATTGGTCAGTATTGCTTTAAATGATGTATCCTATAGGTATATACCCCAAGTTGCATTCTTAGTTGCTTAGTGCTGGCTTTCATGAATGTTACTCCATGTTCAGTGTTAGTGATGGGACATGATGATAAATGTAAGGAATTTGTACATGTAGAAAACAAGCTTAAGTGTTACTTTTCATGGATACTTTGGGGTTTGCCTTATTTTACATGGCAATAACATGTTTAGAGCGGTGGAGGGAATATTATATACTTGCCTGCTGTTTGAAAATTTGTAAAAAAAAAATTGTTTTTGGCCTTTTTGTTACTAAGACTGAGTGAGTAATAGTGAACTTTAAATACCAGTATTATAACTGCTCTAAGTGTACAAGTTTGGTATTTTGTTATTAGAGTGGAGGTCACGATGATAAAGTCACTGATCTTGCCTGGAACTCACATGGAGACCTCTATTCATGTTCAAGTGATAAACACATTGTGGAATGGAATACTGGAAAATCAAAACAGAAAAGGTAATTTCACTTTTTATCATTTGTCCAAAGCTGTAAATTTACTATAAATAGACTATATAATTAGACAATTATTGGACAGTGTCTGGCCACACATAGAATTTGTCTTGTCAAATATTTGCCTATGCCTACAATGTTGACCAGTAATATGGAGTATGAATACAGTAAGCAATACAGTAACTAATTTGATCATGCAGTCAGTCATAACCCTAACTTAACTGTCATTATTTTAAGCCCTGATAAGCCATCTCATTAACAATGACGAACAGTTGAAAATCATCAAGTATATTTATTGATTCTTGTCCAATCCTGTAAGATGGATTTGGTCCTTAGCTGTGTGAGAGACAAGCATATAGCATGATACTGTATGATGTGAAATGTAAAGATCTCAAGCAAGCAAATAAAGAAAGCAAACCAACAAAAAACGTGATAGCAAAGAAGTCCAGTCCTTGGTGTCAAAACCTTGTTACATGCATATCCTGTAAGATGGTTTTGGTCCTTAGCTGTCTGAAAGTCAATCATGTAGTTTGATGTAATGTGAAATGTCAAGATCTCAAACAAACAAAAGTGATGGCAAAGACGTCCTGTCTTTGGTGTCAAAACTTTGACGCATACATGCTTAGATGTACATAAGACCCTGTTAATAGCACTTGTGATTTGATCCCTCAGCCTGACATTTTACATAATGTATTATTTTTAGTAAATGGAAAGCTGATAGACATGGTGTCAATTCCATCTGTGTCAGTCCACTGTGTAACTGTCTTTTATCAGCTGGAAGAAGCATCAAGTTATGGGACCTAGAAACAAAACAAATGCTAAAGGTAATGTTAGCATTTTATCAAATTTATTTGTATTGAAATTGCTTAATAAATTATACTTGTTTCATAAAGCTTAGCACTTAATATCCAGTGGGTATCAAATATGTTGTTCCCATTCCATGGTTAAATTGGAATTTAGATATTGAATTTAGCAGATGGAGAAAACTTGCAAACCCAGAGAAAACTCCTCAATCTTTTATGTTGATGATTCAGACAGAGTTTTCATTAAGGATTGGGTATCGGAGAAGGTAACCGGTCATGACGCCCCCTTGTCATGACACCCCCTTGTCATGACACCCCCACGTATACCATGCCGCCCCCAATCTGTACTACCATGATGCCCCCAGCGTAAATCATGACGCCCCTAGTCTCTATTGACTCTTATTTAAGAAGACGTTTAATGATGATAATATTATGGCGCTACAAACCAATGTAAATCGAACACTATTGGAGTTGTTTCACGATCATTGCGGCTTTAAATAACTCGTTTCTACGAGTTCGCGTATCAACGAGTTAAAAACGATACCTACAAGCTGACAAACACTAAATCTTTGTTAATAGTTACGCGATGTACTTCTTGAAGTTCCAGAACATAATATAGTTGAATTAGGAGTTAAAGAACATCACTTTCAACACGGCTTCGATAGCTTTTTCAAGCAATCGCCAGGAAAGCCAAAATATTTCTTCAAGGCATCTGTTTACAGAATAGGTTTTGAAATTACGAACGGAAAGTTGAATAAACTCAACCTTGGAAGTTAATTAGACAGTGAGTCGAAGAATCGAAAGTGACACCTCGCTGTGTATATATTCCCGGGTGTATTACAAACTCATTGAGTCACGTTAACTTATCACATTTGTATAATATGGTATACTCTTTTGATTTATTGGGTAGTTCCAGAAAATATCCATACCCCTACCACGGGCGGCATCAATTTTTTTGCCTCCCTTGCCTTCGGAAATTCCAAAATGGTCCAAGGCCCCTGGCCCAAGGAATTCCATATCTGTGTAACCCCCCTCCCCCTGGAATTCCATATCACTATATTTCTCTTAATAGCTTTCTAGACAGAGAAATATTCGCTATTTTCATGCAAGGTGAGCGGAGACGAACTTAGGAATCAAAGTAGAAAAGCGCATATTACCGCGAACTACAAATGCAACTTCACCCAGAGAGCTTAAATCTTCGAAATAATAAGAAACAAAATACATAATTTCATTGTTCTTATCATAACTTATCCTTGATCTTCCTGAAATGAAGCGTAACAGAACTTGTAAATAAACGTGTTTTCGATTGTCGCCATCTTAGTTTTCTGAATAACCGCTGATCTTAGTTAATGCAAGCGTTTCGCCAGGTGTTCCTTGTTTGCAAACAAAAAGGGACTGGTAGCGAATTCACAATATTACAAAAAACACGGAGGTTTCTACAGTTCCAAGTAGGAGTTTTAGGTATTTCAAGGAGTTAAAGGTACTTCAAAGCAGCTTTATCATGTTTACTTTATGTTATTTACATTGAACTATGGTGTAAAATGTTTGAAATGGATAACTTTTTAACCAATTAGCAACAATATTATTAAATTTTAGGTTTTTGAGTCGTGTTTATACCTACGAGTGATCGAAAGACTTTGAAGATCAGCTGGTTCATCCACTCTTTTCGTAGATATTTAAAAATCAATTCTCCCACCATCCTTTGAAATAATTTTACAGACGAAGATGCCCCCCTTTCCCTCGGAATTCCTGGTCTAAGAAACCCCCCCTCTCCTTCGGAATTCCTGATCTAAGAAACCCCCCTCTCCTTCGGAATTCCAAAATGCCGCCCGTGGTAGGGGTATGGGTATTTTCTGGAACTACCCATTTTCCATTTTGTAGATTTAGAATATCATTTTAATATTAACTCTGAAGTTCATCTGTTATAATTGTTTTTGAGACGCGGTTTGTGTTTCGCATCACCAAGCGAAGACTCCTTAAACGCGGAGGAGTTGAGTTGTCTCAAAACTTAACAAAAACCCTGGTCAGGTTGATTGAATTCACAAGCAAAGCAGTGAGGAGATATGCATTATCTTTGCACACTTCCCATGTTTCGTATATAAATATGTGGACGCATATCAAAGTAACTGATAGAAAATATTGTTTTTCTTTCTTGTAGAAATTTACAGGCCATGCATCACCTGTTTCTGAATTATTATTTTTATCAAGCCCAAATATGTCTGATTCTAATGGAAACCATGTGCCAGAGAAGTCTATCAATGGATTATACTTTTTATCAGGTGCACAGGATGAAAGACTACTAAATGTCTGGTAAGTATTAATCTGTTCATTCAATATATACAAGTTATGATTTGTTGGCCTAAAAAGGGTGTCTCGTAATGTCTTCATAGCCAAGCAACACACTTTCCATTTAGATTGGAATATGAAGTAATGACAGACCTCGAGTTAGAATTGTGACTTTCATAATTCTGTCTTAAAAACGGTAACCGGTCATGACGCCCCCTTGTCATGACGCCCCCAGCCATGACGCCCCCACATATACCATGACGCCCCCAGTCTGTACTACCATGACGCCCCCAGCATAAACCATGACGCCCCTAGTCTCTATTTTAGCACGTATTTAATAAGAAGTTTAACGATAATACATGGCGCTACGAACCCATATAAAAAGAACACTACTGGAGTTGTTTCACGATCATTGGGGTTTTAAATAACTCGTATTATTTCTACGCTTCGCGTATCCACGAGTTAAAAACGATACCTACAAGCCCGGGCGACAAGCTGGCGAACGCACTAAATCTCTGTAGTTAAGCGATGTACTTCTTGAATATTGTCATTAATAATTAGTTCCAGAACATAATATAGCTGAATAAGAAGTTAAAGAACATCATTCAGATGCTAATACTAGTAAGAATCCAAGACATGTTCATCGATAAAAACGTTTATTTCGTGCGATAAAGTCACGCTGTTGTGAAGCACTCTCAACACTACGGCCCGTGATCAACATTTCGGAATGCCTTTATCGGCACGAGAAACCTATTAAAAAAATCTTCATATTTAAAGAACATAATTTCGGTGCATTTGTAGTTCTTAGAACATCATTTCACAAAAAACATTAAAACTTTTTTGTAAGGATTGTTTTTGAGACGCGCACCTTCTTGTTTCAAACTCTTTTGTTATTTACACAAATGAAGAAATATGTCTATTTCGATATAGTAAAGTAGAAATTATGCGTTCGGTGTGGATATAATGAAGTAGAGAAATAAGAGAAAAATATCATATGCCCTTGGTAGGATTTGAACCCACGTGACGTGACGTGACGAAGACGTGGGTTCAAATCCTACCAAGGGCATATGATATTTTTCTCTTATTTCTCTACTTCATTATATCCACACCGAACGCATAATTTCTACTTTACTATGTCTATTATCTGCGTACATTTACGGTGTTCAACTTACCTATAGAGAAAAAATATCGCTCTGGGATCCTCACGAATACCCTACATTTCATATTCTGGCTGCGTTACCAGCGTGGTTGGTCCTTGTAGTGTAGTGGTTAACACATCGGACTAGAATACCGAAGACGTGGGTTCAAATCCTACCAAGGGCATATGATATTTTTCTCTTATTTCTCTACTTCATTATATACACACCGAACGCATAATTTCTACTTTACTATGTCTATTATCTGCGTACATTTACGGTGTTCAACTTACCTATAGAGAAAAAATATCGCTCTGGGATCCTCACGAATACCCTACATTTCATATTCTGGCTGCGTTACCAGCGTGGTTGGTCCTTGTAGTGTAGTGGTTAACACATCGGACTAGAATACCGAAGACGTGGGTTCAAATCCTACCAAGGGCATATGATATTTTTCTCTTATTTCTCTACTTGTCTATTTCGATAGCTTTTCCAAGTGATTTCAGCAATCGCCGGGAAAGACAAAATATTTCTTCAAGGCATCTGTGTACAGAAAAGGTTTTAAATTTACGAACAGAAAGTTGTGTCGAGGAATCGAAGTGACACCTCAGTGTATTCCTGGGTGTATTACAAACGCGATGCGTCACGTCAACGTATCACGTTTGTATTTAGATTACAGCAATATCATAGTTAACTATGATAATACAGTATGCTCTTTTGATTTATTTCCATTTTGTAGCTCTAGAATATCATTTTAACATGAACTCTGAAATTCATCTGTAATGATCGTTTTTGAGACGCGGTTTGTGTTTCGCGTCACCAAGCGAAGACTTCAAAGACGGAGGAGTTGTGTGACAACAACAGTGTAACGACTTGAATATGGCAAACTACCCGATTTATGTGAGCAATCTTTGCTTGCTTTTCAAAATATTTATTAAAAGCACACATGTTTCTCCTCCAAGAAAGTTTATGTGAATAAGAAGGCTATTAAAGTAGAAGAAACGTTAAGGATGAGTCAAAAACTTTAGGACGCGAACGAGTTGCTGTGACGACATACCCAGCAGTGAAAAGACTTGTAAAGTGAAAACGGCAAACTACCCGATTTTCGTAAGAAATCTTTGCTAATTTACCAAAATATTTAGCAAAAACACACGTTTCAAAATTACGAATAAGTCAAAAACTTCCTACGCCAATGAACTATTAGGTTACAAGTCTGCGAACTACAACTTCTGAAAACAACTTGTTCGTTCGAAAACAACTCGTTCGTTCGTGCATAGCCCGTTAATGGTCCTTCCTGTCAAATGTTTTGATTCTTTAAAATGTTTTTCTTACTTTATTAACCAGCAATCTCTTTCTTTTGTGGTTTATTTTCAGTGTCAAACTTTTTGGAGAAAGGTTTCAGAACTTATGCGTAACCGAAACAATAATTGGAAAGATCACTAGCGTTCTTAAATATGGCAACTTCGGCGTACTAACTTGAACTACGAATAATTTTTCGGACTTACGAAATTTTGATGTCAATTTTTTTCCTTTTCGTTATTTTTTTGTCGTTCTTGGATTTATGCTATGAAATATTTTTAAACTTCTTATTAAAAAGTGTTAACAGAGACTAGGGGCGTCATGGTTTATGCTGGGGGCGTCATGGTAGTACAGACTGGGGGCGTCATGGTATACGTGGGGGCGTCATGGCTGGGGGCGTCATGGCAAGGGGGCGTCATGACCGTAATTCTTAAAAACATAAAAGCACAAAAAAAATTTAGTTTCGAAATTGCCTATCTCAGATCTCATAATGAACATGTTTTTCGAAAGAGGCCAGTGTGTACCATTGACAGTTTTTTGCTGTTTCCATGAAAGGTCCCTTTTTGTGAGTGAAATCACTCAATTAGAATATCAAAAATGGAACTCATTTGATTTTTATGTTTAGGTATGTAGATCTGGAAAGCAAAGATAAGAATGCATTGGTATCACTATCATTAACTGATGATCCTATGGCCATAGATGTGTCTCACTATGAAAGTGCTGATAAGGTAAACTCCCTTGAATTTAAAGAGAAATCTTCAGTGTATTAAAGAACCAAGTTAGAATATCAAATTAAGTCATAAACTCTGTAATGGTATTGCAGTCATACACATATGAAGTAACATTGTGCCAAAGCATTGTGATCAAAAAATTGTACAAAGACAAAAATAATATTATTATTTGTACATGTATCAAGCAGTTGTGTTGTAGAGGGGATATATTAACAAAGTATATTTTTACTCCTTAGCCTGTGCATGTTGCTGTGGTTTCCAAGGATGGACAACTACACATCTTTGAAAAGTCATTAAATGGGTAAGACTACCAAAGTTGGATAATGTGGTATAGTGGTTGAAGTTTGTGTTTTACCAACAGCTAACTAAAGCAGCAGCAGTAACAACACTTCGTTTATTTACAGTTTATTAATGAATGGAGTGTTTTCTTTACTAGAGGGGGAAAGAAACCAGTTACACCAACAAGATCTTTACAGTTGGCAACACCAGCAGACAAGGTACAATTATTATGTTATTCACTGTAGATCTGATGGATAAATCCTTATCCAGTGGATAAATCAAAGCTGTTATCCAGTAGATAAGATTTATCAATTAATATAGTGCTATCTACCCTTCGTACAACTAAACCAAGAGAAAGATTTATTCAGAGTGCAAAGAGTTCTGCCAGTTAAACTTATATGCTTATTTATTAATTGCTTTTACTTTTAGAACAAACCAAGTCCAATTCCTTTTCTATGTGCCAAATTATTAACTGCAGAGGAGCCATCAGTTCTTGTAGCCTATGGTTCGTTGGCAAAACCTCAATTTGAAAGACTAGCATATGTCTCTTTTGAAAAGAACATTTGTCTTACTCGTGAAGACAACTCCATTCTTCCTGTCAAACATGGCTCCCAATCATCTGGCCCGGTGGACAAAGCAGACAAAAACATGATGGGTGTCACTACTTTAGGTCCTTCAAGTATGGCACTTGCTAGACCACGTATGGCCCAGAATGGAGACAGTGGAGAGCAGAGCTCAACAACCAGAAAACAAAATATCCCAGAAGAAGTAAGGAAGTCTGTATTGAACTTTTGTTCAGACAATTTCATCTGTCTTGTAGAAAATAACAACAACAACGGAATATGCCCCATTAATGTGATGTACTTTTATTTAAAAAGTAGTGCTTTCTACATAATTTTTTTTTAAATTTGTTGTTTGATTGTTTAGCTAGTAAAGAAAGAAATATATATTAAGACAGACAAATACAGAGTACTTTGTTTATGTTTTTTCAGAGCCTCGAAGACAGGTTAAAAGCAATGACTGAAGTGTCAAAGAATAGAAAGTAAGTCTATTTTTGATCATAAATGTCGTAATGTACATTCACTAGACATAAAACAGTTATACAATTGCAAATGCATGCTAGGAACACTGGCAATGGCTTAAGAAAGTCTAAGCATACAGGAAATTGTCAAATTTATTTACAGCCATTCTCAATCACATGCACCGCTCTAGTGATTGTTTCTGTCATGACGAAGAAGCTTTTGGTGGATGTCAATCAAGGGGTTTCCATGACATTCTATAGGCACATGCTTTAGCTTATAGCTTTGTGTTTTCCGACAATGTTATAGAAACGTCTTGTGATTGACGTCCACCAAAACCTTCTTCGTCTAACAGACACAATTGTTAAAGGGTGTGGTGAGATTAAGAATGGCTGTGAAAGGAGATTATCAAACTCTTGGACGTTCCTTTTGGTAACTCATGCTGTGCAGAACTAAAGCCATTTCCATTAAATTTTAAATCTGCTTTAACCTACTGTAGGTAGTACTTACACTTCTGGGAAATACTTTGCAGGGTAATACATGATGATAATGACTTCAGAATAGGAATTGCCGTCTGATCGACACTTGACGACAAAAGGGTCTCTGAAACCTGCATTCATTTCTCTTCAGTATCTCAAATGGCATTGCAATCTGCAGTGTAACTAGAAATGCTCAAAAATACTTTTCTAATGTTCCAGGGTATCCAGTAAGCCAATCCCAACAACGTCTTCTATGGTACAGATGTTGACCCAAGCCTTGCATAGTCAAGACAGACATCTTTTAGAGGTATAGCATGGCTTTATGTCTATTCCACTTAGTTGATGTACTATACACTGTATTCTACAAGAGAAATGTTTTGCAGGCATATACATGATGAGAATGACTTAAGAATAGGAATTGCCGTCTGATCGAAACTTGACGACAAAAGGTTCTCTGAAGCGTGCAAGCATTTTGTTAGGGTACTAGGCATTGTATTCTAACTGCAAATGCTGTTAAGTATGTTCAAGAGTTAAAGGTACACTTGGATGAAAATGCCCCATTTTTGAAAGTCCAAATAACTGAAGTATTTGAGGATTTGACTCAATTGTGACATGTAAACCAGTTTAGTGAAAATTTTAGCCTGTGAGTCATTTGCAAATGAGAAATTTTGGTTTAAAAGCAAAAAGAACAATAGATCGGTTTCAGTCACGTGATCATTTTTTGGGCAGCCGCCATATTGGTGTACATCACGTGTCATAACAGTGTAAGAGAATGTACGTGAGAAGTCGCCGTGAGGATGGTTTTACACTTGATTTTTGGCTGTGGGAACAGAACTGGTCAAGATAAAGGCATAAATTTTGCTAGAGTCCCTCAAGTGGTCACTAACCAAGGCGAAGACGCTCAAAAACTATCAGAATTGACGAGAAAACTATGGTTATTGGCGATAAGTAGAGCTGACCTCACAGAAACGTTCTTAATACGAGATGGCCGAGTCTGTGGAAAACATTTCACCTCTGAACGTTCAGCAAAATCATGAGATCGATGTAACCCTGACTGGGTTTCCTCAATTTATCTGGGACACAGCTAAAACTTGTCAGGAGACAATCTTAAACAACGCTTGAAGCTACTTCGAAACGAGAAGAAAGAGCACGTAGTCTTGAACAAAAGGTGGCAAATTATGAGTGACTTCAATAAAAAAAATTGTTTCTTTAATTTTAAACTTTTTTCCATTTGTAAATTTTTAAATAAAGACCAGTGAGCAGCACTACTAATGCGAGTTTTGATTGTAAGCTACTTATTAATCGTTCATTCGATGAGAGTGTCGAACTTCAGCCAACACTAGAAACTTGTTGGCATATTTCATGCCCTTGCATGCTGGTGACAAATCCACTAACCAGCTATTTAAAAGCCTCTAGACTTCTAAAGTTCTTGAACTCTTACTTTGTATAAAAGCTTGTTTCAAGGAATAAATTACACAAAATATCCGCCGATTCGACTGGCCGGAAACAATCCGGTTTGAAGACTTTCACCTTCAGTAGAATGGGGTCAATTCTGACACTTTCAATTTCTCCAAATATCGTGCTTTTACAGGCAGAATTGAGCTTTTTTGCGTACTCAGATAATGGAAGAGAACTTAAATGATCCTTAGACTCTTTTGGATCTTTCAAAGATGTGGAATTTGAGCTTGATTTCGTGAAGAAACTCATAATAATTACTCTTTTGGCTTGCGTTTGCATAGATGTACATGTGATTATGATTACTGATTATGTACACCAATATGGGGGCTGCAATGCGTGTGACGTCACGTGAAACCGATCTAAAGGGTTGAGTAAATGATGTCATTTACTCACAATTTAGTTGCTGAATAAAACTGATATTTTTCATACCCCACTTTTGACTGTCAAGAAATATGTTGCTTGGCTACTTTTGGGGGCATAATACATAGGTTTACCCCAGTTTAAAGTCATTTCCAATTTTCAAACATTTTATTCAAGTGCCCCTTTAACAGAAGCATGAAAACATCTCCATAACCAAGCAAATTATGAATTTATGTAGTCATTAATGTCAAATATTTTTATAACTAGGATGTGCTTCAAATTGGAGTAAAAGGGGGTATGATAAAAAATACAGTGCGCAAACTACCAGTACAATTCATTGTACCATTTATCAAAGAGGTAGGTTACTATAACAAAATAATAATGAAATCAAAGTAATTAATGAGTTCAAGGTTATTGACTCATTAAAAACACCTATCAGAGTTTCAATGATAAGATGTAGGATAGTTAGGTTGAATAAACTTGGGAAAGATAAGTATTTGCTAAATATTCTTATTTTTTATTTTGTTTTCTATCAGATTATCTTCAAGATTCAGGTTAACCCAAACAGGTAATTTTTCAGTAAATGCGTACAGTAATTATTCTACAATGATTGCAAGATTTTGGTCAAATATTATAAGGCAGACATGACTAACTACCATATCTTTTCACTTTTCTCAATATAGAGGTAGTCGACTAACTGTGTGGCTGAAGTATATTCTTAGTATACATATGACATACCTTATGACAGTAAGTTTACTATTTTTTTCTACGTACTATGTACTTATTGAGTGAGTGTGAGGGCCGTACAGGGAAATATTTGGATTGAGGTGATGCCGTACGGCACGAGCGCCAAATTTTTTCCCATACAGCCCAAACCTAACTCAGTCAATAAGCATTTTATCGAATGACCCTCACGAAAATAAAAATGATAATAAAAAGAGAGCGTGCAGATTCGAGCAGGGCTGGACGGATTTTTCCGGCCCGCTTACATCAACCCGTCCAGCTTCCATCATGTGACATTTTTCCAATGGTTTTATTAGAGCGTGCGAGCAGGGTCGTACAGTTCATATGATAAATATGTTTTTTTCCTTCGTCCCTAAAATTCAGGCTTTTCTGTTTTTATTATTATTATTGAATAATAATAATAAAAAATGTTAGGGACAGGTAAATCTTTTGTCCTATTTGTATTGTTATTAATTAAACGAACTGCACACTTTAAACATCCTCAGTACAGATGCAAATCAATTTTTTAAAGGCATCTAGCACACAGGGATCCCAACCATCAACCTCTTCAACACCCAGAACCGAAATTATTTTGAGCATTTTTCCTTGTTTCCAGGTGCCAAACCTTGTAGAATCCTTAGGTAATCTATATACCATGATGGAAACAAGAGTTGGTGTATATGGCAGACTGTGTAAACTACAAGGAAGACTAGACTTAGTCTTATCACAGGTAGGTCTGTCTTTTTATGGTGTTTACTGTGAACGTCACTAAGTCAGCAGTTACAGTTCTTTTGCATGTGGGTAATTGTAACTAAGTGGGTTTTTGTGGATGTCAATCAAGGTGTTTCTATGACATTCAACAGGCACATGCACTGGAAAGCTTTGAGTTTTGGGACAATACCATGGTCCAAACACTTTTATTAACATCCACCAAAATCTTAATTTGTCATGATAAAAAATTTTTAACTTAGAGGCAAAGGTCAAATAGAGAGTCTTATTCTCAACGGAATGAGGTGGTCTGAAGTGGGAAAACATTACATCCAATTTCAAGAGTTCTTTCAATGCTTATTAATCAGTAACTTATGGTGCAACTTAGTTAGGTATTTTGGCCACTGGCATGCTATATAACTTACAGTTTGTAACTAAGACCATTTGATTACACTTTCCTGTTATAGGTTTCCAGCCAGAGCCAGGCAGCCGATGAAGAACGGATGCTAAATGAACCTCTTGCAGTTTATAACGAGGAAGGTAAGTCAAACCAGCATAATTTCTTCATATTTTTTTCCCTTTAACATGCATGAGTAAGAAAAGCAGTGCTCTTACTACTCGTTAAATTCCTGAAAAACTCTTGAAATTTAGCATTTTCTCCAGGTAAACCCCTTTGAAAATCCTCTTTTATTGGGTCTATAGTTCTGAAAAATTCTTAAAGTGCATATGAAACGAAAAATTGTTAATGTTAAAAATGTGTAGTTAATTGGCATTAATAAAATATCATGGTTTAATTTGTATTTCTCTAAAAATTTAAGAAAATTTAGCACAAGGTGTGACGTCATTTTGTTTACAAGTCTCCAGATTTAGTTGCAAATATACGAAATATGTTTGAATGTAGAATCTTAATTTCAGGTATTACACTTTTCAGTTTCCCAAAATTTGGAGAGTACTACGAAAGCTATCAAATGAAGCCCAAAAGAATATGCCTTTTGTTGTTATTGTACACGAATTACAATTTATATTTAGTGCATTACTACCGAATCTAGACTATGTGTCGACAAGATGACGTCACAAATTGGGCTTAATTTTCTCAAATATCTCAAGAAACAAGCTTTTAAAACAAATTTCATTACGATATATTTATTATTACTAACAAACTGTACATTTTAAACGGTGAAATTTTTTCGTGTCATATACACTTTAAACTTTTAAGGTTACATCGTTAGGCGAGGGTGGTAGAGTAGACATATGATGATAATAATCACTTAAGAATAGGAATTGCCGTCTGAACGACACTTGAAGATGACAGGATCTGATGTCTGCTATTTGTATTATTTACATATAAGTTCTATTTCCCTTATTAGTGGAATGTTTTTAATGCACTTTTATTAACTGGTCTTATTGTAGATTCTGAAGAAGAGGTCCATCTTGAAGACAACTTGGCTCTAGAGGGAGAACATTCTGATTCAGAGGTACGCATCCTATTTGATTTAAATGATTCAAATAATTATAATAACTGCCAACTTGTGCAGCTCTTACCTTTTTTACCTGTTTTGCCTGGCAGACAGACCTGGCATTTGTTTTTTTCCAGCGCGCAGTGCATTGTAGTTGACTTGGATTCTTTAAGAAAATCCTAGATTTGCGATTTCCCCTGATAAGGCTTGTTCAGGCAATTATGATGATATATGTACAGAAAAATAGGAATTGCCGTCTTATCGATCAATGACGACAAAATAATTTCTGATGCCTGATACGGTCTTAAGCTTTAGGAAATATTGATTTTTTTCGAAAAGCAATCATATCAACGTTCGTACTTTTTTCCACTTCCACAGGGAAAATGGGACGAAGATATGGAAGATGATAATGAGGAGTGTTTATCCATCGACTCAGAAGATGATGACGACAATGCGAAAGATGATGACGATGAAGACGACGATGATGAAAACGGAGATGATAATGACAATGAAGGCTGAAGGACGATGCAACCAATAGATTATAAATATATTTGGGAAAAAATCATCGTCTTACGTTCTCATTGGGTTTGCATTTTCACGCGACATTGTTCCAACAGAAAAAATCTAAATTTTTATTATTATTTCTTACTCTAAAAAATACAGAATTATATCGTATTTTACCATAGTTTTAAGTTCGTGACCTATAGCACGAGCAGAGTGCTACCGAATAATTTGTTTCACAATTATCTCAAATGTATGTTTAAATAAGCGCGGTCTCGGCGGTTTTGCGAAGGTTTCTCGCGTGATTATGCAAGCCAGTGATTACAGTTAATATCAATCACAAAAGTCAGTCAAAGCTTCCTCCATGTTCATTTAGCTGTACATATCCCAAACTCATAGGTATGGGCAGAAGAAATATATCATCAAAGTTTGTTGTGTGATCGATGAACTTTTATCAAATAAATGTTCCAGACGTTCAGATTATATTCATCTTTTGTTCTTGATGAAACTTTGGCCATTGTACTAGTATTGTATTGTACTGCACACCTCCTGTCCGGTTTCTACGGATGTACTCTTCTAGTCCTCTTGGAGTTCTATTTGTCTTAGGGAGAAGGTTTATATTGTTAAGCCCCACGATCTCGCACCCCCCAAACCCAGATTTTTCATTGCATTGTAGTATTTCTTGAAGACTTGTGGTCATTTTTTTCAACCATAATTTCCGTGATAAAATAAATCCAATAAGAAAAGGTACATAACTCCTTCGTTCCTAAAGAATCAGGTGAACGAACGATTAAAGGGCCTGGGGTTTGCACGTGACTATCACGTGATTTCCCCCGCCATTTCTAAAATAGATGAACACGAGTGCAGTCTAGTCGGGCTTCTTGTCAAGGTTGTGCTTTGTTTTGTGGCGTTTCTCGGTATTTTAAAAGGTACGTAGACATGATTATTATAAAGGATTTCTTCAGACCGTGAAATAGTACTGTGTGCTATTAGAGGTTCCATTGTTTTCTTTACTGTGTTTCTTGGCAAGGCGTTAGGAAAATCACTCTAGTACTGTTTGGTCTCTGGAGAGCCATTTCGTAGGTTAAGTACTATTTTTAATGTACAGGAAGCTTGTTATGTGATATCAGAACGAGAGTTTGTTACACGATAACTTTAATAAGATGACGAGACTACAGAGGTTTGAAAGCCAATCACTAGTCTAGTTCTGGAATTAAGCTTATTTCTCATAATTTTGCAAAGTAAGATGTAGCACTTTATAAACATATTTCCTTTTTCACTTATCTTTTCTTTTATTTGGTAATGCATTAGGAGCTAGGTTTATATATTTATTTTTATAATTCTCCTTCTAAATAGTTTAAAAGCACTGTCAAGGTCATAAAATTGACTGCAATTTTGCTTATTGATGGTGATTGACTTTCATAGAACTCCAGTTTCATCTACAGTGTAACGATGGGGCGGTTGCATGAAAGGTGGATGGCACTATGTATTGCGTGAATCCTTAAGGTGACTGCCTACTTTTGAAAATTGATTTAAGCTTTTTTTAAAACTTCGATTTTCCGAATTGAAATTTAATACTGATTCCAAATCTGGAAAGTAAAATAGGGTGTCCCGAGCTCGTTTTCGAGATAATCAGCATTTAATTTAAGCCTAAGCACAAGCTTGGAGTAAAAATTGCGCCACAGGAAGTGATTAGAAAAAATTAAGATCCATAAGATAATAGTTATTTGCAGACTATATGATTGCACGAACGAAGGCTAATCAATCATTCTACAATAATAAATGGATATTTTCAACAAAAAGACAAAGAGATTTCTCATATTTCGTAGTTTGGTGCTCTTAAAAATTTCATAAAGTTGAACAAAAATCCCTACAAAAATCTATTTTTTCATGTGTTGCTGATTTAAACTTTTTCTACAATGTTGATATAACATAGATTTTTGGGAGTTTTTTCGAATGAGGCATTAAAAAACAGAGAGCAAAATTTGAGCGTTTTGCCCTGTTTAAGCTAAAAACAGGTATGGTTCTTCAATAAAGTATTGTAGACTTTTTAGTGGTTTTTGAGCGCACGCTCTTCATGGGCTCGACTGTTTTCTATTGTTTAATTAGCACTATTTTGTACTATTTAGTAATTAGTGTTTCATCGATTAATTGTTTGCACTCTATCCAGTGATTTATCCATCGGAATGTATGTATCTACCTTTTGTACAACCTTGCATAGGAGTGAATATCCTTACCTTAATCTCTTCAGACATCTCACTCCTTGGAGCGTCATATAAACCCAATAACCCTGTAACCATAATTATCATCACCCAGATTGACAACACAAAACAACCACTGTATTGTTGGTGATATTGAATTTTATTGTTCCCAAATTATGGAGCATTATTCCATTTTACAAGTGCTTTTGACCGAGCTATTTCAAGTACAGTATTGGCATTTCAATGCTTTTTAGATTTGTGAAAAAAAGTCGATATTGTTATACTCTATGGCAGTTCTCACCTCAAAAAGGGTGCAAACAACCTTAGTAACGAACATAAAGTTTTCAGTTCTGATCTGACTTGTAACAATCCAATGAAATTGTTTTCTCATGCAATTAATAGCATTTTGAATAATAATATGCCTTTGAAATAGCTTGTCTTAATTTTTTTTTTACTGAAATATATTATCTATCATTTGATTCAAAACAGAATTCCCTGAAGCGCTGACCAGTTATTTAACTGCCAGGTACATTGTATGCTTACATAGAGGTTTTACACATTCATTTGAATGCAGTCATGTTGGATGATTCTGTCCTTCAGCTTTTCAGCTTTCCAACATGGCTGTCCTCGGGTAGTTTTTTAAAACCTCCAATCATTTTTCCCCCTGTTGTTTAAGATATTTTTAATTGACTGATTTTGCATTCTTGGTTTCTTGTTGATCCTGTTGTGTTGAAAGTTTTGTTGCTTAATTTCTCCTTAGATTCTAATGTTTCTATGGAAGGCAGCTAATGCAATCAGGGCTTAAAATAACAGCCGGTAAGTGACACCAGTCATGGTGGTGATGGTGGTCATTATCATACCTTATTTTTGGCTCAACGTTACTGGTCAAAATGACTGGCAAGGCAAAGATTTGACTGGCTACTTCCAATTCTGGGTAGACATTGTGTGATATCTGGCCATTATTTTAAGCCCTGTGCAATTATGTGGCTGCCACAGAGATTGGCTGATTTTGTGTCACTGCTACAATGCTTGTGCAAAGCTTAGTCAATCAGTCATAAGTAAAGTAAAATGTCTGAAAAAAGTAATCATAGTAGTTACCATAAAAACACTTGGACTGAATGGCTGTTCACAGGTAGTGCTGTAATGTTACAAGTAGTTGGATTATTTCCTAGTCATGCTAATCCCAAGTGGCAAAATAATGATGTAAACCAATCGTGAATATCTTGGTCATGTTATTAATTACCATGTTAGAAGTGCTGCAAGTCATGAAATATTTGGCACATTTTAAAATATAGAGCAGATTTTCATGAGTGCTAAAAATACAAGTCATGATTGGGGCACAGTTGTACACAGTCATAGAAAAAATATGCTCTATTCCATCATCCATACAGGGTTAAAAATGACTGCTTAATGGTAGCTAGCTGTTGAAATTGATTGTGAATAAGTGAGACTTGCCATAATGCTTACCTAATGGTAAGATAACAGTATGATAACCAACCACTTACCTAACTTGTTCACTATTTACCATGAAGCATAACTTACTATGCCATAACATTGCTTTATCTGACAGTTTGAAAAGAAGATCTATAAGATTATAATGGCTGTGCTAATCAGTCATTTGAGATAAACGTGCATTGCATAATATTTAGCTGCACTTTCAATTTAGTTGATTAATATCATTCTGTGGATAGCATTAGAGTATGAACACTACAAGGGTGCAATGCTTAGCACTAAATAGCACAATTTAAACATAAAAAGACAGCATAATTAACTAAATTTGGCATATATAGTATAATTTAGAGTGCACACTTATAGAATCTGTACTTTATAACTTTATAAATGTTTCTTTAAGTATTTACTTTAGATTGTATTGATGCTTACATGACTAGTTCAATATTCTGCATTTTTCCCCAAAGGATTGAAGTGACCAATAAAGACATGCTTCATCATTGGTTGATTATTATGATGAAAGAGCTCAAAAAATATTATTCGAGGCAATGTTATGAGAGAAGATTTGCTAAAAGTGATTTTTTGTTCAACGTTATTGCAACATGGGAGAACAATTTTCAGTGCAATTTTTACTTTCGTTAACATGTTGCAAGTTTTGGATCAAAAGTCAAAACCTTTCAACTCAAAATGACACATTTTTCTCAGTATATCATAATAAATTGTTCTTGCAAATAAGGTCTCGTGTTTGCTTTTAAGTTCAAACAATAATTTGGTGGCATTGAAAACAAGCACATTTGTAGGTTCTGTGTAATAATGATTGTGGGCTTATTTAGGGTTTGCTCTCTTCTTTGTCTCAAGGAAACATCAATTTTTGGTAAAATGTATACAATCTGGCTTTCCTATATATTAATAAATCTTGAATATATTAAATCAGAATTGCAGGTTACATTTAATTCTTCAAAGGATAGTCCTTATGAATATAAATACTACCATGGCTATGACTATAGCTAAAACTTATAATTTATTAACTAATGATATTGCTCTAATAAATATCTATGGTTTTCATAATCTAAATAAATTATTCTTTTAACATGCGCCAAATTCAAGTCACACGAAATTGGCTACCAAAAACTAATAAATGTTTAAAGTTGAATTAAAATAACCTTTCTACGTCTGATTTATTTCTACTTTTCCTATGTGAGGTACAGTACAATGTACAGGCATTAGCTTCCTACCTTTCCTTTGTAGAAATAAATGGCAAATATTGAAATGAATGGGAAATAACAGCATATATCATGTTGGGTACTAGAACAGTTTTCTGAAAAGCTCTATGCTGTATGCAGTGCCTTGCTGTTTAATATCATTATGCTAAGAATTCTTGAATTTAAATTGCAGCGTTTTTTTCTGACACGGTATGACGGGTCTAGTAGTGCTGTAACATTGGCATGACCCTGTCCATGCTGCATTTTGGGTATTTGATTAGATGGAGAGTAAATTCTTACCAATGTGATTGGTTTGACGTACATGTATACCTGTCATATCACAACCGCATTTGTGTTGCGAGCTTTTCACATTCTTTTGTGATACAAAAACTGCTCCAAATTCCAACTTACTTTCTTGCTACACTTCAAGGACAGTCAAAGGTGTCATTAGAGAAAATATCTGATCATACTTCCTCTATTAAGAGAGGATGATTGCGATTATATAATTATATCAAGGGAGTGACAACACACCTTTTCCAAGGAAAAGCTATGTAATTTTCTTCTTTTCCCTCATTCATCTTCAGTTGAAACTACTAATACCAGAATCCTCTTTCACATTCTTTTTCTCATACAACCAAATATATTACAGGCCCAAACATGCATGTTTTTAACAGGTGATCTTTAGATAATACAGTTTCAACATAAACTGCTTTTCAACTGAAGTAATGTCTGCAGTCAACTTTTAACTGGTTCAGCATTTCTACACATCACTACTTAATAATTCTTTTCATATAAAAATATTTACAAAACCCTATCAGATGCATATTTAGTCATTTAGTTATTCTGTCGCTCCATAGAGAAGACTGTTACTCTTAATATCATGCAAGATAAAAGCTATAATCTTATCGGGTACCTTGTTTATCAAGTTGTTTGACTCAAGTCGATTTAGAACATAGAACATAGTTCATGAAATTAATTCCTGTAGTTAGCCACCTAGATTCCTATCAACACACTATACTCTAACTATGTAATACAATACATGTTAGAGGAAAATGCAGCAATTAATTAATCTCTTTGAAATTAATGTTCTAGTCTGCTCAAAGAGAGGAACTTAGTAGTTAAATTACGATACATTGTATATTGAATTTCTTAAAAAAACTCTTGTTACTAACTTAATCCCAGAACCTGGAATATCTTGAATTTAAAACTTTAATTTTGAAGATCTTTAACACAACAATGCTTGACATGTACCAGTAATCTGTCAGTTATTTTTTCTAATCTTAGTGTTCATTTTGCTATTTCATCTATGCTACATGTATATTATACTTATTGTCAGAAGTTAATGTGCTATTATAAACTCATGTTCAAGTGTTCTTTTAAATTGTAGCAATTAGGACAAATTATACATTGAATAATATTGATATTACATGACTGTAATAATGTGCCTTAATAATTAAAGAATGCTATTAAATCATGATCCTCCTGAGATCTAAAGGGTGATACTCATTTAAACAAACTAGGAATCAATTATTGAAAATAGCAAACATTTGTTTCAAATATTTTAAAGAATTTGATTGTTGTACCCATTTCACTGCTACTTGTAAGTGACAAACATCACCTTACTTCACCCCATTTTCTTGACTGTAGATGTCATCTTCATTTTCTCTGATATTAGAGGTGTCCCAGATTTTTAAGGTAGCATCATAGGAGGCAGTGTAAAGCTTGTTCTTGTGTTCCTATAAGGTTTATCGTGAAATACAGTTAGTGTTATGAATCTTATATTCTGATTACTTGAAACTCTACCCATCATATTTCTCCTACATTTCAAAACTTGCATGCACCTCCCAAACAGCACAAGACAAAACATGAATTTCTGACTCAAATCTTAAAAATTATCCTTAGCTATCAAGCTATAACTCTTATGACACATACATACATATATATATTTGTCAACAAAATAAACTTGGAAACGTTTTTGTATTTTCAAAATTCTTACCATCATATTATAAATTATTATCCTCCTACACAGCTGCTATTAGTGTCCTCACGCAGAGCTCTTAGGGGCGGAGCTTAGGGGAGTGAGCATTGCCTTATGATGTTAATAGTGGCTGTGTAGGAAACTAATTATAAATTAAGTAACCTTACAATTTTCACTAACTCTGCGCTTGGGCTACCTGACACGTGGCCATGCAACAATGCAACAAAACTTTCATGATCAGGCCAGCTTTTTTGAAACAGCTGCATACATAAGTCTTGTATATTTTCAAATTTCAGTACCATATTTGTCCCATATTAAAAAGATTTCTAGAAAGTGGTATCTGCACTGTTACATTTAATGAATAGTTTTGAGCCTATTGAAAATAAACTCTTTCAACTAGTTTACTAAACCTACCAGCAATGAAGCAATTGAGTACATGTGGCCCTTGAAAGTTCGCTTGCAAACTCCTGACTTTGCATCAAATGCTTTAGCCAAACCATCTCCGTCACCAGTAAATACTAGGATAATGATATATATAAAATTAAGGGCACAGTTTACTTAACATTATGGTAGAGACTAGATAAACTGAATTGAGTGTATACACATCTCCGCCTCCATCACTTTACATTTACTCCAACGAAGGACTAACATCCGAAACGTCAGTTTCCAAACATCACATGCCATACAGTGTATTAAGTTAAATCAATTTTCTTACTTAACATTATATAAGGACACAATAATAAATGTTTATAAGATAGGAATAATAGTTATCCATTATGGTCTAATCAAATCAGCAACACATGCAAACAGTTGTAAACCTTTTCGCATCTGATGGAATTGGGATTGCAATTGGAGTCAGAGTCAAAAGCTATAGTTATATGACAAAGTAAAAAATCAAAAATTTAAAGTGTTGAGTCAGAATATTGTACAGCACATAACAAGTGCATTAGAAAATTAAAAGGTTTTCTTTCATTGGTTTGTACTTAGGTTTAAATCCTTTATGTTATGTTGATTAAATGTGTTAACTTTTCACTTGAAATTGAATCGATCAACTGCTTCTGGCTCCAATAAAGGCTTTGCACCATTACGGCAGCCATGTTAGATGGCAAGGAACGATACAATCGTTTTATATGAGAAAGACTTAAATTCCTAGAGCAAAGGGATTTTATTGTTTTGCCATCTAACCGAAGGCAGTCCAAGTTGTGTTACGGGAGCAGGCACTTGATGGTGCAAAGCCTCTATTCCAACTCTGACTTCAATTCCAAGCTCAATTCCAACTAGACTCCAATGTTCAAATGGAATATAAGCAAAATGACTTAGATTTGTCATTTAGACAACAATTATATAAATTATCTATACTGTTATAACATCATAAAGGCCATCATTTTATACTTACGTAGACCATCTTGCACCAACATTGTGCTAACTACATGCTTATGGCCTTTGTAGGTTCTCGTACAGTCTCCAAATTCTACCACCCAGCACCTTGCAGTGTAGTCAGCACTACATGTGTACATTAATTTGTTTACAATCTGAAGGAAAGGAAAGGAAATTTATTTAGTTCACATTCCACACGAGAATGAAAACCTCTGCAGTGTTGAAAGTAATAGCTGCTTACTGCCATTTACATAAACATGTTGAACTCAAAAGCTACAAGCTTTGTGCTGAAATTTTATTTTTCGCTGCCATCAATCAAAACTAATCAGTTAGTACTGTAACGTCCTTTTTTTTCATGTGGGTAGCACTTAATAGCCAGTGGCTAACAAACCTGTGGTCCTCATTCCATGATCGAATTGGAATTTAGGAGTTGATTTTTGTGGAGGGAGGAAAACCAGAAAATCCGGAACCAACAAACAACTCTACTCATATACAACACCGAACCCGGCGGGACGAACTCGGGTCGAATTGATGAGAGGCGAGCACTCACACCGCTACGCCACCCGTTCTTCCCTACCTGTACCTTTCATATTTTCGATTTACAGCATTAAAAAACAAATTTTAGTGTGCAGCTCACAGCTTCCAAGTTTGGCGGTTATGATATTGGCAGTAATTGCCAGAAACGATGACTTTTCACATCAGGATATTGATGATTTTTGACCAGTAAATATTACCAGTCAACAGGTGTTTGATCAGATATATGCCAATTTTGGCTGGACATTGTCTGTAAACTGGTCATTATTTTGCGCCCTGCCCTTGTTTTCTTGATACCTAAAGGTTATCTTATCTGGTAGTTTTAATAAGGTCTTGAACATAATGGATTTTTATTTAAAGCGCTATTGACCAAGCTAAAACTATTTGGAGCAGTAAGTATTGCCAGCAACTGCAAAGCTGTTGTTTTTAGCCTTGGGATGTGTATGCTTCTCTGCATATCTTGAGTTCCCTAGCTTAACATTAAAAAAAAATGTTGTAGTTTTTGAAGGGGAGTACCCGGTAGTTAATACTCTGCAAATCTGGAAGGTTTGCATACGAAAACATGCACCATGCTACTGTTCTCAAATTCTACAGCCAAACACAACTTTATGTATGAAACATTGATACAAATAAGTTATAAAATTTCTTTGCGATGATAAATCATGATAAAAATAGTAATGATGAAAAAGTAAATTATGCACCTTTAAAAGATGAAAAAACTTACTGACATGATAAAAATAGTATATATCATATTTATCATTATTCATTTATATTATTATAATTACTGTTCTTGTAGAGTTTGTTTTCGTTTGTGCATCTGTCACAGTATACATTTTCAACTAATCTACTATTACTAAGTTAAATGCATGCGTAGGGCTTATAATAAATGATATTTTGAGGATTAAGTATTATAAAGACAACAATGCATTACATTATCTTCATAAGATATTTCATTAAGTCTTATCTTGACCAACAGTTGGTCTTATTTACTTCAATGACTGTACACAACTGTGTAATCACTTTGATAGTGAAATGCTTTTAAAATATTTTACAAGACATTTGATTGAATAATTGATAACAATTATCTTTCCTTAAAGATATAGCTATTTCATGGACTTTATATATTTGAATCTGTCTCTTTCTACATATCTTTCTATTATGCACATCTTTACATATTTCTCTTTTAACCTGTTCTAAATACAAATTTGAAGCAATTTAATTTGCAATATTTTTAGCAATCAAAATTGAAATCATGAGGGCTAGAAAATTCTAGAACGTTAAGTACTATAAGCTAGTTAGCTGTTAGTTCATTCAAATAAACCTAACACTTCTGCATTACTAAGATATTGAGAATGATTAAAGATATAATAGAGCAGACAATCACACAAAAATTTTTAATTGATATTTCTTCAAAAAAAATGGAAATGTTAAGAATTATATTATCTGAGATATCCCTTTACTTAATAATTATTGTACAGTACAACCATAAATGTAAGTTTTATGTAAGATATTTTCCAGTTATTGCCTTAAATATCATGCACATTATTAAACCTGCTATATTATTGCCAGTTCATTACAATATTATCAGAGCTTGCATAAATTCATTCTACAAAAATGAATTGGAAATTAACCAAAACTCAACTTCGACATAGACTTCCTTTTATGAAGACATGGTTAAAAAAATGTCTGTGTCATATTAAAATGGAGTTCTGGTTGCATGATTCATGCTGAAAAGTAACATAATAATATTGAAGCTGTAAAGGTTTTTGTAGGTTGGATTCATATTATGAAACTAAAGTTGATTCATCAACCTTTAAGTAATTTTATATTTTTAATATTGAAGTCCTTTTTTGCTTGGGCCAAGGTTATTGTTGATTTTCAATACTGCTAATTTAAGTATTCCTGTAAAATTAATTACATTTTTTTTTCATTTGTTTTGAATTCTAGTGGTTTAAGAGTACATGTAAAGGAGTTTAATAACAAAACTTGTGGGCAAACTAATTTTTGACTGCAAAAAAGTGTCTCATCGACAAAAAAATAATCCAATTACTCAAATTGTTTTGCTAGGAACTTATTTTAAGAATTCAAAGTATTCATTTGGTCCCATTGATCTTGGAAAGCATCTCCTGTGGTGAGTACAGGAGATAGATTGAATTAGATGATGCATAACCCCATCTCCTCTGTTGCTACAACACAAAAATCACAAATTGACATGTTTGGGAAGAAGACGATGAATCACTAAGGCAATAATGCAAACATATCAATCAATAGCACTAGATATAAAATGTGTTTAAGTTCTACCTTTTTACTACCCTAAATTCAGAAGAACTTCAATACTTCAATGTAAAATTTCTGATGTTATTATTTTTTACACTGACACATTCAGTTATACTTCCCAAGGTGATGCAGCTTTGCAGGCAGGTGTTTTAGGGAGATTTGCTTTCAGAAATTCGATTCAAATTTAAATTATTGTAAACCCAAGTTATTTTTCTTAGTTTGAACAACCAATACCAAAACGTCGTAATTTATTAAGTGCTTTAAATTCATGCCTCGGGAGCTTTTTGCTTTGAATTATATTCCCTAATTTGGTTGACTGATAAGATAAAATAATAAAAAAATTAAGAAAAACAATTATTTTAATAGTTTTATTTTCATTCTCATAGTTGGGCCAAGAAAATTATGAACTTTTCAAATAATGTTGTGTTTTATTTTCATCGATTTGTGTAACTTTTTTCTTGTTTTCGTGAGCAAGAATGATTTTTCAATATTGTACAGAAAAAACAAGTAGATAAAACAAGTCAGATAACCAGATTTAACTATTACCTTTTAAGACCGCATCGCACCAGGTTTTTTAAGTCTACGGAAACGCATTTGAGGATATTTTTGTACGTAAAAGAAAAGAAAAAAAACATACCATTTGGTGATTGTTTCAAAATAGCTAATGAAAACCTGTTTTTTTTTAAATGGGAAGAAATTTTAGTTATACTTGGCGAATAAAACAATTCTGTATTTTCTATTGTGTCATTATTTATATTTTTAGTTTTTTTTCGCGGCAAAACGTTCAATATCCTTTCCCTATGTATTTCTAGAAGAAACCCGACGCATTTTAGTATTGTGATTGGTGGTGGAAAATTAAAATTCGATTTTGAAATTTCCTGGGCAAATTTGGAGAATCCACAGAGAGAAGTCATCCTGACCGCGACCACGTCGAGTTATTTTATTTTGTTTTGCATTAATGAACTGCTAAGAAAGGAGGGAAATAATCGTAGGATAATGTGGTTGACCGCCATTAGATAAATAAGTAAATATACCAAACCAAAAGCCCATGAAACAAGGCAATCCTATCCTAACGAGCGTATGATGTGCGAAAATCCACAATGAGTAAACATTCTTGCTGGATGACATGTTAAACTGGACTTTGTCCGTTAATACAACGAGAATTCGGTGTTGGAGAGCCCGACTTGAACAGATTCAGTTTTTTTCCTGCGCGATACAGTTTTCTTGTCTCAAATGAGCTAGGATTTTGCACTCGGCTTCTTATATTGTCCGATATGTAACGTAAGCATGCAGCACCTTCGAGCGAAACACTTCAACAGCAACAATAAGCTCGCAGAAAACACAGGCTCGACACTCAATAGAATACATATGCATCTCAGACTACTATATACATCACAGACATTATAATTGATTACCTGTATGCTGAGCACCGAAGCTGAGTGTCCTTTAAAAACTTTTATGGGTGCACCCGTTAGCAAGTCCCACGAACGTACTGTGCAGTCCGATGAACCGGTAAACAAGAGTTTTCCTTTTCCATCGACCGCCAGGCATAAAACGGGACCTTCGTGGCCCTTAAACGTAATAAGGCAATCGTTGGAGTTCATTTCCCATGCTTTAGCAGTGTTGTCTGACGATCCCGAAACCAAAATATCATCGCTATTGTCCATGTCAATGTAGGTACCACGATTAGCCTCAGATGGTACAAGAAGTATTGGATGAACGCCGCGCTTATGGCCCCGAAACACCTTGAGTTTCTCGCCTGTGTCTGCGTGCCAGCATCTGATTGTTCTGTCGTAGGAGCTAGAAAAAAGTATATCTCCTGCATAGATAAGTCGGTGTACCACTGAAGCATGACCTTCGAAAACTTTGCAACAGGCCCCTGTCTCCAAGTTCCACTTGCGGATTGTCTTGTCTGACGAACCTGTGAACGCGTATTTATCCGAAGCACAAACGTAAGTAATATATCCTGTATGGCCGGTCAGTGTACCAACACACTCCTCTGTTTTAGTATCCCATAGTCGACCCGTTTTGTCCTCCGATACTGTTATTATTGTGCTTCCACCTTGACTAAGACACATGGAGTTGATTCCCCCTTCGTGCTGCTCGAGCGATTTAATGAGGAAAGTCTTGTCCTTCTTTCCTTTACCGCCTTTCTTCGAAGACTTGGAACTTCCCGAACCCATGTTTATGACAAGTTTGTCGGTCGAGGTAAACGAAGTGAAGTTGCTTTAGTTTACGACTTGTGTACTAAATTTTCGTTTATCTTGATTACAGCAGATCTATATTTTGCTGCCATCGATGCGATGTTAATTCAAGTCGGAAGCCATAAGAAAGTATTGTACCAACTAACCGTTATCTTACGTCGTTCAATTCACAGTTACAGTAATCTCAGTAGAACTACCAACTCGATCGGCTAATGCAGCTGGACATGAATGGCTGTTGATTCGATTCAGTGGGACTTTGCTCAGAATCTGTAGATTCAACGAGAACAAAACATCAAAATGAAGGCCCTTGTCAGTATTATTTTTTCGATCGTTTCCCCAGTTACTGGAATAACTAATGAGCCGAAAATAATCACCTTAATTCACCGCCTGCTAAGGGCAAAGCGACAAGGCGATTGGATACCTGGAACAATATTAAGATTTCCCCCTGTGATCCTGTCAAACTTGACTTTTACTGACGTCATTGCAAGGGAAAAATGATATAAAGAAATGAAAATAAATATATATATTAATAAAAAAGGAAAAAAAATCAGTTCGATTCAAAAAGTTACAAGACTAAATTCTAACTATTTTTATTTTCATCTATTCAGATTCAGATGACTTTCTGTAACGTCATCCGAAAATTTTAAAAACTCATGCTCTAGCCAGTCCGTACACGTATTGATAGAAAACAATTGATGTCTTTTAGCGGTAATAAAAGCTAGGCATGCTAATGCTTGGTCGATTTGTTATCGTTTCAGCGGTCGCATGGGCTCATGATTTAGTGTATTGACAGTCATTGTGTGCTGCTCTCGGAGTACTTATAAAAACTAATTCACCTGAGAGTGTTTGAGCGTATGCTATCTTGTCATAATGACGTGACTCGAGTTTCTTTCCCCATAAAATATTAAACAAATAACATAACAGGCTAACAAGCTAATATAAAGTTGATTCTTATAAACGCGTCGTTCGTTTTCTATATAGCTAGACCTATAAAGAGTTGTCAAAAGAACGAAAGCTTTAAATCAAATTGTTTCGAAAACCTTCTATTTTAGAGTGAGTGTTATTTATATCTCTCATTCATGAATCTAATTTTGTTTGTTATTCAACATGTTTACTGCCCAACGGGTTAATTTCCAAGTGACGTCCAACTGCTTGATGGAAAAGTACCCGTTTTCACTTCTTTTTCTTCTATCATGTTTCGTCTTGATATGCGTATCACTGACAAGATATACTTATTCTGATTAGACTGACTGGTACTGAGGCCTGGCTACATATATCTTTATAATAAGAACGACTAGTAAGATACTAATTAGCTTACTATTATCATCGAAGAAGAGGTATCGTGCTGTTGTGGGTAGAATTGTATTCTTGACACTTCACCTCTCTTTGAATTTGTGTGACGACAGTCTAAATTATTCCCCAGCAAGCAGTTGATTATTATTGATGGGCTCTAAACGATTTTCTTAACTCGGTACATTTACAGACATTTACACCCATGTTTATGTAAATCATGAATCAAATTGACGAATACCTCATTCGGCAAGCTATTGAAGGCCCCTACAAGGAATCTTCCCTTTTGTCAGTTTGATATCAAGATTAAACTCTTAGACAGGCCTCTAGTCCTTCTAGAATCTCAGTGCATGCAGTGTCTGTTTGTTTGTTTGTTTATTAAGTTCACCGACAGCGATGGGAACCTAAAAATATATACTCGCCACATGAAATGACTTTATTGGGCACTATGGTCACGAAGATCGGTCGAACGTCTTCACTAGATAGTATCACCATATCTGTCTTATCTATCTCTAAAATCTTATTTGAGGCTTATTTTCAAAAGAAAGCGCATTTGGTCACGAGGTGACAGGAAGTGAAGAAAGGTCTCCACTAGAAAGTGGACGTTTAAATACTTTTTGCCTACGTCAAAGCCCTTTATATTATAATTCAAGCTATGTTTCCTCAATTATTGTTTGCTATGCACCTGTCAGTAACACTGCCCCTGACAACAGCGTGTTTGGTTAACCTGGAGGTCTATTTTTAGTCGTATATTCTCCATTCTCTCTTTTATTTTTATTTTTTGCCTTCAACAAGTTTCATTTTGGTTGCTCACTCACAAGAATAATTTCAAACTACTTTAAGTTTTACTATGGCCTATTTCCGGTCTCGAGTGTATCATAAAAAAAAGTTAAAATTTTTCAATAAAGAAAAAGATAGTTAAAATTTCACAATAAGGAAGGGCTGACGTGTATAATAGTAATTAATTATTAATAAAACAAACTGGGAACGTCAAAAAGGCGAACTTTCTAGAATCTTAAAATAAAATCCTTACTGTACATAATTTGAATGAAAAACCCCAGCTTAAGCTCGCAGCCATATTTTATAGAAGGCACTTCAGTATTCATGCCTGTTGATATCCAAGATTCTACTGACCGTTAGTTTGACAACCATGCCTCAAATTAGCCCAGTTGTTAGATGGGTTTTGCACGAATAAAGGCAATTTGTCAGTCAATGTCAGTCAATTGTACTATTCGAGATGCGGAATAAATAACCAATCGCGCCTATTCTCATTTGTGAGAAGAAGAAGTGTTGCAAATCATCTGTGAATATTTTGTTTTTAAATAGTTTTCGTTTTAAAAATAATAATTTGGATTATTTACATCTGTATATCTTTTAAAAAGGAACACCTTAAAATGCTGATTAGTTAAAGTTTTACCCACAAGATTAAAACACATTGCATAACTACCTTTTTTCTATTATTCAAAAACTCGAATATTTACTAATTTGCACTTGTAAAATGAATTTCAAAAATAGACAGCTTTTTCGTTCGCTTGCATCTACGAAACTTTACTAAAAAATATTTACTTTGTTTTGGAATAAATTCAAGTCGGTACACGGCGAACTACACAAGAAATAATTATACAAGCTCGAGTTAAAACAAAAAAACGAAAGACGGCAAAGACGAATAATATTTGCGATAGATACCTTCCGATTATCTCCGTAACTTTCTTTCAAAGATGTAGATTATAGATATTTCATTGACCCTAACCTTAAAATGAATGCGTTGAAAGGCTGTTTCAATATTTACAAGTTCCAACGAGAATACGTACGAGTAAAACTCATAACAGTGCACCTGTACGACGTCCCTAGCCTCGCAGACTTTTGAGAGCAGCAAAAAGCTACATCTAGCACATGCGCACGTGGTTGGCAAAATTGGTAAGTACGTGTCTCGTGTGCGGATTTCCTTGGTAGGATCTTATTCAGTGACGTGGTGAAGATTGCGCTAGAAGCTGAATTCGATTTTTATTCTACTTACTGGTTGTTGTTGCCATGGGCAGCATGACATGCCGACGCTGAAATGTTTCGCTGCTAAAATATCTGAAATTGCGTTCCTTTTACCTTTCAATTTCTCCCTTTATCTTGTCTATTTATCATAATCACGACTGCAATCTTCACTTATTTTACTCTCCTCACTCACTTGCAAGAAAAGATAAATCGGACATGTTCAGTTTTCTCCATCAAGACCCGTTTACACGGGCGATTTTCAAAGCGATTTGACTGAAATGCGATTTTTGCAGCGGTATTTGAAAACTTGTCTCTGCCGGCAATGGTTTGACAATAAATATATCTTGGTGTCTGGAATAAAACTTTAAAAGTTTAAAATTCCTTTACTATTTTTTGACAATGACCAAATCGCTGTGAGTGTGAACGGATTTTTAGTGATGCTCGCGAAATGTGGTAGTGCTTTGAAATGCATGTAGTGCCTTGTTCTGCTGAAAACTATTATTTAAATAGGAAACTGACGTTATAAACAAAGAACAGATACAAAACGGATGAGGAAAATGGTCCATTATCAAGATGATTTCTTTGTTTTAGGGTTGTCATGGTGGCCGTCATTCTCTCGCTCCCAAGTCCTTTATTAAATTATTTTGAACTTTCATTCATCGACAATCCATATTTTAAAATTTACCTAAAAAAACAGTAGCCTCGAGTAATAGCTTTGTTTCCTATAAGAGTATTTATCTCGCTTAAAAAAGTGCGGCTAATACAGCGGTCCTGGTCAGTGCTCCGGTTTTTCTCCCTAAGGAACATCGGGTTTGCAGGCCTTAGGCTATGACATGTCCCTCTTGAGATAGGAATGATTTATTGCTTCATTTGTTGACTATTGTTAGATATTGTTTTTGACTCTGCATGAATACCTGATCACTGAATGACCCTGTGACTTGTGATGTTTAATATTGCCGGGTAGGTAGAAAATGAATCGAGTGTTAAAAAGCTGCACCTAAAGAAAGGAGAGCCCGAACGTTGGAAAAAGTAAAAAAAAGAGAGAAGAAGCTGTTGTGTATAACTGATTGTCTGAACGTTAGTTTAACTACAAATGCAATGAAACCAAAATAATAATAACATAGGCGAACCTTTTCTTTTTCCAAAAATCAAATGAGTAGAGAACTAAGTGGAAAAGTTGGACAACAAGTGAAATAATTAGGAAGTTTAAATGGGCTAGGTTTTCGTTTGACATGTCAGTTTACATTGATTTATCGTTCAATTAGCTATTTAGCTTTTCTTCCTTCCTTCCTTCCTTCCTTCCTTCCTTCCTTCCTTCCTTCCTTCCTTCCTTCCTTCCTTCCTTCCTTCCTTCTTTCTTTCTCCTTCCTTATTTTTTCCTAAGTTCTTTCTTTTGTTTCCTTTTTTTACTTTCATATCCGTCACTCCTTATCCTTCGTCATTTTTCATTCTCTTTCTCATAGCAGCTCAAATATCTTTATCTTGGTCTAAGAACCCAGCATTCGAGAATATTGCCGAGATAATCACTGGCATCTCTTCAAATCCTACATGTATCTAATTGGAAATATTTAATTTAACATGTATTTGTTGTCCACCTGATATCTTCAAATATTTCTTGATGGTGTTATAATATTCTTTTGCATAATGATGTTATTCTATTCTTTTGCATAAATTTTACATGTATTATTCTGGACAGAAATTTTGTCTTCATTCAGTCTTGATTCATCGCTTCCAGTAATATTCATGTAACAAGTCAGTGATATTAATGTTTTATTGTTTTTTAACCAGTTTTCAAAAGCCATCCTATTGTTATATAGCTAAAAAGGAGCCTCTGGCGATGCGGTAATATTTCAGTATTCACGTTTTAACCTTCTCAAAAACATCCAGTCGTTAACGACATGTTCAGGATAATTAAAATGACAATAGCAACTTAGACTAGCAGGTACGAACAGTTTAGATCATTCTAACCTTGACATACGAGTTCAATGATAATACGTCGGTGCACTTTGAGCAATGAGGAGGGGGGTCTTAGAATTCTCCAGATTGGAAAGGAAGTAAAGCCAAGAAAAGGAAAAAGAGAGAAAGAGACAGGAAAACGATGTTTTAAGAATTTTAAGGATCCGATTTAGTATACATTTCTAATGATGCCAAAATAACCTTCATCCTCAAGTTAATAAAAAATTAAAATATAAAATTAGCAACTCAATTTTCTTTAGTTTGAGTATGTATCATCAGCTTTAGCAGCAAACGATGGGTGGCTTTGCTGAAGCCTGATTACTGCCTTCCTCGTTCAAAGTATTAGAAATCCCATTATGTTTTGATAGATATTTTGAGTTTCATTAGATGCAGGAAGACGTATATCGCGTGACCTCCTCTCACTCAGCAAGTAATTTGTCAAAAAGAAAACAGCTTTCGTCAACAGAAATATGGAGTTCTGGTTCCATTTTGTTCAAATTCTCCTATTGCTACGACTACGATGCTTTGCCCGGATCCAAGATGTTTTTCCCCACCTGCCTTTTAACTTTTTTCCTAACTTTGTTCTAAGGTTTTGAACAAATGTGGAGAATCCGCTTTGTTTGTGCCTTTTTTTCGGTTTAACCTTGCCAATATGTATAACTACAAATGAAAAGGTCTTAGCCGGACAATATATCATTGTAATTCTCATAAATAAAATGAGGGTGGTCATAAACATTTTCTCGAATGATTTCATGAGCCTATGCACGTCTTCCTTCGATATTGTTTTACCTATATGCAGCACGAATAAATTAAAGCTATCATGTCTTTGAATATTGATATTATACTGAATTATAACTAATCATGATAGGTAGATACTTCGCATTGATCTATACCAACATCTTTTCACTCTAGAAACATTTCCCTTTGTGAAGTACGAATAAATTGAAAGATCGCGTGTAGTATTGTAATTACGACTAATCAAGATTGAAATGTGTTCATTTCTTGAATATCTTTCTTCGGTTCCGTGTTCCGTTTAGCCAACATAGTCCAACATCCTCTTCTTCGCCCCCCCCCCCCCCCCCACCCTATTTGCTCTGCCCATCCCTCGAAGAACAGACACGGATCTTTTAACCTTGATCCCCAGTTGTAAACATTATTAAGCATTCACTTACTTTAGATATATTCTCCAAACATTTCCTTTCCAGATAAGCACAATTAGAAATATATGAAATTTAAATTAGGATTGACATGTTTCTGGTCATGTACCTGTTACCATGGCTCGCGAATATCTTAATGTTCAGAACGTACTGAAAATTATCTTGCCAAAACAAATTTATCCAATTTATAAGATTTTGTAACGTGAACTTCGAAAAGGATTATCAATTACTACCGGTTTATTACTATTTTAGGAATAGTGCAAGATAGAGGAGAAACGAATGAAAATCGATGTAATTAAGTAGTTCAGCCTGCAAGGTAAAAGGCATTAAAAAAACTAGCACTTGTTTGTCTTCATCTTCTAAAAGTTATCCAGATATGCTTACAATGAACCGACCGAAGCAAAAAATTAAGTTTTTTATTTTATTTTAAGACAGATTTTAAAACATTCTCTGATGATATTCAAGGTTGAAATTATAGGCTGATCAGCTAAGATTGACTTCAAATTATTTTATGACATGACGTTGCAAATTGTGGTCGCCGAGAGCTTTATAGTTCTTACTAGTTCTTTGTAAATATCCTAACCTTTTTTTGTATTCGATTTCACTATTCGATTGAAACTACCTTCCAACTATCCAAGACATTTTTCGTCTGCATGGCTATTACTAAGTGCAGAAAACCAATCGTTGCAGGTATCTCGTGAATTACATGAGATTTTTTTTTCTCCAGCAAGAAAGATCGAGTAGGCATTTTGTGCTCATTTTGCTCATTATGATGACCTTAATTCGTAATTAGGAATATTGTGATATACGTTTGGTCTCCTATAAGTAAAGACATTTCTAAAATTTTCTATCGCTCCATGAAAACGTAATGATTTTCCTGATCTTTAGACTATTTAAGAGACAGAAGATGACGTTATCTTTCTCAATCTCCATGTATTTTCCTACCTTTTCAGTCGCTGGAATTGTATTTTTTCCTTAGAGGTTTTGTCTCGCTTCGCTGCCTCTTGTTCCAAAGCGCAGAAAATTGTCATAAAAGCCTTTTTTCTGTTGTTTGCTATATATTCCAATCTACTTAAGGTTTTAAAACGATCCGTGCAAAAACGGTTTCAAAAGCGGGAGAAGGTACCTTCTAAACGTGCGCATCAAGTTCCGAGGCTGATGAAGACACGTGAATAACTAGATCTATCTGTGCTATTTCACTGTGTTAGTCTCGATTAAAAAACACACCTCGGGGTGTTTGTTTCTAAACTAGTAGACAAAATACGTTCTCAATTAAGATTATTGATGTCGAAGTTTGAATGACAATCTACGAGTATTGCACAATACATTTGTCCATAATATAACAGGCGACAAAGATGCATATCGATCGAGATAGGAGACTTGCAGTACAAATATACCCCATTGTATACCCCAACAATGGCAATGGATTAAAAAATAAGCTCCGTATCAATAGAATCAAATGACTACTTATGCTCATGTTTCCTGGACACCGGGAGCCCAACTTTTTAACATTTTTAATTCGCTATTTCAATATAATAAATACAACGACGGCACTTAGGAATGTTGTCTGAAAGAGAAAAAAATGAGAATTCTAGTCTAAAAGGAAAAAAATGCTATTGACTGTGAGAGAAGTAGTTTTAGTAGCATTTACAAAGGGCTGAATCAAATACTATAAGCTCTCATGGGCTCCCTGTGTTAGAGCTATTATTTAATCTTTATAAAAAAAGTGAAAATGTACTAAACGGATGTACAACACTGCCACTATTTTGACGAAAAATAACATACAATTCAATAATGCTGCCTCTCCTGAAAGTACGCGCGTACTGTGTACTCTCTTAAAGCACGCATTCCCAACCAATCGGAAAGCGAGATGTATAATGGTTATTTTTTAAAAGCAATATGTAGATAACAGTGTAAACTCTAAAAATCCAAAGCATCTAAGAATTAGTGAATAAATATATTATAGATGAGTCTATAATCTTGGTTTGAAAATGAAGTAAAAAGAAAGCTAATTAGAAAATATCGGCCCATTGACGTATGATAAGGAATTGTCGATAACCAAACTAAACAAGAGCAACAAAAATGAATGACAACCTTCACGAACTGACATCTGCATTAACAAATACAAGTGATTAAGATAACGTAACTACTACAGATAAACTGGCCAACCGCATCCTTAAACTAAAAATATGTGATCAAACAATTCTTGCTACATAAGTTTATTTATGAATACTGTAAAATATAAGCTACAAAAACATTACTCTACTAACACAAATATCCTTCCAGATATAAATCTGCCCCCGCCCTCCCCGTTATTAGTTGTCGTGCTTATTTATTTGATGAAGCATAAGAACATAAGAGGAAAAATAACCTCTCTTCATAATTTTCTCTTCATTCCAAACTCTTTTTCATCCTGGTTATAATTAGCCATCCAGGTTATGTTAACTATTATAAACACATGAAAAAACTCTCACAAATCAGTATATATCTAATAAGACCTATAGAGTTAATCCTGGATTAGCGCTAATCCAGATTTGAACAACCCGGCCCACGGTAGCCCAAAAAATGTACATAATTCTTTCACACATGAAATACAGCTATTTCAAAAACGATGGTAAAGACAGTTTCGTTGCATGTTGCTTACTAAGCATTCAATGCATTATATTCATAAGTAAATATCAAGGGAACAGATGATGCCGGAAAAACGTTCACACAAAGTTTAGGAAAATGTCATATTGTTGTAAAAAAATTGCAACGCAGGCTAATTGTTGTGATCTTTCGCTGATTGTATTTTACATCACCCATAGTGCATTACGGGCTCGGTATTATTCTGCTAGAATAACCCAGTGGCGGATCCAGGGAGGTTGAAGGGTTCCACGTTACCCCCCTTGAAGGTTTGATCTTTTAGGTAATAGAAATATGTCTTGAATACGGAAATGGAAATGGAATATGGAAAATGCGAAAAATTATATTCCTATCGGCGAAGATCATGCTTCATATTCCAATCTAAAAGGAAACCACGTCGTTTGGCTGTGAATATATTATATTTTGCAGAGTGTTACTCGGTCTCGGACCGACAAGGTTTTTTTAAAAAACAAGTATATATACCAACAAGGTAATATCGCGAATATCATTCTCTAACTTCAAATAATTAATTAATTATATAATTAAAACTTGTTTTACTTAAAAAGTCATTCCTATTCGTAATTTTGTAATTTTTTATCTTTGTATGACAGAGGTTTTTGCAGTTAAGTGTAGTACTACGCAATATAGTAACCAAGAATAAAGCGCAACTGAGCACTACTCATATACAATAAAACTATCATCAGCAACGTTTTACTTTACTCTAACGTTTCTTCACTGGCTGTAATACTACAATATAATAACCAGGAATAAAGCGCAGCCGAGCACTACCCATAATAAAAACTGAACTCATAAAATAATAAATAACCAAAAACAACAAAACTTATATCCGAGTGAAATAGCCATCACTGCAGTTTATCTTATAAGGCAGATGTCGAATGACCCGGCTCCGCCTTCGTAGATGGACGTAAAACTGAAGGTCGGATTAAAGTGATTTCCTTTGCCTAGCTGAAAACTGTATTCCAAATGAACCCTGACGTCTTCCTGTTATGTACAAGTCACGATCAATCATACATGGACTTGTGGGAGCCATATATAGAAATTAGCTTCTTCGAATTGATTTGTCAGTGCTTATTAATGATCAAATTACTTACCTTTTTCCTTAATGAGCCAAATAAATAATTCGATAGGCGCATTCTGTTTCAATATATTAGGGTTAGATAAAATATAGAATAGACATGACAGTAATAGATGCCCTGTATTTATATATTTAATATATAAATACGCGAACCAATATGAATATATCTGACCGTGGTACGAACGGACAGCCCAATATTTACTATATATATACTTTTAATACCTTTTTCGACTGAACTCCTTAGCAAATAAATACTAGAATAAATTCTTGACAAAAACTTGGTTCCTCCTTTTAACGATATTGTATTTTCCTTATACAATGCAATCATAAGAAGAATAATCTTAGATAAAAAATGAGACATTGTGTTGAGACAGTGACGCTAAGACATTATTGAAGTGATATTCAAAACTAAATATCGAGATATCTTTAAGAGCGCTTTGTTTTTTTTTCTTCTGACGTCTTCTGAGTGATGATCAATTATTTCGATCTCAGGAGTTTTGTTAAAAGCCTTAAAAATAGCTTGCACTGCAAATATATGGTGCCTTAAATTTCTATAGGTCTAGGTTATAATTCGATCTCAAAATATAATTCTAATAATTGTTTATTGAGATCCATGTAGTCGGTTTTAAAAGTAAGGTGATTTTGTAAGAGATACACGCCGATCACGTCGAAAAGATCCCTGGAATGTTAACATAACAGTCGATAAAATCACCCTATCGTTAGGTGTTTTTCCAAAAAGGAATATCAACATCGATAAGTGAAATATCTATTTTCGTATCATTTTGTACGCGCTTCAATTTCAAGGTTTTAGAATAAATTGCGCCCTGGAGACAAAAGTCTGTGTTTTTAGCTCTTGATCCGTTAAAAAAGCACACCTTCCGCCTAGTAAGCCAGTAAAACGTGGGACAAGTTTGGGATTTCCGCGAAAAGTCTAATTCTTTCGAATTCTAATCGCTATTGAATCTTGCTCTACCTCCTTCAGTCAAATAGCGAGTGTGCTTGAAGTATCCGTTGCCTTGACTTACTGACCCATGCAAATCTCTCACTGAGTTAACTTGGTAGCTACAGATCAATATACTGAAGCTAGTTAGAATCAATACATTGGTCACTGTACCTGCGATTGAACGATAGCTCCCCTTTCTTGTCGTTTCGCGTGGTTGACGATTGGTATATCGCTGGCTGAGCTTCTCACTCACTGACTGACCTAGTACTACGGTTAATCATGAAATAGTTAAAAGCCACACCTTTGTAATCTCTAAGCCATATATTATAACCGCAATATGTGTACCAATACCTGAAGTTGTCCTTTTCCAATCTAATCAGAATATGTCGCACAAGAGACGGCTGGTCTACAGTGACCGCATGAACAACAGAATACTAATGTGTACATCAGAAACGATAAAGCACTTTAACAAAAAACCTGAACAATGTTGAATGTTTGTGCCTTGCAACCATCAACTTAACCAACGAGAAACGACGTCAGTCTATTGCATAAAAGGTTAGCACTCTTTAATTATTTATTGTTGTCATTCGAATAGATATCACCGAAATTTTCTTCAGCGACTTTGGCTGGGGTAGACTGAAAACAAAACCATAGAATGTTCTTTGTTTGGATTTGGGTTAAATAAGTCTTGCTACGTCTTTTTGCTAATTATTTGTCTGCTATGTAAGCGAATAGACTTAAATGATCTTTTGCGCACCTGTTAGTGGTTTGGTATCGGTGGTTTGTGGAACATATTTTAAATTCTCATCATAAGGCCACATGGCTTGAATATACGTTATTAAAGAAACTGCTCTTAAGAAATGATGAATTGCTGCTAACAACTACAAGGTTTTTCATGGTAACATTTATAAACATAGTATGAGTGTGTTTGAAAAAACGGCGCTTAGCATAAGAAAGCGGATTCTATAGTTTCGTTTTGGTTATGCTGGTGGTGTATTTCTTTCAATATGGGGTACAAATTAGCGATAAGAAAATACCCGATTTATGTAACTGTTTCAATAAATAATTAGCCCGTCGCCTATTTAAGAACACGAAAGGATGTGCGCATTGTTTTCGGCTTTGGGTTTAGAATTAATCTTCTATCTGCCCGCACCTGAATGGCTATCCCTAAGGAATTTATCTAGAGATCAAGCATTATATTTCATACACATTCCAAACTGCACTGGAATTCCCCATCCTGTTATGATCAAACATGGGTTTGAAACGGCAAAGTTTAGTCGTGTAGGAATCCATAAAGGGTAATAAAGAAGTTTACCCTTTGTGTAATGTTATGTAATACTGATCATGTTTACCGAGTCATAGCTAAACACTTTTAGACAAAAACATATTTCTATTAAAAAGATCGTGCGGCAGTAGAATTAAAACGGTAATTAGATTTCAATACTTTTAGCTTTTGTTTCTGCTAAATTCAACTTAGTTTTTAATCGTTTTAGTTTTTTTCTTTTCCAATTCAGTAAATTCGATATCTGTTCCTATCAAAACCGAACACTACACGATACCAACGTAAGGGCTTTTATTTCGAAAACGTCAATTATTATTTTATATCTGCTTTACTAATTGATTAGATGACTTGAACTTTAATTGTAGCTATCACAGCATGGGTCCCCTCTTTAACCAAGTTGAAATACATTTCATGCTTTTTTTAGAGTCTAATTTAAGAATGAAGTCAAACTACGAGGATTCATTTGAGGCATTATTCATCAGTGTTCCTAAGTTCTTTATATAAGTCGCGGTGGAATGACGCAGGTCTTTGCGGCAAAGAGCGCGCGATTGATGTAACGTTCTGTACTCTGAGATATTTGTGTAATGGATGTAAACTCGAATACGCTGTATAAATAAATCATCTTCTACTTGGGGAATACTAATGAATGGCAAAGTAATACAATTTTAATAACAGTTTTATAGCTTGAGAAAATTGAATGCAAGTATTTCTATCAGTCAATTTCAAAATAATTTTGAGAATAATCAATTACGGTTTTATAATTTTATCCTGGCATTACTAGCTGATTATCGTGAAAATGATCGCAGTAGATACATTTATACAGTGAATGGAAAACAGCACAGTAGAAAGAATATTGCGTGCTTTGTTGTGTGGGCTACTAGAGTACTCTGTCAACCCACTTATTCTTAAAAAGGCTTCGAGATGATAATCTATCCCTGCAACCATGATATTGAATATCACGATTAGTGGCGATTAAAAATAAAATAGTCCCGACTCCGCACTAGAACATAGCTCCCGAATCTCACAGCCTCTGGAGACTTTATTCGTAGATTCTGAACAATTTTTATATGAGAGTTATTTTTCATTATGGCGCGAAGAAAAATATCACATACCTAAGATTTCAAAAAACATTATTTTCTTCATTAACTGCTTTCATCATCATTGTCATCATCATTACTGGTATTTTTCCACAGTTGTGCATATCTTGTTATAAGTACTGAGGTGATGTCTTATTTACGTGGGGAAAGAATTAATCAATTATTCGTTGCTATTCTTAAAACATCATTTATAGGTGTCCCACTACTAGAGTAGTACATTCTAGGCTACTCTTAGCCCAACATCATTTAGGTGTCCCACTACTAGAGTAGTACATTCTAGGCTACTCTTAGCCCAACATCATTTATAGGTGTCCCACTACTAGAGTAGTACATTCTAGGCTACTCTTAGCCCAACATCATTTAGGTGTCCCACTACTAGAGTAGTACATTCTAGGCTACTCTTAGCCCAACATCATTTAGGTGTCCCACTACTAGAGTAGTACATTCTAGGCTACTCTTAGCCCAACATCATTTAAGGTGTCCCACTACTAGAGCAGTAGATTCTAGGCTACTCTTAGAACATCTTTTTATTGTGAATGTCAGTTTTTTGATATATCTTGTTGGGTGAGGTTGAGTTGGGCGATTGTAAAATATGTGCGAACCAAATAGGAGGGTTTTAAAAACCACACGTCTTTGTCGATTTCTTGGGAAGCAATCTGAAGACCATTTTCACAACACAATACATGCGTTAAATAAGACTATACTCTCTGTATTACAATATTTGAAATATAATGTACGCTCTGATTGGCTGGATATAACATAAGCTCTGATTAGTTGGTTACCGTGTATAATAGTACAGAAAAGCTCGCGCAAAATTGCTCTAATATTTTATAAAAGTAATATAAAACGGCTGCTTATGTCTGTACGCTGGGAGCTGTAGAGAACTCGGAAAGTGAGAGAAATACTCGGCTTCACCTCGTGTTTCTCAGCTTCATTCTTGCTCTACAGCTGTCAGCGTGTTCAAATCACACAGGGACATGCGCGCGCCTTTTATATTCCTTAATTAGCATGAATTTCCTACTTTAAAACAAATTTTAATTGAAACGAAGTTTATTATATTTTATTTGTACCATCTTACTACAAGAGGACAGAAAATACACGATCAATCTATTTGCTTTTGGCTTTATTTTCTATGGCCAGTGCAGTTTAATGAAACAAGATATCAAGATATTTTTTTTCTGATAAATTCAAACCGATTCAGTTGAAACCACGGACTGTATCATTCATATTTCTAAATTATGTGGCAAAAAAAAGAATGCAAGTGTAATTTTTAAAATTGTCATGATTACTTACTCTAATTTGACTTGTAATAAGTCGTTGGCTTAAATCCCAAGTCTCCCAAATCAATTGTTGCTAAGGATTCTTCCTTTTGATTTGGAAAAAATTCAACACCCGACTCTGCTCTTATTGAAGTCCTAGATAATTGGAATGAAATATAAATAAAAAATAAAGAAGAGTTGTAGCCTAAATATCACTTATTCATTTTTGTCGGTGAATACGAGAATATTTTGAAGACCATTTAGATTTCTTAGCGGCATGTTGTTTTGAGTTGTTTAGATTTTCTTAAAGAAAATGAAATATTTTGTTGTCAAAATCATCTGGGCAACCCACATGTCTGATTTGATAGAGTTATTTTTACATTCTTTTAACTCTATGAAATGCTACATTTGGAAGATCTCCCACACAGCACTTCGAACAAACCGCGCGACACAAGTAAAAAAAAACACGCCTTTTTTTCATAAAGAAATTAGATGGTTTGTAAAATTAGCTGACACATCCATCATCTAGAACCATTTGAAACTCAGTATTAAAATTGAAACTCAGACTGGCTGTTGATAAGACAGTAGTTTGGATGCTGTTTTCTATGGGGATTAGCTTTGAATGCGTACATATTGATCATGTCTGTACAATTACAAACATTTTAAGTTGCATTTTATTGAAGCAACCTTACCCTCGTTGTTGTTATTATTATTAATATTAATATTATTATTAATATTATTATTATTATTATTATTATTATTATTATTATTATTATTAATAATATTATTATTATTATACGTGGCTTTTGGGAAAGGCAGAGATCTGCATTCTTTGATGTCGGGGTGTGTCACCCAAATGCAGAGTCCTACAAAAACTTCACATTCCAGCAAATATACAACCTGCATGAGAATGAGAAGAAGCGCAAGTATGCCAGCAGAGTCTTAGAAGTCGAACAAGCGACTTTTACGCCTTTATTATTCACTACGACTGGAGGTATGGCAGATGAGAGTAGAAGATACCACAGTAGGCTCGCCGAACTAATTGCCAACAAGAAAGGAGAAGATTATGCCACCACTGTGTCCTGGATACAATCAAAAGTTTCTTTCTCCCTTTTGAAATCAGCTCTTCTATGCCTAAGGGACTCAATAACCACAAGAAGACTACTTAGATAGTACTTGGATGTCGAGACTGCAATTGGAGCAATTAGCTAAATATTTAAATCCTTCCCCCCCCCCTCCCCCACAAATATAAATGTTTGCCATTATTATTATTTTTTAAATATATATTATTAGGATTAGTTTTTACTAAATAGATTTTATGGTTATACATTAGTAGATATATTTTTATTATAGTATATCTTATTATAGTTTTTCTTTTTCTCTTTTTTAAATTTTAGTTATTATTTATTGCAGATACATAGATATTGTATATATAGATTTTGATCACGTTCTTTGGCTAGGATCCTACGATCATGCACTATTAAAGCTACTGATTGTTATTACTATAAAAAGATATGTATTATTATTATCATTAATTGTTATCATTGTCATTATTTTTGTGTGTGTAATTTTGATATAATGTCTATTGCAATCTTACCACAGGCATTATGGACTGTATTATGGGCGCCCGCACGTGATGGTGCAACGCCTCTATTCACTACTAAGGTGGAGTAAGGCAAATATTGATTTCACCTTGACATTCAGACAAATTTGCGGCGTATTGCAGTTCAATAAAATATCTGCACATAAATAGTGCGTTGATTGCCAGTCTTAATCCCTGACCACACACGGGCACGACAATTGTCAAAAACGTCACTATGTCAAGGTCATCACTTTTCAGAAATATTGTCAAACTTTCTGTACCAACTGATTTTCCTTGATTGAGCTAGTGTCCTTTATTTCTACTCCTTTTAAAGCTATCTGTGACGGCAGTTTTGACGGTTGGAATTTCTTTAAGCATTATTATTTGAATAAAGTGATCGTGAATACATAATGTACTAGTTAATATAATATAATAGTAATAAATGATACAATACAATATTATTATATAATATATAATGTTCCTCGTTTCGTTCACTTATAAAATATAAATTATAAAATGATTACAATGAACAATAATAATGATAATTTTAAAGAAATCGATAACTATTTTATTGAATAACATATTAAATATATAAAATATATAGAAAAATGATCTAGCTCTAAAAAATCAAGTTTAAGTTCCTATTCAATCTTCTTATCTCAACACGGAGAAGGAAACCTTTGCTTGTATCCAGGATAAAGTGGTTGCAAAAACCTTCTCCATTCTTGTTGGCAATTAGTTCGGCGAGCCTACTGTGATATCTTCTACACTCATCTGCCATGTCTCCCGTTTTTTTAAAGGCGTAAAAGTCGCTTGTTTGACCTCTAAGACTCTGCTGGCATACATGCGCTACTTCGTCTCATTTCCATGCAGGCGATACATTTGCTGGAGGTTAAGCTCTTTGTAAGACTCTACATTTGGGTGACACCCTAACGTCGAAGAATGTAGATATCTGTCTTTCCCAAAAGCCACGTGCATGTACATCAAGGCAAGCATCAGGAGCTATGTTAGAATCTCTGGTTAGGATTTCTCCTGTGACTTCTTGAAGGACTGGTTCGCAGCTCGTAACGCTAAATAAAAAAATAATAATGATAATACATGTAATAATAATAATTATTATAATTATACAGCTTCTCATTAATCCCATATAGGCAACTGTCCAATTATTTTCTTAATTGGACAGGTCTTGCTATGTAATTAATAGGTCATGGGATTTCATGCTCCCCAATCAAGAAATAATTAGACTCGAAAAATTCCTCTGACGCTCTTCGTTTTCGCATCGTTTTCGATCGTTTACACGAAAACGCTCCATGGACTCGAATACGCTCATAGGAGCTAAATGAGCATGTGCATACTTCCTGAGACTGCGATCTCCTTTGTTTATTGACGTCAGCGTTTGCGAAAATATCCGGCTTCGAGTTTTTATACGGAAACGCTTACCCAGCATGCGTTTTCAAAAATATCCGCTAAAAAAGTAGCCGGCTAAAAACCGTCTCTGTTAAACGGATTAAGAAATATGCGTTTACAAAAATATCCGGCTTCGAGTAAACGGATCCTTATACGACACAGTCATATAACCATAAACCTGAAAATGGCATATGTTTATTGCTACTATTCTTTTTTCATTGTCCTATGTACTTCTATGTATTTTACTTCCGTGCGTAACTAGATATATAGAATCTCTCGATGAGGTTTTTTGTTTTGTAGGTTAATATGTGATTAAATATGTTTAAATAAAAAAAGAAAATTGCATATTCATGCTGGCCATGTTTTGTTTTTTAATTACATGTAGTACAGTTTTGTATATATAAAAATACGTTCATAAATGATTAGTTGGGGGCGCGTGCTATATGTGAGTGAGAACACAGCTGCTTGCGCGCTTTCTATTTATTTTCTCATTTCGACTTTTTTCTTATCTATGTTGTCCATTTATGTCTATTTACATCATTTTGTCACAAAATGTGAAGCATAATTTCTAAGAAGAGGGGGTGCTGAGCAGAGTATACCTCCGTGAGCTGAGTGGGACTCAGCTACGGCACCCCCTGCTCCGCTGCCTTAGAGTTATTGAAAAGAACCATATTATCCTTTCCGAAATTAAGAAAAAAATTGGTTGATCCAATTTTTTCCCCTTAACCTTGGAATGGCTAATAAGGTCTATCTCGAAAGGCCTTGGATCAAGAAATAAACGTATAGAAAGTTACTTTTGTCCTAATCTATAAAGACATGCAATTCTAAAAGTATATAATGATACTAATAGCATTTCGATGCACTTGCCTAAGCAAACAGCGGAATGCTAATCAAATCTATGTAGGGTAAATAGAGGATATTACATGGGCGCGCGGAGATACGAATTTTATCTTCGAGTGTTGAATTGATATCTCACGAGTGAGCGCAGCAAACGAGTGAGATATCTAAATTGAACACGAGAAGATAAAATTCGTATCTCCAAGCAGCCATGTAATGTTCTGTTTATTACATAGATATCGATGAAACTTAATAAAACAAAAGCTCAAAAATTCTTTATTAAAATAGCAAGCCGTGACTCAACAGCGATATCTTCAAGTGTGAAAGACACGGGTATCTTCCACTGGTGAAAGATAACTTTTTATATTACACATTTAGGGTCGATATCCGTGTAATAAAGCCGTGAATAAAAACCATATCAGTGAAGTGATACGATATCACTTCACGGTAAACTGGCTCGTTCGCGATATGATACGGAAAAACTCGTGAATAAAAACGATATCAAGTTCTTAACATGTGAAAATCTCTATGTATTTCATCGATATCTATAATAAAAAAAATTCGTGCAACCGTGAAGATAAACTGGGCGCGAGGACGGCGCCTAAAAAGAATTAACTTACGAAGTCTTTTAGCATCCCCAATTGGCCGGAGTGGCGGGGAATTGAAAGAAGGTTTTTCAGTATTACTACAGATTTCGGCGATATTCTGCAAACACGGCTAAGCTGCTAGTCAAACGTTGAAACTTTGTTTTTCGCTGCTGTCAATCAAAAATAATTTTATTCTATACAATAAAAATAGTTATATTTGTTGACTGGCAATAGTTAAAAACCAATGTCACGATGCCAAGCCCTTGAAATGTCTGAGTTCGCAGAGTATCGTAAACCCCAGTATTATAGGCAAGAAGAAGAAAAAGGAATATGTCTTTTGACGTTGTTATGATAGACCTTTCCGTTATGTAAATGCAAATTATGTTTGCGCAATAGCCAAGTGAACCTGAATAATATAATTAACATATTATCATTTCATATGGTGCTCTTCTAATAAAAGCTGCGTGGGAGACTATTTGACCAGGTGGTCATCAGTTCTTTTTGAAATGTTGCCGCAAAGACGAGCCGTATTACCTTGGAGATAAAAATATCTTGGACCTTGAGTGCATGAACACAAAACAATTGTTTCAGGTGGAGGTTGGATGTGATTAAAGTTATGTGAATGAAAATATCAGGTCCAATCTCCTCCTAAAATAATCAGTTTGTGGTGTCCTCAAAGAACAAGTTTGATCTGATATTCTTTTCCTTTCCTTCCTCCCTCTTTTTCTCTCTCTCTTCTTTCCTTTTGTCTTCCCTTCCTCCCTTCCTTCCTTCTTTCCTTCCATCTTCATTGGCTTCGCTTATATTTATTTTCAGTAACTTCAAAAAATATGGCCAACGTCAGTCGAAAAGGCGAAGGATTTGATGACTATCCTAATAGCGGATGGGTTTCCTATGGCGTACCAGGAGAACAGCGATACAGTTTCCCACTAAATGTTGATATCTCCAAGGGTATAATTCCGAGGTACGTGGAATCGTTTATATAAACCCTTTGCAGCACGTTGGAATGCAGCTCGATTTAGAGGACATAACAAGTTTCCAATTATCTTTAGATTGAAATTCCTATGTTTTTTCCTCCAAATTAAACTACTTTGACGTCAAGGGGTCTATAGGAACCTGTTACTATTAAAGCTATTATATACCGTTTTTAAATTGTTATTAGTGCAGTAATGTATCAGTACCTAAAGCTACAACAAAGCGGTTGATGTTTCTACTACAATAGGTTGTGGTCAAGAGAAAATAAGCATAGTCTATTTCTCCATTTCTCTAGGAGTGGTAACATAGTTGCCTAGTTTTTTTCCTTTTTTTTTTTTTTTTTGGGGGGGGGGGGGGGGAGGTAACATGGGGGTCCGCAGAATCACCCACTGAAACTTTTGAATTTGAGGCTATTTTCAGTATTTTGAAGGGCAATTTTACTCAAAATACCGGTCAGTTGACATTGTATTTATGTTTATTCTATCATCTATACGTTATGTAACCAGACTGACGTACAAGGAAAAAACAATTTTTAAGTTTGTAAGTGCGATATTTACCTAGTTCTAAGAAACTTATAAATGTATTATAATTACAAGTACATTTACTACCCTCATATTAAGACCGTGATCAACCGGTTTTTAAACAAGGAAAGACTAGTAGATGTCAGTTTTACGATGACATTCACTGCCACAAGGTAAAACCACATAATGAATCGCCCACAGCGCAAGTAAATTCAAACACTGAGTTCTTTTTTCTTTTTGCCATTATTTTTGCCATTATGCTTGAGGTAGGCCGAGAACAAAAGACCAATAAAAGGTCATTTATAAATATCGTGTCGCGTTGCTATCAATATAGTTGCTTCCTAATATTATAGTAAATGGAACGAGTTGTGCCTCGGGTTTGCTAAGGTTAGTAGCGTCTATAGTCGATAGAGCTATGTACTAGACAATTGTCAAGTAATCTCTGTAGAAGTTGGATAATTTTATTATCGACGATAACCAAGCTACAATCTAAACGAAAATGCATAGGGAAAATCAAAAATGGAAGTATTTTTATTCAAATGAATTCTGAAACTTGATAGATTGGCTTTTATTGTTTACGATATACTAGGTTGACTACAGACGGAAGTTTTAACATCATGTCTGAGAGCTGCAGTTAGAAGCTGGTTTCCTGGTTTATCTACACAGATCATTAGTAGATACTTATCAAGGACTAGATTTCGAACATGAGGAATACGAAAGGAAATGACTGACATGGAATTTGTACTTTAATTTGTGTTTTTCACCGTTGATTAATAGGTGTATAAAGGAACGGAACAGAGTTAAAACAAATGCACGATGTTCGCAAGGACTGTTTCTCTACTAAGTCGGTAGGTTTTCAGATTAATATTTTATTACTAATATTTTAAAAGATTGTCCACTCATATATAAAATACATATATTTTTAGAGGGAAGTGAATTTCTTGTGCTGAAAATGACATTTGATTCAGTTCTATATATTGTACCCTGTAGATAGCACTCCAATTGGTCTATATCGAAGTAGCATACTGCTTGGTAGGTTGTTTTGGTTCATTGTCATTATGGTTTTTTTGAAAAAAGGGACATGACTGCGTACTAAAAAAAGCAGCAATCTACTGTACTTATCGAAAGAGGGTATTTTATAATCTAGAACTTTAAAATTAATTGGAATGAAGAAATAGAGGAAGTTAGAACTTCTTGTCTTTAGTACTGATTCATGTTGACATTAGATGAAGAACGACCCACCGACATTCACACCTATAGTGAATCTAATTGTTTCGTTATCTTGTTTCAATTCGAAGGATAGTCCACTTTACTCAGTCAAAACAACCTTAACAATTTCATTACAATCTAAATTATTATCTTCCTAATCTCTCTATAGGAGACCAATGCATGTGATACTAGAAAAAATGTTTATATTTTTTTATCTTTATTCATTGTACTAGATTTATTCATCAGTGCCAACCATGACAAATTACTAACTATATTTTTACTTCAGCCTTCTAAAGCATAAATACATTTTCGATGCAGTTGTAGCGATTTAGGTTGCTAAGCAGCATGTTACCATCGTGACTCGCGACGTCTAAAACTATTTTATGTTTTTTTCATCTAACGCGCTGAGGCAAGGGAGGAGAGGGTAGTCAGCAGTGCCTTCCATGGGGGACCTTTAAATGATGCAGTGAAATGAAAGGTTTGCACGTTGCTTTGCTTTAATTTCGTTTCTGGACACTATTCGCCACAGGAAGCCCAGTAACGTACTCTTGTACCTCAGTTTTACAAAGGGATGTATATGGATTCGTGTATCCTATGAATATGTAAAATAAATTTTATAGTTAGCTTATAGCAATAATTAAAAGGGGTACAATATGCATACAGAGACAACAGAGACACAAAAAATGGTGTAAAGCTACCCATACGAAACATAAAATATGCAGCATGCAATATTATCATTTTTAACAAAAGTAAATTTGATTAATAACGGAGGGAGAGGTTTTTTTGTGTGTGCGTTCAAGCTCCCTTCATCTCTACAAGCAGCACAGACTAGTGCAAAACGAAATAATTGCATAATTACATAAATTTAAATATATTATATATATAACCTTGCAGACCAACTAAGTATTGAAGAGCTGATTCAAGAAGCTTAAAAATATGCGTTGCCACGGTTTAAAATATAATCCAATTCCGCTTGGGATTAGTACCATCAGCTATCTCAGTCTCATAAACGCTATAGTCTAAGGGGCCGAGATCTCGGCTCGGCCTCTTTTCGTTGTAAAAAATGCTTTGTGTTTATATGGGGAGACGGGCTGGCCCCCTTACCGAGATCTCGGTTGTGCGGTGCCGAGATCTCGGCAAGCGGGATGGAAAAATTCCCATATAAACGAGCCAGCCCGGTGAGCGGGCTGGATTTGATCCTACTGCGCATGCCGCCATGTTTTTTTAAAATGATAATCGCGTGACGAGTTCGTATGCTAACGAGGCTGGATGATCACATGACTGATTTCATCCCGGTAAGCGGGCTGAATTTTCCCATATAAACGCAATCCAAAATTCATCTCGGCCAAGCGGGCTAGCCCGCTTACCGGGCTGGCTCGCTCCATATAAACAGCCCCTAAAAGGGACGCACAGGTGTTTTGCGCTGCCAAACTTTTTTAAATGCGACTGGGGTGCGATTCCTGAGCTCGCTGTCATGTGTGAATGAAATTGCTTGTTAGTTCTTTCCTGTGTTTTGAGAGTGTTTCTCCGCTTTTCATCTCTCCAAAATCTTCTCCTAAATTTCAACTCCATTTTGCGGGTTATCTTCAAGGGCCCGGTTGTACTAAGCCTGGATAGCGCTATCCAATGGATAAATCTGTTGCAGTGGATAAATTTATTGGATTACAGCATCGACTTTTCCATTGGATAAGGATTTATCCGCCGGATAGCTCTATCCAGGCTTAGTACATTCGGGTCCAGATTGGTGATTGGCTCTTTTATCTTGTCTCGCGAGCGCATTAATTGTCTTAGGAGAAAACGAAAGCAAAATAGATTTAGATTTTTAGCTTTTTAGTTGTCAGTTTTCAACCTTAATGGTATTTTAAAATGTCTAATGCACTCTGATACTCTAAGTATTCCTTGATACTTTTCATTCAAACATTTTCCGGCACTTTAGAAAACTGGAACAATCCGAATTTCTATTTCAAGGAGACATTTTATGAAGGAAAGAACAAAAGTAACAAAAATTATCAATAATATAAACGGAAACCAGGCTACATTCATTTGGTTCGTGAAAAATTCATTAAAGCATCAAGATGAACACTACCCTGCGCAATCGAAGTCGTTTAGTCTCCCTCGCTAAAAGCGATACTTGCATTAATACTCCGTCACGTGACCTTATTTTACTGATGAGCTACACAGTATGCGAAATCGTTCCCAAATATTTAGATGCCAACGGCTATAAGCCTTGAGAGAAAATATGGTTCGTAGCATTATAGTATGCTCGCTAGACTAAAACAGGTTCAGTTTTTAAATATACAAATTATGGAAATAAGCTCACAGCTCTAGACCTTGATTTGGTAGTAACATGTAAATTAAACTGAAACTGCTTTTTTATGTAATAGTGAAAGGGCAGTAGAAAAATTAGTGTATAAGAATCCATCTCTGAAATTATTGCTCTACTTATTTTGCAGAAAGAACACGGCGGTGTCCACGCAGGATCCGTATATCTAACTCTCTCTTACGGTAAGAAGAATTCTTGATTTTGCTGTGCATTTAAAATCATTGAGCATAGTAGTTGGGTAGAAGAGTAATACGCATATAATACCGGGTATTACTTTCAAAAGCTTTCTCGTTTTCTCCAGTTTTACTCAGCCCCTTCTTAAAATACTCTAAATCCCGATTCGATTCGTGAACTAGCCGTGTCCTGGCTTTTCTCAGCGCAGAGGTGGTTTCAGGGATCGATAAATTAAAATTTGAAGGATTATTCGAAGGTTCTTCCGCAAATTATGTACCTCGGCAAAACGTCACGGATGCTGTACGCGGTTTTCATTCATGTTCCTTTTAATCTGCTTCAAAGACATGTTTTATGTATGCGTTGTCATCAATGTCTTCAATTTACACCAGTTATTTATTACTCATCTTTATTCTGCTTAATTATACATTCCGCTCATACACTCCTACAAAATTAATCACCATCATCAGGATAGAAGAGGATAGAAGAAACTTTTATTTGTAATCATTATTACATTTTTTTTGTTCTAATTTGATACATTATTTTATGTTAAACAGATTGAGAGGTACCAACTTCCAAAATAACTAGAAAGCTCAAAATGCTTGGACGTCGGTTTACATATTCTTAATTAAAAGTCATTATATTTAGGAAGACGAACGTAACAGGTCAATAAAACATTCATTAAAAATATGTCTTCCTTTTTAAAATGAACCAATTTGAATATTCCTGCGACTTTGTTGTTATTAATAATATTAATAACCTATAATCAACAAACTTAAGTAAACAGTGACCTTATCCTGCCTTTTCACGATTGATTTAGCCTAGTCTCCAGTCTTTCTCCCTCAAACACATCTTATAAGTTAGTGAACGATCAGTCTAATGAGATGTTTCGGCCGCCTCTGGTGGATTTGCCGGTGCTTGCCTTTCTTCCGGCCCTTTATATTAGCGTGCTCTATAAATTCGAGCCCTTTAGAAGTAAAAAAACATAACTGAAGAGAAAGGCATCAGTGCTATGGTATGGCTCAATTGTGGAGTACGCTAAAAGATGAGTATTTTTCTCCCCAGGCCAAGGCATCTAGAGTCAAGTCTCCTAGAATGGCTACTCTAGCAATGGAAGTGCTAGCAGAGAACCGGGAAGAGGCCAAAGACTTAGTGTATTACGATGCTCTAAAAAGAGTCACCGAGTCGAGCAAGGTTCGTATTTTCAATATTCTTATTTTGCCCTTGCATGGCATTGATTACTGGTCATAGCTTTATAAGTTAAAGTCAAGCGCTAGATTACCCGGGCCAGGGTAAGCCAGGATAGCACAGCAAATATCGTTCTTTCTTTCTATTCATTTGTTATGAATGAATTAAAGGTACTAAACTACATTCGCTACCAAGCTAGACGCATCAGATATGAATAACGGATACAAGAGCTATCAGTCAGTTCTAATTTATTTTCCCTAATTCTACTCGGTCATCATATATGCTTCTCTCTGTACTAAACAATGCCTTCAGCGCCTTCAGATAGACAAGTTTGTCCTCCCTATATGTCTTCTACTAGCCTCTACGTGTTCCCAGAGATTAGATAAATTACGAGTTCTACATCTATTGACAGTTGAAATGTTTGTCAAGAGACACGGTCGCGCTAATTCCTCTGTAGACGTGGGATTTGGCAGATGTCATACGATAAATGGATCCACCGGTTTTTATTTTATAGTGATTAGCTTCTGTTGAAGCTCCTTTCGATTGGATTTGAACGAGCTTTCCGGCCTAGGCTATTTCTAATCCCTTAATGATTCAAGTGTTCTATCTATAAAAACTAAAAACCGTCTTATGCTAAATTATCTACCTGCCTAATTGCTGTTTCCAACCTGTCTCATTCAGATACAGTATACTAGAATTTTTTGGCAATCTCTGACTTCCTTTCTTTGGATTCGTAATAAAAGGTCCGCTGTCGTTAACGCCGCCTATCGAATAAGCGTTAAATTATGTGGTAAGGAATTATACTGACATACAGCTCGAAGCTTTACTTAGCATGGCTTTGCAAAACAAACTAACTTAACTTCCATTTAGTCTTTGATCGACCATGACATACACGTCTGTGAAGCTCTTTGGAACATAAACAAAAATCTTGAATTCATTTCTAAGTTTTATCCGGAATGAAATGCCACTTAGTGATCACAGCAAGGGAGTATGAGAGAACACTTGAAAGCCTCTATGATCGATATCCTAGCAATAAAGGGGGGGATTTAGATGTATACGATTATTATCAGTCGAGTTGACTGAACAAATAAATCAGTCTGTCGATCAGCCAGTCTCTCACAGTCGTTTTTTCATCTTTAAACCGCACGGAAAATCCACAGTATGACACTGTAAAAAAGTGAATCAGTATCTGAACACCCCGGGGAACACTTATGATGATCGATATAACTAGGAAAGGGTCCTCATGCAGGCGACTCTTGAGTATCAGTCGAGTGGATAAATGAAATAGTCTATCCGTCAATCACTCAAAGCATGTCAAAGTGAAGTCATTATTTTAATACAGCTAATGCAAATAAAAAAAACTTTATTATCACTTAATAGTGGCATGCTGGATACTTAAAACCCTGTTAATCGATCAAACCAGCACTAGTACTAATCGGGGGTCTCACATACAAGAATAACGGTTAACAAAATACACTCTCCATGATATAAGGGATGGAGTCTCACAGAAATAAAAAGCTGCGAAGGTTCTGGCACAACAACTTGCTGTCAAAGGCAGCGATACCAGATTGTTATGTAATAAGCATTTAAAACAAGGCTGAAAAACCCACGCATATTTGACTGTCATTATTAAACTAGTCTTTCAGCCAATCAGCTCTTTCAAAGTCTAAACTAAGCGCCTTTTGGCAGTTACCAGTAAATTATAAACTGTTTGTTTTTATGTTTTTAGGCTCTATTGATTGTTTTTATTTGGGGGGGGGGGGTTTGTTTGTTTGTTTGCTTTTTTGTGTGCTATAAAAAATACCCCACCCCATGTTACCCACCAAGACACTGGTCAGGATCTGCTATATATTTTTAATATAAAGGAATATTTTTAATAACAACTCATTCGGATTTCAGAACTCATTGGTCATTACCGATATAAAAATCTCGTTTTAGATCACTTAAGTTAGCAGGACATATCAAATTTAATAGGTACGTTTCTATATCTTGATATAACCGAAAACGTCGTTACTTATTCATTTTTTTAAACACCGGGTATAATAGCCGAGATCTAGGGGGGGGGGGGGGGGTCTGCTCGCCCGTATAGCTGTAGCTTTATTTATCGTATTGTTTAGTCTATTTTTTAGAACATGAAGTATATTACTGAACGTGATCATCAAAACTGGCCGATATGGCTTAAGGGGTGTCTAATAAAGCACCCTCAGTGTAGGTTTATTAAATATATTAACATTTATATTGCTTTTATTTCCACAGGATAACCGATCAAGGTAAGAAATACAAGTTAAACAACTACTGACTTTGTGTTTTAGTATTCAATCACGTACACTGTAAATATACATGGACAATATCCGGACTTCAACTGTTGTGTTGATTGCTTTGTGTACTTAGAAGGGCCTCAGATTCTATGTCTATTTGCGTTTCTACTAAACAGGCGTTAATGTAGTCCTCTCCGCAGCTGTCGTTAGTTTCGATTCCAGATCCTCACGGTGGAAAAAGCCCGAAAGAATTTGGGCCCGAAACTAATGACGGCTGCGATGGAGACTAGCGTTAATGACTCTGCATGTGAATTAGATCCGAGAAACGCCGTTTTTGTATCACTGACTAGTTTTGTGGCAGATAAACAGATCACTTAGTTAATAGTAGTTGCATAGTCAATTGTTTTCATACTTTGCAATGATCGTTGTCTTAGAGTAAAGAACAAATGAATTAGATGAATGAAAATTAGAAAATGATTGAGTTCAAGTTTCCACTTACCATCACCTTTCCGTATTTGGTTTTTTCCTTTCAGTTGTCTTAAAATCGCGACCGCATAAATATAAGGTACTTTTTTTACCATTATGACGTCAAATATCCGGTGACCACATAAGCATTAAATAGCGCTAAGCAAATTATATCATTTTCATTGGATACTAGGGAATATATTCAACGTACGAAGCCTTATATTAGAAGTTTCAATTTTGCGCGGGGGGTCTTTGATATGTTAATTGTGTCTTAAAATTATATTGTGGTATTTTGTTATCTCCTACGTTCTGTTTCATTAAGTTCTGTTTAGACATTAATGCACACCAGCTTAGTCAAACAATGATTTACTTTGTATTTAACAGTGATACAGGTCCTGAAGAAGAAGAAGAATCGCGTGAAAGGGATGCTGCAGTCGATACTGGCAACGCTGATAATAAAAACCATGTGGGCTTACAATTCATCCCTTCGTCCTGGAAGTTGTTGTGTCGGAAAACTTTGGCTTTATTAGTAAGTTGACTGAATAAAGGTACTTAGTGCATATAGACCCGTTGCATGGCGGTGACGTCAAAGCAACTCAATTTGGAGGACAAAACAAAAGAATTTCAATCGCATGATATTGGAAACCTATTGTTATGTCCTCCAATTTGTGCTGCATCCCAACGTGCAGCAAGGGGTCTATTGCGAGAATACACTATAAACATTGTGTGCAACCATGTGGCTGAAAATCCCTTGAGATATGAATAGCAATGAAGCAGCCGCCATCTTGGTTGATCTAACATGAGAAGCTAATGAGAAATGCTTTGTTATCGTTAACCACGATGGTGGTGATGACGTAACATGCACATGCTCTAAACACGTTTTTAGTAAATAGTATCTTATTTACTCACTATAGAAGACAAATTTTCTTCTTTTATTGCCAACAGACTCTAAAAGCTAGAAATCTTTTCCTGGATCCAGAGGGCACGGCATACTACAATTGGATGGTAAATTATATTCATTCTGATTGTATAGAACGGTCTGAACCCGGGTGAATGAATGTTAATCGAAGTGATATGATTATGATGTGACCTGTTGTTACAAAAAGAAAGGCATTCACTGGATTCCCAGTCTATCGTATGACCAGTCTTGGTATGATGCCTGGCAATGTTATTATGTTCATCCTGTTTCAAACGTAAAGAACATCAAAAAGCTGTTGTGAAACAGGATGAACATAATAACTGGTCATACGATAGACAGGCAACAACGACTTGTGCTGGAGAGTTGGTTTACCAAGTTTGAGCATCATCCACTAAACCACTCAATTAATTGACCGGCTCCGTATAATAGGCTTATTAGAAACAATAAAACCGCCCACAACACCGAAACAGTGACTCGCTCTCATTAGACCGATGCCGCCAATTACGCTATTTCAGGTAATTAGGCTATTGTTATCATGGCAGTATAAATATGACCAATCTGACTTTATTCTTCACTGGACTCTGAAGATGACTTCCGCTCAGGTTGTCGAAACGTCAGTCACATCAAACAGTCCTTCTCAGGACTACACCCACCCGGATGATCATATCACTTCGATTGACATATATTCATTCTGAAGAAACGGAAAACGCGCGCGCTTGCTGTGTGCAGTTATAAAGCACTCGGGGGGTTGACAACACAAGAGAAGTGTTCGGAGAAGCACGACCCGTAGCTGAGCGCTTCTCGACGCTTCTCCAGTGCTCTACCTATCTCCAAGTGCTTTATAACTCCACAAAGCACAGCACAGCTAGCACGTTTTTTTCTTTTATAAAATATAAATTAATTACAGGAATAGCGAAACTGGAAGTACGCGCGTGTGCTGTGTGCTCTCATAAAGCACGCATTCCTAACCAATCAGAGCGCGAGATTTAGAAGTTATTAATAGATACCTTTATATAATGATGCTTAGGTAGACTTTTAGAATAATGATCCAAGCCCGTCATCCGAAAGAGTCTAGTTCAAATTGGAAAAAAAATTGTGTTATATCATTTGGCTCATATAATGATTAGGGAAAACCTGCAGTGTTAACCTTCGATTAGTAAAATAGGTAATATATCCAACATATTGGTAGTAGAATAAAAATGATGCTAAATAAATAAAGATTATTACATGTTAAGAGCTTGATATAGTTTTTATACGAGCGAGTGAGGGATATGAAAATTGACAGTATGCATACCGTGAATGGATAGTGTGTCACTTCATTGATATGGTTTTTGATATTTACTAACTTTTTTTTCATTCAATAATAATTTATTTTTTAGTGTAGGGTTTTTTATCTTGTACTTATAATTCTATAGTTTTTATACGCATATCGTCATAGTTGACTATAATATTATTATTATTATAATACTAACATTCTAATATATCCACAGGGTGCAATGACAGTAGCTATTTTTTACAACTTTTGGGCCATCATCCTTAGAATTGCTTTCCTAGAAGTACGCTCTGAGGTATGTGGAACATAGTCTACTCTACGATGTTTTGTCTATGTTACAGCGAAAGTGAAATCCCCCAGCAAAATATGCTGTAAACATCAACTTAAAATCTTATTTGGGTTATTAATACTTAAACTTTAGATTAATTATTTTTTTAAATTTCTCTACCAGCCATTATTTTGTACTGTTTTGTGGCCTTTGGACATCGTGACTGATATCATGTACCTCAGTGATATATGGCTACAGCTACGAAAAGCCTTTCGGGATGATCAAGGAATTATGGTATGTAGAACTGGAGTACCTTTAAGAGTTCTTGAAAATTTTGACTTTGATGAGTTGACGCTAGAGAAAGACTTTTGCGCATGCGTGCCCTTCAGCACTTGTTTCCTACGATCTTAGAAGAGTTTGAGTGAGAAAATGTCCGTTTTCTCCTAGTATACAAAAGAATATTTGCGAGCATTATTTTGTGAGACCAAGATACTGTATCAATAAAGGCAATATGAAAGAATTAGCCTTAAGTTCCATGTGAAGTCTATTTGCCATGCATGTTGAATGTCAAATATACATATTTTTACAATGGCCTACTTCCAAGATATGCTTCGCTTGTCACACACATAGGTTTCAGTATGAGGCTAAGTGCTAAATTAAATCTATTATTTTCTCCTGTCCTGAATCACTGAGCATTATGCGCGAAGCCTCACATTGAAACTTTTGTGCGTGACTAGCAAGGCATATGTCGGAAATAAACTATTCCTAATTCGACTAATTTGCATCAGGACTTGGAGCATGGGTAGACGTTTTTCACTCATGTCTGATTCGTGTATATATTTATGGCACCTTGATAAGCTAAAGGTTTTTTTTGCCCTCTCTATGCACGATTTCTCCCCCATTGAAGTAATATAAATGGACCGGCGTGGAATCACGGTGGTGTAAAAACTATGCTTTTATGCTGGTTCTCGAAAACTTTTACTTACAGATTAACGACCCCATTAAAATGGCGCTGAATTACACAAGTAACTTGGTGTTCGTCACGGACGTGTTATCAGTCATTCCCTCAGAAACCATTGGTTTGCTTTTGTCAGGTAAGAAAAGGCAATGCCTAGACCGATCAAATATATAATTCACAAAAACCGTGACGAATAGAGAAAACGTGCCAAGCCATGTTTGCTGTCACTCCCTTCATGGATGAGACGCAATCGATAAAGAGACATATAATGTCCAAGACCAGGCAAATGATATTCTTTTCAACTTTTTCTCAGGAGACCATTCACCTTTATTCCGTATTCCCCGGTTATTCAAGTGGCAATACATCGTAGAATTCTTTGAAGTTAGTGACCTGCGCACCAGTAAACCAAACCGCCTCCGAGCATTTAAACTAACTCTTTACTTGGGAATGGCAATTCATTGGGTGGCCTGTGTGTATTATATGATATCTGAATACGAAGGACTAGGTTCTAATAGTTGGGTGTATCCGGCAGCTAAAGGAAAGGATGGAAGATTCTCAAGGTCAGTGAGTAGAATACATGGAAAGAAATTAAAGTACTATTTACATTAATTCAATCTTAACTTGTGTTTATTTTCCATTAGAAAATACATCAAGTCCCTTTATTGGTCCATATTGACGCTCACCACAATAGGGGAGACACCAGAACCTATTACTAACCTGGTAAGATATCAGTGGATAGTACACACATTTACCATAGTTGTAGTAAACCTCTGGGGTCTGGATTCTCGATTACCGGACTCTGTATCTTATATGAGCAGAGCTTGTTGGTTCTCTCCATCAACGTACGGAACATCATGTGTGAAAATGCACTGATATGTATTTAGTTTCATGTAGTCCACCTTCCTCCCACCTCCTTGCTTGATTCAAGGGGTTTAATCCAGGTTCTCCGAATTTGCTCCCTCAGCAAAACGTCTAACAAATCAAATTCAATATGTGAGTTAATTCATACCTCAGCCGTTACTCTGACCTAAATCAGCCCATACTCAATTTTACATCTTTCCCAGAGAATAGACCCCTTGCAGCGCGCCGGAATGCAGCTCAATTTGAAGGACATAACGATAGGTCGCCAATTCTCAGGAGATTGGAATTATTTTGTTTTGTCCTCCAAATTGAGCTCCTTTGACTTTACATGCAAGGGGTCCGGAAACAGTTTTCTTTACACTCTTATAGTGACAATATGACATAGATATTTTTTTTGAATTGCTTATTACTAACAGGAGCACGTGTTCACCAGCTTCATGTTCTTACTCGGTATCTTTGTGTTCGCTGCTGTGGTCGGTAACGTTGGTGACGTCATCAGTAATATGAATGCCGCAAGGACAGACTTCCAAATCAAGTTAGTGACGTCATTTTTTTCTAGCTTTACTCACACCTCAATTCATGTAGGTCATTACATGGAGCTTACGTACGTTTTACTTGGACGTCATGCTTTCCAAATATGAAACGTTTCAAGTTTGAAATGGGCCTTTTAGAGTAATTTCAATCTTTGAATATTTATTAGTTTTTGAAAAAAATCAGTTTACACTATCCCGTTAGGATTTTTTTGTTATTTTGCCGTCCATATCGCTGTTGTCTCTTTGGTTAAGTACGATCACTCGCTTCTTACTGTACACCCGGCTATAAGCTGTAGATTAATTTGAATATTCCTAAACAGGCCCCAGTGTCTGTGTCGCGCGCCGACTAAAGAGGCAACAAAGGAGTTGGTGAATTTAATCTGGGATACTAATGAGAACCTCTCGCATATTGATGAGGGTATGTTTTTCTGTACAGGATGGATTACATCAAATGGTTCATGGAGCATCATGGAGTACCAGTGAGTGTACAGCAACGAGCAAAGAAATGGGCTTATTATGCTTGGAGTCGGTACGTCTCCTCTTATCATCCTTTTGCTTACACGCAGTTCTAAACTTTCAAACAATTTCAGTACAAAAGAGCCAGAACTTGCAATTAGCACCGATTTCAGGTTTTAACTGAACACTTTTGATAACAGAAATGTGAACTTATTCAGTAGTAATAGAATTTTATAGTTTGAAAATATTGGACAAAATACCGAAAAATAAATAATGAAATTAAGTAGTACGTAAATACTATTTGTAAATCACCAATACAGCAAAATTGGCTGTATGCGCGATATAATTCAAAGAAATATTAACTTTTTTCTCTGTCTATGCGATATTCTTGTTTTTTGTTTGACTATAGGGCACATGCTTTCCATGAAGGTGACGCAATGGACATACTTCCACAGCGCTTAAGAGCAGAAATAGCCATCCACGTACATCTGGCAACACTGAAAAAGGTAGGTATACTCATTCATAGTAAGACACCTTAGTTGTTACACCCACAGATTTACAACTGAATTAATCATTCTTCTTGATTGGATTTTTCAGGTAAAAATTTTCAAGGATTGCGATGAAGGTTTGCTGTGTGAACTTGTTCTCAAGCTACGCCCTCAGATCTTCTCTCCTGGAGACTATATCTGTAGGTGTCGAGAAATAGGTAGGTAATGCTGCCCCTATCGTCGATTTGAGTTTCGTTGACTAAATAATGCGTGGGCTATTAGAAACAGCTGTGTTACACAGCTGCGCCTGTCATGTGACGTTCGGATGCTATTAAACTACCTTATTACATAAACGCGTATGTAACTCGTATGTAACGTATGTTACTAAATGTAACTCCGATCGCGACTGGTCTCAATGTAGTGTAAATGGACCTTTCCGATTATAAAAAGGATCTTTCAATGGATGAGAAATTGTCATGGTCTAATGGACTTCACATCCAGTGAAAGGACCTTTTGGATTATGAAAAAGGTCCTTTCAATGGATGTGAAATAGTCATGGTCTAATGGACTTCACATCCAGTGAAAGGACCTTTCCGATTATAAAAAGGATCTTCCAATGGATGTGAAATAGTCATGGTCTAATGGACTTCACATCCAGTTGAAAGGACCTTTCCGATTATAAAAAGGACCTTCCAATGGATGTAGAATAGTCATGGTCTAATGGACTTCACATCCAGTTGAAAGGACCTTTCCGATTATAAAAAGGACCTTCTAATGGATGTAGAATAGTCATGGTCTAATGGACTTCACATCCAGTTGAAAGGATCTTTCCGATTATGAAAAGGACCTTCTAATGGATGTAGAATAGTCATGGTCTAATGGACTTCACATCCAGTTGAAAGGATCTTTCCGATTATGAAAAGGACCTTCCAATGGATGTAAAATAGTCATGGTCTAATGGACTTCACATCCAGTGAAAGGACCTTTGGAACTTTTTCAACAATTTCGTCAAAATATTAAAATAAAATAATCTTGTAAGTAGTCGAAGTCTAGGAATCGAACCTTGACTACCTTGATGGCCCTTTGTGACTCTTAATACTTACCGGTGTAGGCGAAAGGCCACTAGTACTATTGTCACCGACCAAGATGGCCAATATAGACACGTGACCTAACAATAGATAATTGCGCCTAATATTCTAATACATTTAGATTAATCATCAAGATTTGTTTCATTTCAGGACGAGAGATGTATATTATAAATCGTGGGAAAGTTGAGGTATAGCTGACATTCTATGTAGGGTATTGTATAGATCTCTTGCAGGAAATGTGGTGTTTTTACAACAACCTGATTGCATTTGTATGCAAAAATCAAAAGATTTCAGTCACATGCTTTTATTTCAAATTTCTTGACTAGTTATACTTGATTTATTTAAGATTATTGTACCAGATGCTACAACTGGAGAACAAGTTGTAGTTGCGTGCTTAGCTGAAGGAAATTACTTTGGAGAAATTAGCTTACTAAAGCTGGATGGAGGAAGAAACAGGTAACTTTTGACGAAATCGATGCAGAAAACAAAGAATGTGTTACAGAGCAACACTCCAAAAGTATAACCTTGTTTAATTTATTCTTATACTTGTACGGCCTTTTGTACGTTAAACCTGAACTTCAATGCGAAGCTGGCTGGTTTTACCAAAAAGGCGTTTAACAGCGCAAAGCCCCTGTATAGAAGTATGCGGATGCATCATATGTGCATGGTCATACTTTTACGCGTTGCACTGTGAATACAAAATCTTGAAATGTTTCTTTGTATTTCAAGCCCGCGAATCACTTGTCCATTCCCATGTACTAAATACATATTTGAAGTACCATCTTAAAAAATTTATAGTGTATAAAAAAGTACTGGACTTACCGGTCCTGCCATTGGTCATTCATTATTCGGTTACTTAAAGGGTGATTACTAAACGCTTACATTGTTTTACAGACGATCAGCAGATGTGCGTTCGGTTGGGTATTCAGAGCTGCTCTGTCTGTCACAGAGAGACTTAATGGAGGTAACTCTTGCTCTTTTAAAAATTTTAAAACATTTTTATTAAAAAGAATTATTTTGTCGTTACATTAACCCCAAGAGCGTAACGCTCATCGAGGGGGTCTATGTCAACTCTTGCTTCTATAACACTATGGTGCCTCGTGTGCCATTGATATTTAATATTTAAAATAAATCGAGCGTAGTTTTTTAGAATGTATTTTTCTTGTAAAATGAAGTTATTCATTCCATGTTATGATGGATATCATGATTTTCAGGCACTTGAAGAGTATCCCGATGCCAAAGCTGTTCTGGAAATTCAAGGGAGAGACAGGTTAAAAAATGTTAAATATCAACCTTGGTGTGTTCATCCATACTCCAATAAGACACATCACGTGTTAAGAGCTCGCTCTTATTCGGCTACGCTTTGTTTTTTTACTCACTCGGTGTTTAAAAATCGGATGCATCCATCTTTCGTGTGTTTTAATATATTCAATAAAGTTGATTGTTTCTCTAGGCTACAGAGGACTAAGTCCGAGGCTCTTAAGCTACCCAGCAATAGGGCAGATAAGAAGGAAGAGCTACAGTTAAATTTTGGTGAGTGTTTATGATTAATAGTTTTGACTCGCCTGGGGTGTTCTGATTCCTCTCAATAATTGTTTTATCTGTTTAATTTACGTTCAGCGAGAGAAATCAAAGAAATTCAAGACGTTATTGAAGAGCTGCGCAAAGCACACGAGCTGGTAGGTCTGGCATTTGGGGAATCACGCATCGTTTTCCTAGTGTAGTATCGCGCATTGGTATTCCTTTCTTCCTTTTTTTCTTTCCTCCTTTCTTCCTTTTTTCATTTCTTCCTTCCTTTCTTCCTTCCTTCCTTTCTTTCTTTCTTCCTTTCTTCCTTTCTTTCTTTATTTTTTTTGTTTACTTATTAATATTTTCAATAAAACGTTCTGTTTTTCTAGGAATATAGTCATCAAATAACAAAAGAACAAAGTTCGGTGAGTCTGCCAGTTTCAGAAACAAACCATTATTGATCTCTATTATTAATTCCAATGTTGAATTTTGCTATATTTGAATTTTCTTTTCTTTTCAGGAAAATATGCAATTAGCCAATAGAATTCAAAAGCTAGACAAGTTACAAGAGCGGGTTTCTGCTCTTTCAAGTAGTACTTCATCGGAGACGCAACGCTTAACAGAAACAATTACCGTAATAAAAAATGATAGTGACGACGTATCAGATAGTCAAACAATACAAGACATTCGATTGACGTCACGTGGTGTGACGCAATCGCAAATTACTAACCAATCAACAATCAGATATCGAAATCGACAATCGGCGGAAAAACTGCTGACCAGAATCCTCAGAGTTGCGCAGGAAGCCGCGTGCAAACGTAACGAAGAAAACTCTAAACCTGTGGAATGTAACTCAACGAAACGCGAAGAAACGGAATTTTTAAACCGTGATGAAAGACTGCGAGTGCTGAATTCTGTTCATCGTTGTACTGATTGTGCTAGAAATGGTGATGAGGTGACACCTACTTCTCCAAGCTCGAAAAACAGGAATGTTGTATTTCAGACCAAAGTATGCCTGACGCCCAAGATCACCTTAGAAAACGACATCGATGGTCACTGTTGTCTACAGCCACACAGAAGGTATTCTATTTCCTTACCAGTTGAAACAAAAGAGAATGGGGTGATGTCCTGCAATAGTTCTTGTCCTCATTACCACCAGAATTGATTACAAGAAATAAAATACCTGATCTAAATGTATCGATATCGATACTAAAATCAACTCATAAATAAAATCAAAATATATATAATATCAGACTTAAATGCTCGGTATTAAAAGAACTCTAAAACTTCTAAAGCGAGTAATCTGATAGCTTGTATATACTGTAGGCGTTCCTGGTTGGGGACGGGGAAGATTAAGATGCCTCCAACGGGCCAGTAAAATGATTAAGCAAAGTTCTAATAAGTTTTAATCAAGTAAATTTCTAATGTCCTAAAACGCAATAAAAGTCGAACAGTGTCATACCATCAGTACCCCTGATATCCTAATCATATAACTGATATAGTATGAGAGTGAAGAAAAATACAATATAAAAGAGAATTACCATGTTAAGAATATATAAACACTCATAAAATAACTATGGCGATGTGAGTAAGCTTAGGTTCATTATTAAATGAGAGGGGGATCTTTTATTGTTGAATCTTGATAATCCGATTATCAAGAATATAAGAGATTTGTAAGGACCTTGTGTCAGTAATAGCACTGTTGTTGTCCTCTGCACTTCTCCTTGCTCATCTCCTCCCTATCCTTTTTTCGTCATTCGCTATTGTGGCAGATAGTCGGTGAATGGTGGGACCACTCTCACAAAGTTACACAAGCATAATGAGTAATGCATGATAATGTATTAAGAAAACACTGTAAATATCCCAGCCTAAATATACCTTACAGAAGCCTACATTGCCTACAGAAAGTGTTGAGAATTTTTCTTAAATTGAGTAAATAATGCTTTTTACTCACACTAGGGGTTTATAGAAAAGTCTATTAGAACTTTAAATCATTTTCATTTTACCCATGCACAACTGCTACGATAAATATTGACAAGTTTTTCCATTCTCTTGTTTATCTCTTTGTTTCTTACATCCCCGATGAAACGATGGTACCTCAGTATACTCTCTTTCAAGCATGGACTAAAACTAGCGAGTGTACTAGTTCGAGCAGGCGTCGGTGTATAAAGCATAAATGATGACGTGATAGAAGTGTAAAAAGGTATACGAAACAGTGACCGCCTCGTCGGAGTAAAGAAAGAACGTCAGTTCGGAGGAACCTGAACATACCGGCTTTTTATCACGGTGTTATATCCATAATCTATTTTTATATAGGGTTGTAGCAGCCGGTACAGGTGGTCTGTTTTCAACCGCGGACGACTTTTTTTAGACTTTTTTTCAATTTGCTCTCTCTTAGACCATAAATCGCCTATCTCTCTCTTAGATCATAAATCGCATATCACATTGGATCCTTTCCCAACCGTCGACCACAAGTCATGGCTCAAGCCCTGTGTTACAAGCTTTTTTGTGGGAGGATGTAGTAACACGTTTTAATCTCGAGATTTTAGGTGCATTTTTGTGGTCACGCAAATCTAATTAACTCGTCAACCCAACCATTTTATAATAAGATGTTAGCAAATATTCATCAAAAGGGGATTAGTGGATTGAAGGTTGCGTGATCGAATGATACATCTGACTGACTGAGCTTATTCATCGTTTTTGAAAAAAAGCTTGCAAGCTTCTGATTATCGAGAATATTAAGCTTTAAAACTACACGGGAAATAAATGTCACTAAAAACTCGACATCTTTTAAAATACTGATAGCACTAAAGATACGGTTAAAAACTAAAATCGGTGAGAAGATATTCGAATCACCTTAAAATGAATTTTAAAGAAATCGTTCAAGTTGTGTCTTAATGAAAATATATTAACGGATTAACAATAATCGTTAGCCTCAATATTATTATTTCCTTTTATATCATTTGTTGATAATTTTTTTAACTCGCAGTTGCTATTTTTAAGTAAAGTGGTTATAACTGATCAAACAAATCTGACTTTTTATCAACGTTATCCAAGTCTTAATCAGTGTTTTTTATATTGCTAAAGTCGTCCTTCTATTCAAAGTTTTTTTTAATCAGTTTCCCAGGTTTATTCAATGTTCTGTTTATTTATAAGATTGACGAGCAATCTTAAACACACGGATTATAAAATTAAAGATTTTTGCAACACAATGTCTTTCTATCCAAGGTTACTCAAGGTCGAACTTATGTAAGATCTCTTTTGACGAGCTAGTGTAAAAACAATGCCAACTGGTGACTGGAAGACTGGAAGTCTGAGTTTCGAAAAACTTTTTTTTTGAGAGTTCCATTCAAAAGTTACATTTTCAATCTCGCAATTTTACCAAAAAACCCTTTTAACCGTTATTCTTTTACTACAACATACTTTTCTTTTCTCTTCTACGCATTCTTTTGTTTTCTTTTTTTTATAGCATGCTTTTGTAAAAAAAAAAAGAGATAAATATGGAAAGAATCCAAAGCAACAATCATCGGTTTCCCTTAGAATTGTTAGCCCAGGCATAGAGTGTAAAATGTCTACTTACAATCCCGCTCTTTAGTCTTTTTTGACATTCGTGTCGTTATCTGATTAACCAGTCAAGCTTAATGCACCCCATGATAACATTAACACCGTTATCATCAAATGGGTTGAGTTAGTGATCATTAGCCGGAACTGATGATCGATATGATTTTACAAGCTAATGGAAAAACGAACTCGTCCAAGGTACTTTTATCAATGCAAGATAACGCTAATCGGCTACAATCGGTCTTCCTTCGTGACTGGTTGGTCAACAAGTTGGCACTTCAATCAACACGGCTCTCTCCTTGTTTCAATTACCGTCAAGAGTTCTCAATAGCTTTAAATTGACTGTGAATTTGTTTATTTAAAATGGCGTTAGGTTTTTTTATGCACCGTACACACCAACTTCCGACTTTGATTAGCATTTCCATTGAGTACAATAACCTTAGTCAAGAACCACACAAATATACATCTGAAAGACAAAGACGGCCGAATATCCTTAGTCCTTTGAGAAAACAGCCTAGGATCTTGGAACAACTTGATGAAGAAGCTAGTTAAGTCGATAGTTTTTCGTGAATAAAACATGTTTTGTTTAAAGTCTGTTTGTTCATTTGAGCGAAATTAATTTTAATGCATTATCGCTGGCATCTTATGAAGCGATGACGACTCGATGGCAGCATACGAGACAACATTTCATTGACAATTCAAAAAGAACTTCTGTGTTGAGTTCAAGCTCAACCTTTTCAAGTTGTTTGCAATTTAAATTGCTTCGAGTCTAATTGCTCTGACTTTAAGAACCCATATTCTTTACAGAAACTGCTTTTGATTGGGTCGACGCACTTGACTTCGGCCTCTTAGAGAATCGTTAAATGTCAACTTATGTCAATCTTTGAGTTGGAAAGCCCACCGTCCCTGTCTAATGGATTTGTCCCAATGTAATCAAAGAGCACTCCGAAAATTGATCAGCCTTTCAATAACAACATCTTGAACATCAACAAGCAAGTGTGCCAAAACTTCACTAGACTTGAATATTATATATCTTGACTCTTGAAAGGTTTAGTCTTGTATTTTACTAAGGTGGTTTGGGTGCAGGTCCTTGGAAGATGTTTTTCGCAGAAGCAACTCTGTGCATCTGACGTGCAGGATTAGACTCATCTTGTGTAATCCATTTGCTCATCTGTTCCTAATAAAAGAATGACAACCTTTGAATGATGTGTAAATATACTTGAACTAAATAAAATTCTTGATCCTGCCGGACTATTTCAACTGCAAACCTTGGCCAGCACGTAGAAGTTAAATCTGAGCCACGTTGCCTGAAACGCATTGAAAATGGAGACAAAGAAAGACCGTTCACAAAGTGAGCCTTCAACTAAAAGAATACTTTCGTTCTCCATTGAAAGCATTCTTAGAAAGGACACCAGGAAGACTAGCAATGTGCTCAAGCCATCAAGACTCGAATCCGGATGTACGACCAACGTGTGTACTCCATCTTTACCAACAGATGACCAAGAGAAACCCACATCACCACACAATGGATCAATTGTTACTGATCTTCCTTGGTTATCTTACACTAGATACAGCCCTCCAAAACTACCAAGTAAGTTTAACCTAATTTTTCTATTTCTCTGACAAGTTGTTGCTCTTGATTTGAAGGAAGTTGGTGCTGTATTTCAGGACAACACACTGGACTTGCGCCACGGAAGAAGTCTTCGAGTCCTGGTGTTTTCAGTTCTTGTGTTAGACTTAGGTCGATTAATTAATCAGGCCGATATCTCCGCCGAAGTAGGAAATTTTACAGAGCCAATTTTCAAAATGATTCAGAGCCTAATGCTTGACATTTTAACGATCATTATAGTGCAGTTACTAATCGCATGGCTTAACCTCGGGGTAAATTAGTATATAATATGCTCAGTATAAGCTTTCATCAGCCTAGGGTGATGCAGCCACAGACAAGCCATGATAGTGCTTTATTGAATCATTTTTCTATTAACTAAGGCACACAGTCTGTTTGAATGTCGCATAGCAAGTTTTCAGGGGTATATATTAAGCAAGCGAGAACATAAGTTAAACAGGTTTATTGTAAAGCATTTCACAATAAGAACGTAATTGTAATCTTTCTCAAATAATATAACTCGTGTTTATAAGCTTTGTGTGCTACGCAAAGATACCAGAGCTACCTTTTTGTAAATGCTAAAAAGTACTTATCTGAAAAATAAACCCGCCGCGTTCTTGCGTACCACTGAAATAATTCAGTAAGTACGATCGTTGTTTTACTTGTACACCACCCAATTTAGTTTGTTCGCCACACCACATCAAAATGTACATCGCTAGCATGGTGGTCTTCCCGTTACTGGACAAAAAAAAACAATCAACTGAACAGCTATCCACATGGATCAATAAAAATATTGAAAATCCCTGTCTCTTGTCTTATCATCAAGTGGCAGAGAAACAACATGGGTGCAAAGTTCAAGGCTTATTGTATAGTCAATCAAGACTTATTGTTATTTTATTTTATCCATTTGTTGCAGGAGCTAAAAGGCGCAAGAGTATCAAACGCAAATCAAGTGGAAATCCACGTGTGCCATTTTCCACCTCACAACTCATGACTCTAGAACACAAATATCTCGAGGCCCGATACCTTTCGGGCTCTGAGGTGACCGACCTTTCGACAGCTTTAAGTCTATCTGAACACCGCGTCAAAATCTGGTTCCAAAACAGACGCGCGCGGGAAAAGAAATCTCATAATTCCTGGAATGGAAACGATGACGGAATTTCTTTTGCAAACCCAGTTACCGGTGCAAAGTGTTTTATGCCTGGCTGGTTTGGAACTATATGAATATCTAGGATCTCACAGGAACATTAAAAGGAAATTCCTGTAATATTAAAAGGAAATTCCTGCAACATTTTAATAAAAGAAGATTCCTGGATTATTAAAAGAAAGCTGATGGACAAGTGGCAGCGGTATAGGATTTCCCCGGGAATGAGTCCTGCAGTGCAAGACACTTCTGGTTCATGGGTATTGAACATACGTTTTAAAACATTTGTCGCATATCATGTCTTTAGTATTTGCCAAGTAAATCTACGGCTAATGTTAGATTTTGTTTTTTGTTATCAAAATAGTATGATTACATGTATTTTAATTGCATATCGTCACCGTAGAAACTTTATAAAACGAGACACGGGTTTACAAGAAAGATTTCGAAAATGTACAAATGTATTCTATTTTTATCTCTCATGAATCATGGTTTCAGAAACACTAAAAGTAAATAAATGTTAAAATAAAAATCTAATAAACCAGAGTTCTTCGGGTTAAAATGTCTGAATGAGATCGAGTTAGTGTGCCTATTTCTATCCTGAATATTTCATTACACTATTTAGTATTTGGTAGCTGTCAGCTGGCCTAAAACCTGCTATGTCAAAACTTGTTTGTACAAATGATCGCGGTGTGAGTTGAACCAAGAGGTGTAAATAAGCCTGGCTTTTAGCGCTCTTGTGCTATCCAGATGTTGTTTTTGATGGCTATACATGCACTGAAAAACATATGTTAATTACATCATCAGTGGGTTCTAAAAACATACATGACTTCTAACGTATCCGTAATACTATCGTCATTAATACACTGTCTTTATATCAACATGCGTTCGTCTTTTCGCTAGTTCTTAAGTTATTCCTTGAACGTTGGTGTTGTTTATGTTCTCATCAAATTTGTTCTATTGTCACTAACTATTCCTATTATATCATTTTGACAAGCGGCAGCATTCTCAAGAGATTACCCGCCAGTTTTCCCAAAACCTTTTCAATTGTGTTCTTCATACTTCGAATGCCAACAATATTTGAATCAAATCCTCGGTGCCATCCGGGATCGATATAAGAAATTTCCCAATGCATTCAGAATCGATTACCTGAAATTGATTGATAACGTGACGAGCAAATAAAGTTCTCAGGGGTGGCTTGGCTTGGCAAGAGTACTGACCGAAATCACTTCAGGGGCTCTACTCCATGAAGGTCAAGCCAAGAGTTTCTTTGAAAAGGCATTTAAAGTAAACAGCTGATGAAACAGACCTATTATGCAAATGATTCTTTACTAGTTTTTGATAATGAAAGTCTACAAAAGGCCTCAAATTAAACCCCCAAAAATGAGCATCAAGAACGCATCCAATTTGAACCATGAACCATGAATAAGACAAGTAAATTTGCACTCTTAATTCACGCACTTGGAGTTTTCTTCTTCTTACTGGGATCCAGCATCTTCGAGTCAGTCAAATGGTTCAAGACCAAGGTATGCAGAAATCACCGTTGCATTAGAAGCCTTATTGACATTGAGTTTCCTATCTAGTCCATTAAATTGCGGTAGTTCTTTGTCTTCGTCTCGGACAGGATTTTACTTTCTAATTTTAGCAATTAATCATAGATTATTGCGCTATTGGGAAGTTTAATTGCCTGTTAAGTCCGGTGTGGAGTTCGTAAACAAGCTTGTTGAAAGAACTCGTTTTTAATGATTTGTTATAGCTGTAATCACATATTAGAGTAACCTCCCGCAATCTTGAGCCTATAAATTGAAAAATTCTCGTAGATAGTACTGAAAACACATGGCTCATTTTCATTCATACAATCCTTAATACGTACACGTGGAAAACACCGTTTCTTTTACCCCAGTTTTAGCAATGAAAGCTTATCAATAACGATTGTGAAAAATTTGAAGATGACAGATGAAAATGACAAAATCGACAGGTCAAGACAAGCCTTGGGGGAGCAAGATTAACATCCAAATCCGTCAACATTTTACACACCACAGTACACCTTAAAAGCCAGTAATGGATGTAGTTAGAATATCCTATGAAGGTTAGTACTCACTCATGCTTTCTTGACTTCAATAGTATAATATATGTATTATATAGAATAATGTATGTATCTTTACAAAAACTAAACTTATGAAAGCAACTGGTTTTTGGTAAAACTGATAAAGAGATGAATTGTCATCTTATAAAGACGTTTTACAAGTTCTTTTACGTTTCGTTCTTGCATTAACTTGAATAAGCGAGTGTTCTCTATTTTGTTGTGTTTTTAGTCTGACTTTGTGTTGTAAACTGGAACACTGAAGTCATAGTAGAAGCTCTTTTACGTCTCTTTTACAATTAGTTTGTGCTGTTAGAGGAGTACTGATTTCTTGGTGTTGTCACTTGATTTGTTTGATTTAAACGTAACTTTGTATTCTACATAGGACGCTTGGAACTAATTTGTTTTGATTTTTTAATATTCGTTACGCCTGTTCAACTGGATTTTGTTCATCTCATAGCTGTTCAAGCAGTCTTCTTGTTTTCACACTTTATTTTGTTGACTCATTTGGTTCCCACCTTGTGTAGAGCTGCATGAGCGTATTCTATATGTAGGACGCTCGGAACTTTTTTTTTTTTAAATATTCATCACGCCTGTTCTACAGGATTTTTTTCATCTCATAGCTGTTCAAGCAGTCTTCTTGTTTTCATACTTTATTTTGTTGACTCATTTGGTTCCCACCTTGTGCTGGAGCTGAGCGTTTCTTTGGTTCTTTACAAACCCTTTTTCTTGCGGATGTTCCGTTATTCCCTTCCACAAAAAATTAAATTCCAAGTTTCTTTTTCATCGCAAGCCGCCCTAGCTCCAGGGATAGGAACTGATTGCGTGAGATTCAGTATTTGGCGTGCCTCCTGAGAGCAGGCGAAATCTTCTTGGGGCCTGCTGCACCGAAATCCATGTCGTCTTGTATTTTATTTTGTGAGGGAATTAAATAAAGCTAAATCTTTTAAATTTGTTTTTTACTCGCAAATAATTATCTTTTTCAGTATCTTATACATATTAAAGGCGTGAGTACCTTCACCAAAGGTATCATGAGCGTTAAAGTAAGTTCTACAAAAATAGTCGAAGTTATCGAGCGTGCATTATGACAGAAAGATTAGTTGCTCAATACTAATAAGGAAAATGAAGAATCAGCGTGTTCGCTGTAAGACTGACGTGGCTCAAAAAGAAGAACTGTTGTTGCAGGTTAAAGCATAGGAACCGTGATGATTACAGTGATGGGGCGGGAAGGGGATTGAAAAGTCGATCTCAATAAATTGCTACTACTGAAGCTACAATTTATCAGTAGAGTGTGGTTTTTATATGGGTTGAAAGGTTTAATAGCCCATTGATTCAGCTTCGCCGCCCCCGTCTCCGCCGTACCTGTGAACCAGCCATAACAATATTCAAGAGCATTGATTGGTTGATGTGACGTACGTTTTGTTCAGTTCAGCCGGAAATCTTGAAAGTCACAGGTTCATGATGCCATATTGATGCCACATTGTCAGTATTCTTTATATGAATTTTGAAGTAGTGACAAGATATGGGCAAGAAGCAGCTTTACAAAGCAAATAGTACTTATCAGTCTTGTCTATTATATTTTCTTCTGCTGTCGATGTCTTCTGTGTAAAATAACAGTCTTTTGAACTTGAAGCTAACTTTCAGTTGTGCCGTGATTGATTTCTCTTCATTCCTCAAGGATCTCCCCAGTTTTATTCATTCTCCATCTAAATCTTTAATCTGCAAAGGTTGCCCATCACTACAGATATAGAATAATATGAATTTATAATAGAGTAATATGAATTACGAAAAGAAAGAGAAAAGAAGAACTAAATAAACTTTTTTTTTAATACTACTAAAATTATATCATTTCAAACTCATTCCAAAATATTCAAGTTCAGATCTGCTTGTGTTTCTAGAGCGGTAACTTTTATTGATTAAATGATGGCTTGATGAAGTTGTAGTTTATTCTCAATTTCCTTTTATTTCTTGCCTCGGTTTAACTGACTCGGGGATCAACTGGTGCAAGTGATCATTTTATCCTTTGCGTTAAAGGAAAAACTCTTAAACCACAACCTTTAGGCGAATTTAAAACAAAACATTTGTATGGCACGGCCATGTGACAAAGATCGGTGCAGCTTCGAATAATTTAATTAGCGGTTTTAATATCATATTTTAATCGGAAAGCAAACATCTCTAAGCTCCATGAAATTCAACCATGAAAAGGGCCTTGTCTTTGATTAACAATAATAAATCATATGCATCGTAACGTATGTTATCACAAACCAATAAACCAACTTGGTGATTGATATGCAGAATACAGGCTCATCACGGAGTTCGAAAAAGATGCACCGGCACCCAGAATGTGTAATCTTTGAATGGGATACCCATTTTATTTTACCGGCCACATTAACGGTTCTCTAAGGAATAAAAAGGAAAAATATATAAAGTACCAGAGACTTATTTTTGCGCCGGGGTTGGCCGTGTTATGTTCGTTTGTCTTTGTCTTTTGGATGCAATGAATTCCAAAATACATAATAATAAACTGACTTTTTTTATTATACATTTTGCAACCGTTTAACAAGTCTATCGATATCTCTGCTCCTAGATTACGTTTGGCCACAAAATTACAAAGTAAAATGCCGAGCAGTTTGCGTTTCTCAGTTCAATCAAGAAAAGGAGCTCTGAATTTCATTTGTTCATTTGTGAATAGCTATGTAAGTTGAAGATCTTAGTCAAAAACATTCAACATCTTTTGTGTTGATTTTGACAGCTATATCCTGCATGGAGAGGATATCGAAAATAAGAGAATCTGTCGGAATTGAGAGGAAATGATTGGACTGAGTCTTTATGAGCCTTTATGCGGTGATGTTTTGTCGGACAGCAACTGAAGTACCGTTCAGTAGAACAATAAAAAAAATAGTCAAACGAAAAGAGATTTTGAAGAATATCTTTCTAGAGAAAATGGCCTGCTTCACTTGGACTAGTTTACGTGATTGAAAATTTTGTGAAATGTTTCGCTTGTTTATAGTTCCCATTACGTAGCTATTTTTTTAAACTGCAGGTTTTGTCCAATTGCCTCCCTATAGCAGTTTTGTTTACCCAATCTTTTCTCATTGGAGAATGTGTCATGAACAACAACTGCTGGTTTCATCAACATGGTTCTAATGCCAAGCGTTCCTTGGCAAAGCTACCTTGACGTAGTTGGCTTAGCTATGGATTAATCGCAGGCTTTCTGCACTGGATCCCTCGTGACATTCAATAAATGAGTTGTTCCACTCCGATAAGTCGAGAACATCTTTGTATAAATCAAGCTTGCTATGGCTGCCTCATTATACATGGTCAACATGTGCAGTGTATAATACACGTCTCCAGGTCAAAGTCGTATAGCCTTATTGATATTTACTGTTTGTACTACTGTTCATATGAGCTTAGGATTAGGCGCAATACACCTATCTATTTCTCCAACATGGAACAAAAGAAAGAGATTATCGGAAGGAACTCTTTACACTGTCTTTACACGAGATTATGAAACGGAAAAAATAATGAAGAACGGATTTGTCGTTTGAAAAGCTCGATCTACAAACTAAGCTAAACTATAGTAGCTAGTTTACGGATTTATTAGCTAATTGTTGCAGCCTTTTGCATGGTTTGAACTCGATCGAGTGGGAAAATTGCGGCGGGGGTGGACATGGCCTTTGATAAAGGAATGTAGTCCAAGGAATTAACAGGCTCTAGAGTTTCATTGCTATTGAAAAAGGACTATATAGGCTAGATCCTATGTTTGCTGGATGGCATCTTATGCCCGCTTAATCAATCTTCACGGATTAGTGCGCACTTAAAAGGTGATTACATGGGATATGTTAGACCGATAGCCTTTGACGCGCGCTTGAACACACGACGTTTGAGTATGGTAGTTAATTTAATCAAACCAACACTTTAATCGATCATTCCAATTATCACAGCCTTACTAAATACTCGATGCTGTACAAACTTCATATTCCACTGGTTAAGTGATAAATCTATGATCAAAATTCTAGCAAAGTCGCTTTTGTGTTATTGATGGAGCTTGTTGACTTGTCGGTCTCGAAGTAATTGGGTTTCGACTGTAAAATGCAGAAACAATGGTTTCACATGGTCTTTCAGCTACTCAGTAATTAACAGTAAACTAGATAAAAGAGGGAAATTTAACTGCAGTCGAGGAAAAGGAAATGAAAGATTTTTATGAAAATTTCTTTAGTTTAAAAATGATTCAATTAACTTCCTCACCGGCATCTTTCGGCTGCAGATGCTACGAGTTTGCAAAGGTAATTCTAAGCAGAAATAAAGCCATCTAAAAGGGAAAAAATCAGTTTATTATCTGGATATGCATTGTCTGTTAGACGTATTGAAGTTAATGTACACGCCCCAAAGTTCAAAGGACTCTAGCTTATCATTTGTGTCCGCCAATCAGAGCCTGGTAATACTCGTTTTGCTAATTTGCTTTGAGCATGTGTTTGAAGTCGGTTTATACCTTAGTCATCCTCAGCCACAAATTGAATTTCCTCTAGGTATCACTGAGTCGTTTACTCGTGTCCCTCTCAATCAGTCAATAAGCTGAGTTTGATGAGACCACTCTTTGAACAAAAAATAACACCCAATCAACCTCAAGTGTGCACCGATTACCATCCACTCGATCTGTGATAAGACACTCTTCATTTCTTAAAGTCTATTGTCAGCCCAGTTTGTTTATCTCATGGACCATTTAGGGCGAGTAAACTTGTAGATCTGGCCTTGTTCATTAGGAAAAATACTTAGTCTAATTCAATCATTTACAAACCGATAGCAAATCTTGGGGAATAAAAATTGGGCAGCAATGAAGTTTTTAAAATGGCATTTTTGCCGGACAAAAAGTTTATACAAATTAAATTATTACTTCTTTCGTGACTATGACATGTGAAAGGATGACTTGACTTTTTTCAACGGTACGTTTTCCATAATCAATTCTAATATGACAAGTTCAAGTACTTATAAATAATTCTCTCATTTCTTAATAAATTGGTCGATTCGATACCACTTTATCAGAGACCACACAATTGGACTACACGGCTTACCCAAATTGAAGCAAAGCTTTTCAACATTTATAAAAATAATAGATCAATTTAAAAAGGGAAATGATCGTAGTTAATGTATGTGCTCCGTTCATAAATCCAAAAACAAGCTTTAAAGGATCTTACTCGAGTCAGATGAAATAATCCCGGATTAATAGGCACCAAGTGACGATACGCTGACAGGGAAAATATTCGATAAGAGGTTGGATTTGTCGAAACTACGGATAAGGGTGACGTGAGCTGTCAGGGCCTTGATCAACGACTCCATAATGAAACTTGAATTAAGCCTCTTTTGAAAGTATGCATGTGTAAACATGCTGAAACAAAATCCAGCTTTGTGTTGAGCTAAGGAAGAGCTGTAGGAAGGTCAACCAAGAATCGGCAAGGACAGCTGGTCAGGATTAGACTACGAGCTGCCTGACCACAAAACGCTAACATGACTGCCAAGAACGTTAACGAATCCCCTAACCGAACCACTCAGCAAGAACAGCCGGAAAAACCATTCTTACCTTTTTCCATCGAGAACATCCTACGAAAAGATTTCAAGTGCCGTGTTCCGGTCCAGGAAAACAGTACACCTACAGTACACCAAGTTCGAAGCAAGAAAACATCAGGAAACGAAGCCAGTACAAAATCGGCTGAAAACATCTTCATGCGACTTCCATGGCTAGCATATACACGTTATTGTCCGCCTAAAATACCAAGTAAGTTTTTGATTGAATTCGCAAAAGTACTTCATAGAGAAGTTATAGCGTGCTCCCGCAAATCAAAACACCTTTGTAAGATTGTTTTCTTATTAATTGAATGAGGTACTTAAGAAAACAAAATAACCTCACCAGGGAAACTCGAAATCAAGAAAGAGAACAAGTGATCGTTTATTTAGTGATAAGATTTAAGAAAGTGAGTGCCTAAAAGGTGTATCAATGTTGAAGAAAAACTCGAGTAGCCACTTGATTTTTTTCTTCTTTCGTCTTTGTTCGTGTTTTACTTTGTTTGCCATGCTTGTTTCGGCAAGGTCTAATATTCAGAACCGCTTTTGAAAGAAGGCAATAAAGTTGTCAACGAAACGCTTTAAGCGAAGCAGCTTTTGTGGTAAAGCAACACTAGAACTTACCAAACTAGACAGATCCCTTCCCGAGTAATGTTCACATTTGGTTTGTTTACTGATTCTAATGGTGTAAGTCGAAACCACACGTATTAATACAAATGGGTGTAAGAGAGCCTTTTCGACAGCTCGACCGATAAACGGAGGAGAGACAAAGAAACGCGCAAAATTGTATCATGAAAACCTGTCCAAATTAAGTAACCATCTCTGGTAGATTTTATTTCTCTGTACTACATAGAATCGGCTTGCTAAGTTCACACATCGCCCGCAAAACCCACATAGCTAGAGCTAGATTACAATGAGTACTGGCCACAGATATAAGCTTTTACGATATCTATTGTAGTGCAAGCAGACCTTTAACCAACAATTCAAAATCTTGTGCTATCAGTCTTGTTGTTAGTGTTTTTGAAAAAAACTGAGCTCTCGACACATTGTTCTGATTTAGCTGCCATTCAGCCCTGCAAATGACATGCTTATCAATAAAAAAGCTAGCTTCTCTCCAGCGGTTACTTACGGCTTTGACGATTCAATTTTCCTTCACTCGTAAGCAGTTCGAGTTAAAGGCTGTCGACAATTTGTCCATGTTCAAACAGGAAACTTTGAATGGACAGGAAATCCACCAAAAAGACCGCGAGGTTTGAGAAAATAACATTGTTTGATTTGTTATTCAAGATGGCGGGTCAGAGTATGTACATAGAGAAGACGTGTTGTTTTGTCTCTAGCTTTGATTTAGCAAAGATTGCAAATCACGGCCTCCTATTTGAAATTATCTTGCAGCTAAAACATTTAACCTGGAGTACTGAGCAAAGTTTTAGTCATAGTCAAAAAAAAAAAGGGTCTTCTCGGGCCTTCAGTTTCTTGACTTGGATGACTGGCCTTAGTCTGTGAGACTTGTTAATCCAAAATCTATACATTCGACATCATTCTATTGTCTTTATATTTTAACTTCAAAATATTTCCTATAGATTTTCGATTCTTAAAATGATGAGAAATAGGCATGGAATAAAGCAATGATATTAGGCAATGCAGCCGTTTCGTGATTTCAAATTTACTAAAAGAAATGGTCACATAGGTGTGACAACCAAATAAAATCAGAAAATATTCTTCAGTTTTCTTCTGACAGTACATCTATTTTTTCTATATTCTGGCATTACAACATTGTTACGCATGGAATAACTGACAGAAATGTGCCCGTAGATGATAATCCCTTTGCTATGCCGCGTATTTGTTCTGTTACAGTGTGCTGTGAAGAATAGCTTAGGTTAAATCCTCTATGTAAAGGCTATGAATGCATTCTTTTTCTATTTTACATACGTAAGTTTTTACTTCCTTATTCAAGCTAACCTGATAATCTCTTTAAATCTTCACGGCAAACTATGTACTTTGAGTCTTTTCGATACAGCGAATTTTGGTTATGAAATCGGGATGAATCGTCACTCGAGATGGAATCATTTTTAACAGTGTATCGAAAATATTGCCATTATTTTAAATCGGATTTGTTGGCTTGGAGCTTCAAAACACAAATTTGGCTCTATTTCTTGAATTTATTACCATTTCTAGCGATTCTTTCAAAGAGGAACTGAAAAGATATGTTTGTAAACATGACATCACCCTCCTAAAAATGATATTTCAAAAGTGCTTAACGGGTTTCATCAAGCGTGAAGATCACGAAAATCTACTGGGTATTCTTCAACTTTTGCATCAGAAATAAGTTATTCTATTTCTTTAGTGGTGGAAAAAAATTCCTTGTATACCCAACGAGAACTCTACGCGAAGACTGCACTTTTAAAAACCAGAACTAGAAAAAATGTTGGGTCTTACTAGTGCATTGTTTTGACGAAAATCGAGCCTTATCATGACCGATCCGGCTCCACTCGCCTGTCGTGCCCCTGAAGAATTCCTTCATGTCATGATATTAACAAAAGGAAAATGAACCTCTGTTTTCAGATTTCTATATCTTTAGATATTTTTGTTAGACAGCTTTAGTTTGACTTAAAACGTTGAACGAATAATTCCTTTTTATCGGGAAAACGGGTTTTTATCGGGTACCGTCGCGTAAGCCTGAGTACTCAATTGTCGAGAATACTATAGTGTCCTTCGTGTTAATTACCCTTCAAATTAGGGCTCGACTCTAAAGAGAAATTCATCTTCTTGTCATGATCAAAGAAGGGAGAGGTTTCTGTCTTTACAGCTCTGGAATCTAGTGTAGGAACAAAGCTATTGATTCCGGTAACATTAGGAAACGCCCTTATTTGCAGCTGATAGCCGTTAACCTAGTCAAACTCCAATACTAAGGGTTCATTAGGGTCTTGGATAACGGGGATCATGAGATTCTGTGTATTCTGTATAGCATACCAGAGGAAAAACCACAGAAATTCTTCGAAGTAAGTAAGCGTATATTTTTTTAATCTTCTAGCACGCTTGTGAGAAATTTCCGATGGGATTTTTGCGATCGACTCTCGAAGCGATTGCACAGTGAACCGAGGTTAGTGCAACTCTGTATTTCTATGCCTCGAAAATTGATAAAAGCGAGCAAGTATCGGGGGAAAATCTTTTTCTATTATTATTAGTGCTTGTCTGCTTTCAATGTCTTCTTTTTCTTCTTTTTTTTCTTTTCTCTGAGTCTCTCCGTCCACCACTCGAATGCGGGCTAGTACTGCCGATGTTCCAGAGTTTATCGGCAATCACATAGACGATATTGGTTATGTCAAATCATTCAAATAACGAAATCGCTTTTCATCTATAATATAAAACATCGAAACTAAGATTTTTCGATTTAGCATTTGATATTAGGGACTATTTAGAAAACAAAACTTGAATTGTTTGTATTTCACAACTGATTTCATTTTAAACAAGATTGCAGTGAATCACTCGTATCTTCAAATCTTATCCGTCCAAACCTCATACAAATGAAACTTCTCAGGTAAACCCGTTGAAGTTTACGTATAAAAATTGATGGCATTTTATGACTTAAAAAGACTATTAAAAAGCTTGCTTTGCATTTTGCTAATTTTTCGTTTCTTTCTGTTTATAGGGTCGAAGCCACGAAAAGGAAATCGAAAACACAAACTCGACAGAAATCCTCGCATTCCTTTCTCATCGACTCAACTCGCTGCTTTAGAAGCTAAATTCGTAGACACACATTATCTATCAAGTGCAGAAGTACGACAACTCTCGTCTTTACTGTCTGTTACTGAACACAGGGTAAAGATATGGTTTCAGAACCGAAGAGCAAGAGAAAAGAAGACTAATGGGACTGTTGAGGAGACTTTTGATGTTGAAAACTAATGCCTAAAGAATACACGAAAAAGACTAAACGGAATTTGTTGCCATTGACGTTGGGTTGAGAACGCGTGCAGATTCATCGCTTGTAAAAGTCTTAGTGATTTCAAAATTTATTTGTTTCCCTTTGAATGAATTCAAAACTGACCCAAAAGAATGATTCCATTCTCTTTCGACGAGTTCAATGGAATTGGAGAACGAAAAACCATGTGTATACTATAAAGTACGTATATAGGTAGCTAACCATACCTCAAGACTGTGTTGTCTGTAAAGTCAGGTGTAAAATATACTCCTTAGTAGAGCTTCTTTTAATGTACAGTAGTTCACAGACGCAGCCATACAATGGTGTTATAGTTAAATATAAAGTGTATTAACTCTTGCAGTTAGACTTGGAATTTTAAAATAGATTAACGTTGACACCCTAGAAGGATGGGTTTTCAATTCCACACGGCTGACCGTCCGCGTTTGCAGTTCTCTTCATTCTCGGATTAGTCACTGCTACATTGTAAGTCACGTTCAAGAAAAAAGTGTTTAGTGAGACGAAAATAAGTTTCTATGTCAATAAGGTGGTGTAATTTGAACGAACATCGAGATGAGGAGACTTCGTAGAAGCGAATCCCCTTCTGCCCTACGCCGGTCTACATTCATGATTAAGTGATACCTTATTGCGGTCTTTTATCACGAGTCCAACGCACTGGTCGTGATTTAATGAAGGAGTACGGTTCACTATTAGAATTAAAATTAAGAAAAATAGGGGAAATGATTGTAAAGCAACTGGTATATGATTGATCATGTGTAACTAAAACCTGAAAGCAACGATATTTTTTCCCATTTTTCAGCAAGTTAAAACGTGTTAGAAAATCCCCAGTACTTTCCCTTAATGGTTATTTTATCTGCCAAAAAATAGGTTCTGGTTATTTAATCCCTATGAGAAGGTTAAAAGCATTAGTACACTGAAACCAAAAGTCACTGTCGACTGTCGTGCCACGCCATGCAGGACGTACTGATGATATCTATAACACTCCACTACACTCAATAGGTTGAGCGGAGAAAAACTTAAAATCATAGGTTTTGAATTGCATGTCTGTTGAATGGAGTTGACGGTAGAGCTATTGAGCTTCCAGATTCTCAAGCTGATATATGAAAGTAAAGATATTAATAATAATAAACCTATGCTATCTCCCTGGAAATACAATAGGAAAGAGAGCTTGCTTGAGTGACTGTCAGATGTTTAAGAAGTGAACGGACGCCGCACAAGGAGTTTTTCTTTGAAGTGAAGGTTCAGTAATCAAGGTTTGCAGTTTACGAGTACAGCTGCTAATACATTTCAATTAGAAACTGCAAATCAAGTCGAATCAAAACAGATAAATAGAACAAAACCAACTAGTTCATTCTCCAAAGATTCCTAATATGCTTGTGATTTGAAAAGATTATATTAAATTATTTAATAGACCTCCGCCAGCCAGCCCCACTGCATCTTGTAACAATTGCTATGCAAACACACCACTTCATTTTGGGCTGAAACAGAGAATACCGCGCGCTTCTGTTCAATAGTATTATAGCCTTGCACTTCAAAGATAACATCTTTAGGGAACAAAAACGCCTGCTCAATTGCTAATTCTATCACGCTTGTCTTTGTAGAAATCTTAGCCCTTTTCAAATATATTTTTTTGTAATAAAAGGTCTCATAAACTTCTTGTCGATATAATTTTGTTAAAGATTTTTGAAGCGCTACACCGTTTATCATTTACCACCATATTGCAAGCCCCTCACGTAATTCTTATTCTCCTACTAAACACACCAAGCAAGCAATTGAGAAATCCTTCATAATAATGATTTCTAAGAAAGCATGATTCTCGTAAAACTAATTAATTGATTTTGAACACTGGATCTATTTCAATCTGAAAATGAGATTGATGACGGCATATTAGAGTCGTGTTGCCCATATGGATTCATGATATTCCCGGCCAACCCGCCAGAGTATACTTTTCTTCTTTGGCGTCTTTCGTCAAATTGTTCAAGGACGAGTTTTGATGAGAAAATAATTTAGTAATTTCCTACGCGATTCTTTAAAGATCAGGCGATATTAATTAGAATTCGACAGTTCAAAACAAGTGAATGGGTTGGACTTGCAGATTAGTTTATTTCATAACTGAAAAATCTACTTTAATGAAATATGAACCAGGACATAATTCCATACTGAGGAAGACCTGACAAATGTAAGATAGGTACTTAAAGAAGGACTTCTTAAAAGTTGATATTTTTAATGTTGGTTTGATCTTAAAACGAACTTCATTCATTTTAACGATTTTCATCATCACCTTCATTATTTTAGTAGTTTATATCTTTTGTCGCTACTTCTTTGTTTTTGACAGCCGAAGAGATTTGAAATCAAGATAAAGACGTGATTATAGCAGGAGAATGCTCAAGTCATACTGAACATCTTGTGAGTTTTGCGGTTCGTTTATTAAATGATATCATTTTTGAATTTGTATGAGTAGAAATTTGACTCGCCCTGCATTGAATAGTGCCGTATTGGAGATAATTTTAAATCTTCGATTAGAAAATTACGAAGTGTATAATACACCGATCTAACGATTGCGAAATCAGGGATAAAACGACGAATCAAATACGAAAAGCAAAGACAAAAACTCGAATTTTCATGGATGGCGGATACAATGTCCCTTTGAAATTAGAGTTGCCAATACGCAGAATGAGGTACGATCAATTTGCATCTGAATAAAGAAGCCAGTGAGAATAAAAGAAAGAAGGATAAATGAAAAAGAGATACACAAATAAATGAAAATTAATTTGGATAAAAATAGAGAAGAAGCCAAGGCAAAGACCGAGTGAATAAATGCATGATATACTTATTGAAATTGGACGTTTTTTTATACTCAAGTCTGGTTTGGCAAATGATGGAAAAATCAAGAAAGGCAAAATCATGTGAAAAGGAAACATAAAATCGAATGCAATACTAGAAAAATGCAAGGACATCGAAGGGACCAATTCCCGTCAGCAGCGGTGATCATATTTGCCTCCTGTTGGCAGCTTTATTTGGCTTGGTAGCAGGCAAATTGCTGTAACTTAGTGATTTAAACTGTTTGAGTAGTATGCGAATGATAATTAAGGATGGTCATATTGGCCAGCCTATTTTCCTATAAAAATAATATCATAATATAGCTAAGCCACAAGTTTACCAAATTAGATTTAGTAGTTAATTAGGATGAGAACGGGAAGAAAGTCATACAGAAAAGTCATGCTCGAGCAGTCTGTGTCCGTGGAGATGAAAAGGAGCAGACATTGGTTTGTTATCTTTAGGCGTTACAATAAAAACGGGTCTGTACCTGAGATTGAATTTGTATTCACAAACAAGACCTAAAACGCAAAACAGACAAAAGGAAGAACAAGAATAAAAATAAAGTATAGTTTGTGTGTGTGCACATGTGAGAGGGGAGATAGAAAGTCAGTGGAATTAATCGACTATTCAATGAGCCGGTTCTTCGTCTTCTGTTTTTTTACTTTTAGATTTCCTTGATCTTGGTCACTATAACCTTATTTTGTTGCTTTACTATTCTAAAGAACAAAAGTAACATGATTATGAAACTAGCTTTTCGGCATTTAATACTTAGTTGAATCAAAATGATGAGAGTGACAAACAGGGTGATAATTCTAAAAAGAAACATTTGCTATCGATTGATTGCCTGAATAACCATGAACTACTCCAAGCCTCTTTATTTGCCTGGCACATAAAAGCCTTAACCTGATAAACAGGAGTTTCTCTAAAAAATTGTACTCTAAACTGATCAATCTGTTCTAGACTTGCAGACGACAGATTGAGGCACGTTTCAACACGAGAAAAGAGTGTTAACACCAAAGACTTATATTTTAATATCCCATTATGTCGAGAGAGATTTTAGTCACAACTTAGAGCGTCAGTCTTTATTCCTAAGATTAGTTGGTGAATAGAATCAGTCGAGGCGTCGTCAGCCAGGCTGTGGCTGTAATCTCTGTGTTTTCAATTGGTTCATTCAACTGATCTCTTTACGGAGCACTAAGCCCACCGATGCTCATATTACGATGGTAAACATGTTTGTAGAGCACATGTCAAACCTCAAGTGAAACTACTTGATTTAATTCATCTGATAAAGGTAATGATTCCCTGGTCAGTAGGCAGTTGAAATATATACAGTTCAGCGAGAAACAACTTCTAGAAATGAAATGTTTTTAAAGGTAATATCGAACTTATCCTTAACATGACTGATTTAGGTATTAGGTAACTAACAAAACTGAGATTGTAGAATAAACAAGAAGCTAACAGATTCGGTCGTGCAAGGAGCCATGCAGCTAATTTCCAAGTAGATTTACTAGGCTTAAGCTCCCTTCAATAGTGATACCAAAGCCCCACTAATATTGCGATGTTTCTAATGACCCCGGATTAATTAGAGGCGTCTAGAGTACAAAGAGAGCTTTGTGCTAAACCCATTGGTAATAAACAAGCCATTTCCGGAAACCTAATATATAACTCAAGAGGGTTAGATTAAATGATTGCATTACGATGTGTTGATGCACAATAGATGAGGTGAGAATGGTTGTTTATTTTGACGCACATGATTACCTTTGTGTCAATAGTTATCCTATCAAAGGGGCTTACCTCTTGAGACGTATATCTTACTAGTTACACACACACAGAGACAAGAACAGTTAATCTTGGAAGAGAAGCATTGTGTAGCTCGGGTAGAACTCGCCAACTGCTCACAAGCAGTAACCTGATTTCAATTGCCACTCTACACTTGTAGAAATCACGAAACAGAGTTAATCACAAGGGAGGAGTTTGAACTTCCCTCAATATACCAATTGAGTAATTGTATTGTTCTATTGTTTTTTAACACTTGTTGAACTTGTATAGCAAAAACATGGAGTATGGTACGAAAAAGACAGGGTGTTTTCCATCTGTTCGGCCCAAACTCGACTTGCCCCAAAGGTTTGCTCTTACCGACTTGCGACAGTTTGAATCAGATTACTCAAATGAAGGCAAGTTTTATGAACTTCTCTTCAAATTTGATTAGGCTTAAATCTGCTTGAAGAACTGCTTTACATCTTCACGGACAAATTGATTTTTGGGAACACGACCAACCCGCATGCAAGGGACGATTAATTCAAACTGGAGACAGCAACATTTGGCATCTCATTTTGACAAATAAAAATAATCATGAGTGAATCAAAACTTTCCAATTAAATAGATCTCAATAAAACAAAAACGAAAAAACTAGAGAGTAAACTGATTATTTGAACGGGAATCAGATGACGGGAATCAGGATATAAGAGTCGACTAAGCACCGTGTTCGACCATTTATAAAAAGGGCCCGATGTTTTGGACGGGAATTAGTCCTTCGATAGTCGGAGCAAAGAAGGTTAAATACGTATTTCAAATAGTCTGAACAAATTAAATTTGTATTTTCATGACTTTCAATTATTGCTTCTCCCTAAATGACAGTAATAAATGCAAAAACCAATATCAAATGATGAAGGTGAGGTTGTCCCAAGATTAGCTGGTTGGCCGCCATATTGAACATGTCTTCACTGTTTACAGTAATGTATCTTGACAGGCGGTCTATTCTTGATTTGATAGCTATTCATTTTCTCTTCAAGTTTGTTGACCTCCATATTCTTGGTGTATTTTTGGTGTATTAGCAGACACCTAACATCTGTTATCATTACATTGAATTGTGTGGATCAGTGAACGTGTATTATTGCCACGTCACTCAGTTTGCCTCTTTTCATGAGAATGATCCACCATGCAAAACAACATCTTTCATTTTCACTGAATAATTTTCTAAGAGTTTCTTGATCTGATGATTATGATTTACATAGCGCCTTTTTCTATGTGGATATAATCAAAGGCGCTTTACATGGAGTCGTGAATGACAGATTGCTTTTTATGCAATTTACAAGCATGAGAAATAGCTAGTATGAAGTGGAGGCACTGTGGGTGGTCACTGCCAGGGTTTCTTTTTACGTCCTCAGTGGTTCTTTTATGTCCCCCATTTACTGTAGGTTAGGAAGGGTTAGGAGACAGGGCCTACGGTTTTAAGTCCTTGTCCGAGAAGACTGATCTCCACTAATTGCAAACTTTGCATGAAGTTGTGAGTTAATTTTATGACTATAATCATGAAATTCTTAATTACAAAACTCCATTGATAATTCATGCCAACATCACACTTCACTCGTTTTTATTTTACTTAAAGCTAAGTAGCATTAAACGTCTATCATATATATCTAGTAAAGCAGTCAGTGAAGAAAGACGCAAGCATAAGACTACCGACATTGGATAACAGTTGCCAACGTTTTGCTTTTTAGTTTCAGGAGAGTCGTGTTGTCCTCATAAACCTATAGATGAACCTACCACAGTTTGAACCAATGAATCACATTTTATATAAATGTAATATAATTAGTTTATGAGAAATCAAGAGAGTACAAGTAAAAGGAACACGCTTCTAACATCTTCTTTCTACGGTAGATTTCCTACAGCTTTCACTTTTTTCTCAAACGCATTAATAATGCATAAGCTCAGCAACCAATGGATGGGCACTTTTCCGATCACGTGGATGGGTTTTGAAACCTAATGAAAAACCATTTTCATCACTAGTGTTTGTCGTGGGTGTCTCAAAATAGCTGGAAGAATTTCTCATCCACTTCCCACCTATTTGCTTCATTTCTCTAGCTCTCTCCCCTCCATTATTAGCTTATTAGAGAATTGATTCAAAAACCTCGTTCTTCGTGTTTCATTGCTTGGGGTTTCCAAACACTCGAATAAAAGTACTCGGCCAACGACCTCGTGCTTTCAAATGTTTTCCCGCGTTTGGAAACCCTAATGAAACACTCGCACTCGTTTTTGAAATATTACTTACCTACACTTTTTTCAACTAATCAACTCGGTTCAAAGATGAATCGAATCACACATTTGAAGCAGACTTTAATGCGTGTATTTTTCTCTTCCACGAATCTCGCGGGTGCTAAAACTTTCCACAATCGACGACTTCCTCAGTGAAAAATAAAAATAAAACGATATTTTTTTGTCTCAAGATCTGGGACTATTATGACAACTGAGCTTTCTACTGACATTATCATAGTCTGACAATGAAAGCCTTCTTTAATTAATCACATCTCTTAGTCATATGAAAACATCAAACTAATTTCATCGATGCCCGGCCTGATACCATTACCATTCAAATTTTGTTAGTACCTAGTGATAGACAATTGCAGGAAAGGTTCGGCCCGAGATTTTTTTGGAGGGAGGGGGAGGGGGGTATTCAGTGGGATCTAACAGGGGTCCAGCCTCTAAATGACAACTACGAACCCTTCAGTTATACATTAGGTTATCTAAATTTTATCGAACCTCCTAAAGAACAAATACAAATAACCCCATAGTACCGATTTGATTCGGCATGTTAGTAAAAATCTTGATCCGCCCCTGCAAGGGCCGGAGATGATGAAGTGCTTAGCAAAGGAAGATTCGTTCTTACAGTTGTTTTTTCACTGGCTACAGTCTTAGCGAATTTCGTTTAACTTATTTTGCTTCCTTCCATACATAAGAGGGAACAATACGTTGAAGAAAGAATAAAGAAATAAGTTGACAAACTGGTTTAGCGGAAATTATGCTCGTGCAGATCGAAGTGAACTCGGCACATCATAAGTCTCTTACGCTATCGTATGTTTGATTGATGGCAACCAAAACGCCTAACGCTGGAGTTGATAGGTCGCAGGAGTATGAAAAGCGCTGTAATGTATTCGCTTGCATACTTCTAAGCAAGGGCTTTTTGCTGCCAAATGAGCTTTTACACGCAGGCCTTATTTGGTAAAGCCAGCCAGGTTGGAATCGAAATTTGTCTGTTAAAACAAAAGCCCTTGCATAAATGTAATATATGCAAATACGATAAAGGTTTTGGAACTATAAAGTGAAGGCGTTTTCTGTGAAACTTCAAGTCTGTAGTGGCTTCTAACTATAAAAAGCTTTTGGTTTTAACTCCGTTGGCAAAAATGCGAACAATTTAGCAGTTTAAAGGCGTTTTTGCGGCCGTCGCTTACCGGATATTTTGTCTCCTCATGCATGGAGAGGAAAAATCAACTAAAAGAAACGAAATTCACTAAGCTAAGTCACAGGACAAGCAAGTATGACAAAAGGACACTGTGAGTATTTCATTGGACTTTAACAAAATTCATGATAAGAGGTTCATATATGCATTCTAGTGAGATACGCACACTGTGACATAAGGTAGTTGCTGTGTTCTTCAAAGCCCTTATAACTCGGCTGAGACCGGCCATGACTATCGTTACTGTAGATAGATTAGACATGTTTCGACCTTTTGATAACAGATAATGGACTTGAGGTCTTTTAGGGACCGCTTCAGTATTTTTTTACAGGCATGGGGGGCTGGTGGGATTTGGGAGGAGAGGGGGGTATAGCATTTATGGGGGGCACCCCAAGAATAATAGAAAATGTATTTTAGAATATATCCTTTATTTAGAATCGTATCCCCCCATCCCAATTTGAAGTCGTCATTTAAATATTTCAGTAATATTAAGTTTTAGTTTTAATATTAGTCATAAACTTTGTGGTTTTCAATTTAACTCTAAACAAGTGCTCTGATTTTTTTAATTATTATTTTCTTAAGGCTTCTGAAAAGCAGGAAAGTTGTTTTTCTCTTTTTCTTTTTTTCTTTCGTTTTTTTTCTTCCTTTCTTTCTCTCTACCCTTCACATGGAGTGTTTACCAGATAACCGGAAGCGGAAGTAAAATTATAATCTTAGCCACGACTTGTTTTCCGCCACGTGTCTTTTGCTATTGAAATTCAGATATCAATAGACCTCCATGAGATTAACATAATATATTTCTATTTTGTGTAGAAAACACAATTTTTTCAAGAAAAATCACTAATTCCTTAAGTTTTTTAAGTGTATCATCGACAGCATTTTCTCGCACTGCCTTGGTAATCGCTTTATTCTCAAAACCAGGCAAAAATGTTGCGGGTTTCGAGCTTATTACTCGTAGTTTTTCTACACTGTTCGCTTGCTCGCCATTTGCAATTCCAGTTAAGCGGTTACGAGTGTTTTTACGAAGATATCGCCGAGAAAAGCGAATGTTCTTTAGAGTTTGCACCGATTACAGGCAACGATCCGAAGATAGACGTAACTCTAGAAGATCCTAACGGAGGCTCGATCTACAAGGCTGAGAAAAAGGACTACGATCTTCATAAATTTACGGCCGAAGTCAATGGAACATACCGAGTCTGTTTTAGCAATGTCTACGACTTCTCCATCGGTGATAACCTGGTGTACTTTGACTTCATCACAGGAAAAGATGGCACCTTTGAAAGTACATTACAAGGGGGTACCCATTCAGAGAAAGCCTTGACTCAATTGGAGACCTCTCTTGCTTCAATACATGAGAATATGAACCTTGTTGAACGATACCAAAACTACCACAGATTACGCGAAGCAAATGGACGTATCGCCGTAGAGAGCTTAAACCAGAAAGTGCAGTGGTGGTCTATTGGACAATCAGTGGTGATTATAGCTGTTGGAATTACACAAATTTTTGTTTTAAGGCGCTTTTTCACTCTATCCAAGACTGAACTCTAAGATAGTGACTATGTTATTTTGATTTACAAGAAAATGTATGTCTGGTCCTGAAACATTAGAGTTTATGCGACACCACATTGATCGATTGATGGGCCTTTTACGGTTAAAGGCAAATAAAACAATTATTGATTAATTTTACGAAAAACATTTTCAATATTCATTTAGTAGATTGATCATGTTGTGTTATGTTATGTTGTGGTGCACATAAAAAGCTTCGTGTGTAGACCCTCGTTTTTAAAAATATTATTCTCTTTTTTTTGTTATTTAGCTGTATGTTCTTCTAGTTGATGTTTAAAAAAAGCTATTGAATCTATTTATAGAATATTTTAGTCCATTTAATATCATCTTTATATAAGTTTATAGCCGATAGCGTGACAATGGCGTGACAAGTAATCTATGCCTCCAGTCACGCATTCATGATTGTACCAACTTATTGTCTGTTGATGTTCCTATTAAAACAGCATTAAGCATTCTTTTTTAAAGACGATAGACTACATACACATTACGAAGGAAGCAGCCTACCCTTATCCTTTCTTCTAGGAAGGGAGAAGGGACGGGGTTAAACAAGTCGTAGAAGGTAGACGTGTCAACTTTTGGGGCCCGTAATTTCTAAACACGCATTGCAATAACTTCCTAGTTCATAAAATTCAAGCTGTAAAATCTGATAACCTCCGTTTCGGGGGAAGTATATAAGCCGCATATATATATGCATATTTCAGTGAAGTTAGTCCCAAAAAACCTAGAAAGCTGATATCACCGAGGATCATGGGACATTTTTTTATACCAAACAAGTAAACCTTTGATACAAACTGCTGCTAGAGGATGCTCAAAAGAGGTAAGACTAACTGGTAAAAGATATGCAAGTCCATCAAAAGTTATCAAGCAATAGAAATATGTAAATATATCTACCCATAGTCCTTGCCGGTCTCAGTATTGTAGCTTTTCAGGTGACTTACTTTATTGAAATAAGTATATGCTACAGATTTCAATACTTTATGCGAACTTGATAGGTGCACGCCGGCTAAAACTTGGCTTTTCGCTATCGTCATTAAAGAATAATCAGTATTCTATATGATATTTTTCAAAATAGCAGTACCGCTGGCTTACCTCAGCATGACGCACGCGGTACGCACACACCACACGTGTTTTCATCTTCGAATTTGATTTTAAAAAATTTAAAAAAATTCGGAGTCCGCTCTACACGATTCTACATCCATTATTTGCATAGGAGGAGAGAAAAAGACTTTATCATGTCTTTAACCCTTGTGTATGACAATAGGCCTTTCTTCGGATGAGTAGACTAGACAGTATATATTCTGCTTTAGGGTCGTTATCAAAGAAAATGTCTATCATTTGTGTGTTCATTGGGTGTGTTAAAGATTGAAAATCATAACAATGGGTAATCAATCAAAATAGCAAGTGTTTAATTCCTGCATATGATTTAACTCTGTTTTAATCTTCCTTTTCAAAAGTGAGTGAGCGAATGGGTCGAGTATCGCCTCGCAAGGGCTGATGGGATTGTAACTGGGTACGTCTGTGTATAAGTGTGTGACATAAGATAGAACAAGTACATTCCTCAATATGTTTTAGTAACTTTACTCCTGAAATATCCTCTTCTTTCGGCGAAAAAAATTTTTTTTCGGGTTAAAAAATGCTTCCCATCCTGCTATTAAGCTTTGACACACTAACGATCCCAAAAGCACAAGGACCAATTAATGTTTGGCTACTTTGACGAACCGGCTAATTTCTCACGGCTGTAATTACCCGGGGCGTAAGGTACCCTAGGACATTGGAAAAGTTTTATTTTCTTTTCCCAAGAATACAACAAACAAACAAAAAATCTAGCCCTAACAATAGGGTCACCCTAATTTCACGTGATATGAAACAAGGTCTAAAGCCATGTAATGGACCCTTCTCAAAAGTATCGTGGATGCAAAGCAAACATAAAAATACGAAAGAAATCACGTTTTTCACGATGGAATATGTGGCATTTCCTTTGTATTTCAATGCTAGCCTCGCATTCAAGGTATTTTTAAGGAGGGTCCATTTAATATGGAGTATCCATTTAATGTGTCTGACACGTTTTCCTGTCGTTGTCGTCTTTTTTATTATTATTATTATTATTAGTGTATGTCCTAAAGTTGAGCTCAAAATTAGTCCAAACATTCTTTTATTGTTCTAAACAACCTTAAAAACACTTTTGAATATTTTCTCCTCTACTAAAACAAATCAATTTTAAACTCACGTTTGACAATAATTGAAGTATATTATTTAATATAAAGGACCAATCATTTTATATTTTACTTTATTAAATTATCATTAATATAACCCTTTTAGCTTGGGCGTATTTGGTACCTATCTCCGACCATGGATTTCATTCCCTAGAGTATCATCTTTGTTTAACGGTTGCGCATGAGAAGACACTTGAATAAGGATACAACTATAAAAGAATCGTTTTATCTAGGGAATGCAAGTGGTCTGAAATCGGAAAACATTACTCTAAACTAAAGATATCTAATTCCTACTTTTTCCCAACTAATTAAAAACTGCACGATAAATTGTTTTCTTTATCTAAAGTCAATCATATACTGACCCGCAGAAGAAATAACAAGCCAAAAAACTAGTGTGAGCTGCGTCGGTGTTTCTAATGAAACAGTAACGATAAAAGGGTAAATAATACACCGTAAAAAGATTAAAAAACTTACTGACGTTTGGGACACTAGTTCTTCCTCTTTTACTCCGACGAAGAACTAGCGTCCGAAACGTCAGTAAATTTTTTCATCAGTTTCACGGTGTAAAATTTACACTTTTATCATTACATATACAGACCAGCTAGCCCGGCTTTTCTTACCGATCGTTTCAACATTGGTATATAAAAATATGATATATAAATGATGAACATCGATGCACTTAGCTCGTATAATATCAAAACTGATGATACAATTCATTTGGTTGCGGTTGTCATTTATGCAGGAGTTTAAAAAAAACTCATTTTGCGTCAAGACAAAGAAATTGTTCATTACAAATATGTTATTTTTAGTTTATTATTTCCTCTTCGATTCTTGAAATTCTTTGCAACAAAAAAAAAAACAGATGAAAAACCTGACAAGTTACCATAGTTACTTGCATTATGATTAGAGTTTGACAACCTTGTTTCCGTGGTTACTGGTAGTATTTTTGTAATGTTTGTTCTCCAAGAAGACCACACCTCCCTATTGACGTAGAGTGCGAGATCGGTTCAAAAGCACTTGTTTCGGAGCTCATCTTAACAACAGAAGTGTGCGGGGAGGCGTTTGCAGACTGTCTAGAGTACGATAGACCGCTTTTGATAGTAGGCGAGGTGACCAAGTAGGAACGATGTGGGACGTTATACGGATGGTGCGCCGTGACAACAGCAGGGACATATCCTGGGTATGTGGGATAAGCCACCGCCTGGCACTGAGTATAACCATGTGTCAGTGCGCTGTACTCCGGAAGACACGCTGCTGACATGGGTGGTGATTGAGAAGGAATAGATGCTTGCTGTGGAATTAGAAAAGGGAAGTGGTTTCGTAGTTCGTCATAGCTATGCATCATTGATCTGCTGCTGTCTTTGATCTTCATCATGTTAAAATCTTGATCTAATCCTCTGGAAAATGAAAAAGAAAGAGACCTTTTAGAAAAAACGTTGCTTCAAATTTCTCTTGCTTGCAGCTATGATTGCTTGGAGGTAAATAAATGTGCACATTACGACACCCAGGATAAGTCAGTCATTGCGAGATAATTCTCTATACTTTTTTGATTCAAAGTTCGCCCATTTTTCACAGTAATCTATCCTAGTTTAACGTTACCAAGTTCAACCAGTTCGGCAGTTTCGAATTCCGTCAAATTCTAGAGTTAAGTTTGGCACAAATAATTTTGAAAAAATATTGATCGTGGGCGGTGCGCTCTGATTCGCCATCCGAATGCGGGTCAGTTCCCAACATGCATGTCCAATACTATAAAGCAAGTTTTCTTTCCCACTTGCAAGTAACAAAAAGCTCCATGACATGACATGAAATATATCATGTTGTGAAAGAAGAAAAAAATCAACTGAAACGAGTGTTCTGATCAAGTGATAATGAAAGCTATAATTATCCATCCATGTAAGCTTTAATTTGTATATTATACATGCCACGTATCAACGAATCGGTTCTCGCATATATTCCTTTTGTTTCGCTTAATGTTTGTTAATTCGTTTTCTCGCGGTCAACTAAAAAAATATCGATTTTTTTTTCAGGATTGATGGTTTATCGATTGAATCTGGAATGGAAACATAGGAAACAACAACCCACTCAAATGCAGGAATGAGTATTTTTTGGCTTCAAATTGAATGATTCATGTTTGCAATAATTTCTCTTTTTTTTTTCTTTTTTTTTTTCTTTTTTTTTTTACAAATTTAACTCATAAATATTATGTTTACGTTGGATGATTTTCGCATCAATAAACTAAATATTAAGGAAAAAAAACTTATAGAGAGAGAGGTTAAATGATTTAAATTTAAATGTGGTTTTTAGTGCGGCATATTTGTGTTTGTGTGGGTCTCTTATCACAAAGGAATTGATTATTTGCACTTTATAGAATATCCAACACTCTTAGTCTTGCTTTATATTTGTTCTCTTAAACTTCTCACTCACTTCACGAAAACACATGTTGCGTTTGCAACACTAAACTACAGTTATACTTCCCTGAAAACTCCGTAGTGTATTTTTGTCTTTATTCTAGATCCTTAGGCAAGCACCTCTGTTAGGTGAGCTCTCGTCATTGCAGGTGTGTCAATAGAAATCAAAGTTTGAACACAATGCAAACATCAGAGGTTTTTCCATGTGCTTCAGCAAATGAACACCACAACAATTGAGCCAAATCTATTGACTTGTTGTCAAATAGCTGACTATCTTGGTTTCAGTGGCGTTTACCCAGCCTAGATGGTCGATATGAAATTTGATCTTATTCTCAATCATAAAAGGCTAAATTACTGCTATCCATTTTAAGGCAATCGATGTGTGGGCTTGAAACTCCAAAATTTTACTACTAAATGATACTGTCAATGATTACTAGTACTGAGTATGTTTAGAATCGGTGACCCAATTTTGAGGTTATCCTAGGAAATTATCCAGAAAATCCATTTTATCATCCCCAAGAAAGCTATTATTCTCGACCTTCAATGACATTGTAGTTTAGGACATTCATGTTCACTACTGTAATCACTATAGAAACACAACTTTCACATAATTCACCAAACGGCGGGCCATTAGAGATCAGCACACTGATTCATTCACTTTCTCAACAATAGCAGTTTTTATTAAAGAGATTTGAGACTGCAATTTGTTGAATAAATAAACAACTAGAGAATATGAAAACTACTAGAAATTAATAATTGTTTTCTTCTTTTTAATATATTATTTTAGAACTTCTGGCTTGGCAAAAAAAGCAATAAAAAAGTTCAATTAATACCCATCATTGCATATGCATGGCTTCAATCGGTGTGTCTGTTACTAAAGACTGTTAGTAGAGAGTTTTAGATTGCCTGTTTTCTCCCCGCAAACGGCAAACGTGACCACGTTTTCATATTTTCCTGTATTTTACTTTACTATTTACAAACCTTCTCACCAAGCGCAAATACTCTTTTGTTTTCCTACTACTTGGACTTTTTTGCGATTCTTTTTCGGTCATTTCAAAGAATTTTTTACTTATCAACCGACGTTTCACAATTTACGTGAACGTAAATCTAAAACTCTCTAGTGTTTAAACAAATACTCGATGACATTTTTTTGCCGATAAAAATGCTCTACACGTTTTTCATTTCGACGATTGATTTGTTTATGCATTAGAAATTGCTGGAAATCCGTACATTTTCGGTACTTCTAATAATAACAAGTATTAAATCTTTAATAAGATCTGTGAATTAGCCGTGCCCTGACGTTGATCAGCCCAGAGGTTCTTTCAAGGGACTGATTAAATTTAAGGGTTTTTTTTTCTGCCCTCTTTGATCAAAAAGAAATTGAAACAATGTTGTCAGCTGTAGCCTGTGATAAATGCAGGTTGACAATTAATGGATAACTAAATTTAGGGAATTAGCAAAAAAATGCGCAATGAATAATTTTTGTTTAACATGTTCAACAGATCAAAACGACTTTCACTTCTCTCACTCTCACTTCATGTTGATCATATAATATTTTGCTTCTGAAAAAAAAAGTTTAGTTTACAGAAGAGAAAACTTAGTTTCTATTTAAAAATTAATATCTCAACTCGAGGATCGGAATAAGATTTCAACTTAAGACTTTTGCACTTAAATATTTAAAACACTTTAGTGATAAGTCAATAGGCATTAGATTAAATAGCAATTGAACTCAACTACTGAAGATTTTTATCAGTTTGAATGTATTAGATGGATATCGTTCATCGGTCGGTTGGGTTTGGACTCGACCGCGCGTGCGCGCGCGCGAGGGTCTGGCAAAAAATGGTAACTTCAAAACGTCTTTTTTAAACGAAAAAATCTATTCCAATTAAAAATATGAAAAATTGCAAAAGAAATAAAGAAAATAATTACAATATTAACTACCAATTAAATCAGATCGTAATGTAAATTTGAATGTTTTTCTTTTTTTCTTTTTATCCCTTATGAAAATCAATACACGAGTTGAGTATTGTGTACAAAGTGTTTTTTTCACTGGACGATTGTCGTCACTGGTCAGTTCCACTAGAAACTAAACGTGGTGGGTACGAAAAGTAAAACAATCTGAGAGATAAGATGTCGTCCCAATAAATACTTATGAAACCTTCGTTTTTGCTCTTCGATTCACTGAGATAAACAATTTACGAGATCCGTCGAGAACAGTAGCAATAAAAATAGATTTCCTTGAAAAATTCAAATCGTGGATATTAATAAAAATATGAAAACGACAGCGGACCAAACTATTGGGGATATACAAAAAATAAAATGTATCTTCTTAAAAGCTTCGAAAATGTTTCTCTCTATATCTTCAACTTTTCTTTTGGGTTTTTCTTATATATTTATAATTTATTTATTTACTTTCAGTGAATTATTTCCGAGGAAAAATATGAGTTTTATTTGATTTTTGTGGAAAAATAAAATCTTAATTCTTCGTCTACAGTTCTCAGCTGAGCAAGTGAATTTGTCTAGCAATAAAGAGGTCGTTCATTGGCGGCGTAGCTTGGGGTAATCCATTCCCAAATCAGCCTACCCAATTAATTTCTCATTATGAAAGGACACGGGCTGGTTTTAGGTTACCGCCATAGTTTTCGCAGCTGCACAAGAATCGATTGAAGTGTTCAAGTGGTCGGTCATCCACTATTAAAGATGCTAAATGGCTAGAAACACGGCCTAGAAATGTTTTAGTCCTTACTAAGGTTACCAAGCAACGAGTCTTTTTTACTGTTTTTTTCTTTCTTAAAAAATGTATTATCTTTGCTAACAAATGCCAATCCATAAGAACGGTTATAGTATCACTCTTTAATCACATTCTATAGTGCGCGTTCAGGACGACTTTAAGGGCGAAAAATATCAAAATTCATTAGGGCTAATTTAAACAAAACCTTAAACGTTAAGATTTAATTTCACTTTGATTGGCTTGTGTCATTTGAATAAGCTTTGGTTTGAATCATTTAATGATCATTTAATGATCCGACACGCAATAAACCTAACCTAGTGTTTGAATGATGTAAGGTATAGTTTTACGGATGAGGCGAGTTTAGACTGAATGTGTATAGAACACGGCAGAGATCGCTCAACATCCTTCCTCGAAAGAGTTATTTATCGTTGAGTAGGCTAAGAAAACATTGGTAAAAAGTTTCTTTTCACTACGTTGAAATTTTTGAAACGTCACTGTTATGTATTTAATCAAGACATGTTTAACCTTTGAAGTATCACTTGAAAACACAAAAAACACAGAATTTATATTCAAGGAAAAAGAAAACAACCCCAAGAAAACATTAGTCCATTTAGTAAAAAAATCCGCTCCGCAACTGTACTTAGATTTGTGCTGAACATGTTTATGTAAGATTTAGTTTAGGGTTTGCTGGTGTTTTAACGATATTTATTGCACTTGTTCGCAATTATCTCTTGCCGGGAAAGCGGGCGCAAGTGTGCAAACAACAACTTATAAACGATACACTAGCGGTTTTGGATTTACATACCTTTTTCTCATTTCTGCAGCACGTACTCTTTGTCTCTTGTTTTTAAACCAGTTGCTGACTTGAGTCACAGTTAAGTCGGTCATTTTTGCCAGTTCGTACTTTTCTCTGGGGGTGGGGTAGGGATTCTCAGTGTAGGCTTTGTTAAGAATACTGCGGGATTTTTCCTTGAAGCAATAAGTGGTCTCTTCTCCATCCCAGATCGTTCTCGGGAGTGGATGCTTTCTTCGTACACGGTACTTGCCAACAGCTCCAAGGGGGCGTCCACGCTGCCTCTCAGCTTCAATATAGTGCGCTGTCCTCCACAAACACTGCAGCTTCTCGTGCGTCGATTTGGAAAACCTATGGCTCTCCAAAATCGAGTAGAGCTCTTTGAAGTTGCTTTGGTGGAAAGCGACTACAGCCTTGGCAACTTGGATGGTCTCGCACTGTTGGATTTCTTCAGAGTCTTTTGGCAATGACCAAAGAAACCTTGCCAACCTGTCATTCTCTCCGCTGTTCTGAAGGAATTCACAGACTGAAATAACTTGTTCCATCGAAAAGGGGCACGGAAGCATAATGGCAGTCGACTTAAGTACTTGATAAACTCGTCTGACTAAACGCAATTAGTCCAAATGGGTGATTGTCACAGATACCGTTGTTCAGCGCCTGCTAGTCAGACCCAAGTGATAACGTCGGTTTTTTTGCTACACTTTAATAGGTTACCGGTAGGCTGTCCGTCCTCTTTGTGTGGCTTGTGAATTCAGCACCGTCCCACCGCTGACCAGGCAATATTTCTTGTCCAAACATTTGCCACCTTTGCAATGATGCTGCCCAAGTCATGAACAGAACAAAACAGCTTTTAGTGTACTTGTCAAAAACACATTACTACAAGGTACTGGTTCAATTAGTCGGTCATTAGCATGAAACTGAAGCGGGCTAACATGTTTGTTTTAGAATCTACAATTGGCCATTGGATTTGGGAAGCTAAATACGGTGTCTGTGGCCTGAACAAACACTTCTTAAGGCGCTCGATTGTGTAAGGATATTGAAACCTCGTTCTGATTGGTAAGACTTGAACATACTTTTTTAATCCACAAATGCATGGAAAACGTCCCCTAGATTCGTAGTAAATTATCCTTGAAGTTTAACTGCGAATCTATTGTTAATAAACTACAGGAGAAGTACGCGTCTCCCACTGTCAGCCAAAGACTGCTACTGTGTCAAGAGAGAATGTTAAGTGCGTATTCTGTGTCTGCTAACACGAGAAAAATATGTTGCAAAACTGACGGCTTCATTATCGAATTCTTTATCAACAAAGTTTAGAGGCGGCCAATTTACCTAGCAACTAGGTATCGACTCGAGGCCCGATTAAAGTAATACGGAAAGCTCAGCAAACTATCTGGGTGGTTTTTACATTTCACCTTGTCTGGCTCGATTTGTTAGTATTTTTACTAAGCTTCTGTTTTGTCTTCGTCTCAGGCTTCAACTTCAAATTTTAAGCTTAGATTAACCGCAATTTGTTTTTTGTTTTTTTCCAAATATTTGAATTTACTATTTGCCTCGCATTTGGAAGCGGTGTACTTAAGTTCCCTATCTCAGGAACAGCATTACAAAAATGCTTATAGCAGATTGCAGTTTGAATGCCATCAATGGACACGCATCAATGTACGTGTGCGATTCAAACCTAGTTATTTTATTTTATTTTCAATAAACAAATCTCAACTCAAGTCTCACAAACTGTCTAGTTAATGTAGCCCGTTGCCGATCCAAAACACGCCCCGTTGTTATTTTTACCGTGGAATTGCTTCTTTAAGTTTACGTTGCAGCTGTATTTACAAGAAAATCGGCCAATTAGTACTTGGAAATTGGACGAAGGGCATGACAGCTCCATGAGTGGGAAACAATAGACCGTTTGAATTGGGGTCGGCCTGGCACATCTGCTGGGAAAGTCAACAGACACTGTTTTGAAAGAACCGTTCATCTCAGGCCCCAAGCACCGTTATAACAAGAAACATCCCTTTACTCTTTTACACGATGAACAAACTAATGCAGGAAAAATCGTTACCTATGTATATAATATAAAACTATGCTTGAATGATACGTGATTGTGACCTTGAAAGACCCAGGCGATTAGGATTTTTCAGCAATCGCTTTAGCAAACATTCAGTTTTAAACAAACCGAATTATTTGCATTTGTTTGTAAACGCGAAAATGAGTTTTCCTCTGTGCTATTCAATGAATAACCTGCAAAAGAATCCAAGATTGCTCTCAAGAACACATCAACTGATACACTGGGATAATCGGTCATATAATCTGGCTTTAGTTTTGATTTCTTCGCCATTTTTTCTTCTTGTTGTCACTTAGCGGGTTATGGCCTATAAACATCTTAATAAGTCTTTCACCTGTGCTGATAAAGAGGCAATTAAATTTCTCCAGGGCGTTGTCATAATAATTTGATAATAAACGTGCCGAATGTGAGTCAGACATCAAAGACGCAAACCAACAATTCAGACAGCGCAAAACCTCCTGCATTCACTTGAAAATCAAACGGTTTTGGCAATCATTAGCACCTGTATGTTAAGGACTAAAAAAGGATGTATTAAAGAAAGGGAAGAAAAAAATCATGAACCCATGGTTAGGATATTGAGCATTGTACAGTCCGTTGCTATTTGAAGTTCGTTTAATTTGCTTATTAGTCGTCTTTGTTTGGTTTAGTACTTTGTTCTATGATAAATGAACAACCTTTTGTACAAAATCTCTTTTTATTTTCGGAAATAAAACTTTTAAGATGATTTGAAAAAGGGCAATTTTTTTAAAGCTTTAATCACTTGATAATAAATAAGTATCTGTGTTTTGTTACTCGAAAAGACTTTTGTAGGTGTTTTGAAGTAACGTAACGGGAAACGGATTTGTTCATATGCTACATATCTTATATAAAACGTGCAATTCCTCTTGAAAATCAGACAGAAAGCCAATAACTTCTAGCTGTACGTCCTTAAAAACATATTGAAGTATTGTAGGGAATTAAACCTCTTTTTAGATGAGAGTTGAAAGATTAAAATCTCGAACAAAACTCTTCAGAATAGCGGACAAACACGCCGTCTGTCTTGATAGGCGTATTGTACTTCAGGTTACCTGTTCGTAGTTTTTATCATAATATATTTCTATGTCTATAATAAGTAAAAAGAGCAATGTAACTGTGGAAGCAACCTGGCTAAAAGACAGCTAAATAAAAACCTATTTAATTTTGTTGTATCAAAGGTTTGACAGCAGTATTCGCTGATTTACTGTGAGAATTCAAACATCCTATTCATAAACTAACGTTAGATCGTAAATGAATTTTTATCACCTTTTGAGTCGAGCTCAATTAGATTATAATTCAAATTAGTTCATACTTTATGGTGAATGAAAACAGTCTCCGACAATTACTTTAGAGGTGTTCAAGTATCGCTGCGCTGATTTCAGTACGCCTTCCATCTAACTAACACCAATAAGTTATTTTTGCTTTGAACACGAATTGACTTAGAAATAATCGGCGATCTTTTTCCCCGTAAATTTTGCTTCACTGATAGTAGACTTTTTTATGTTTTCCAATTAGCGTGGCCAGCCACAAAGCACCCTTACTGAGCTACACCACACTTTATACTTACGATCTGAAGTCTTGAAAAAAAATTGTTTTTTGATCTATCAAGAGAAGATGAAGTAGATTGACAACTGGAAAATCCAGTTTAAAAAAGAAACAATATGATAACACCTCTAATCTAACAAAGTTACCTTCGGATGTATACTGATATTGTCGATGCACCAAAAGCCGAGTAAAGTTTGGGGACTGAATAAAAATTTAGTTGAAAATAATGAGAAACTATATAATATACATGAGGCAGGACGTGATTGAAGAAACAATGGTGAGGAATAGAAAGTTCATCCCACAAATTAACCTCTATTACTGAACGATAATGAACAACATAAGACAAAAGTAGATCAACTGATAGGGCAACCGTAAAATATCTGCAAAATCAAGCTCTTGATGTCCCATCAAAACAAGCCCTTTGCAAAAATAAACATAATATTAAATAAAGTAGAGAGAAGGTGAACTTTTGCGTCTTACTTCTGCATTTTTCTTTTCTTCTTTCTCTTCCTCTTCTAACTCCACCTCTTCCTCTTCCCGCTCTTTTCACTCCTCTCAGTAATCCGCCCTCTCTTCTCCTTCTTCTTCTACTTTTTCTTTCTGCTTTTGTTTTGTTTTTGTTTGTCGTTTTTTCTTCGTCTTCTCTTAGCTTTTTTCCCCTTTTATTCTTTAATACTTTGATGTAACACTGTACTAGTCTTACTAATGAATGCCAACGGTTAAAGAAACTTCGTTGTAAACACACTTATCTTATTGCTCGTGGTCTAAAAGACTTTTTGATAAATCTTTTCTAATAGATAACCATCTAAGCGAAGCGACTTGGGTTTATAAAGTGCTAACTGAAAATCTATTGTCCATTATCTATAGGCAACGGCATGTCACAAAACCACCAAAACAAGTTGGGGAAGTAATTTACATCTGATGTCAATCGTTCAATTTTGATAGCTATAGTTGAAAACCAGTTAGTATTAGAATGAAAAAAGGCTCTTTATTCCCTTGACCGCCAAAAATGACAAGCTAATTTCCAATTCGATGTGGGAGTAAGCCTGAGGCTTTGATTAGCCTATAGGTCGTTTCTGGGTATCAAAAAACAAATGAAGTTGTTTTCAATTCCTGGATATTGGCAAAAGGCACTTGATAAACCTGTTTGTGTGTGAAAAAAGAAAGCATTTTATTTGTCATAAATCAAAGAATGAGTGCATTTTTCTTTCCCATGCACTCAATAAAAAGAAAAACGAATTAAGTTAAATATTGAACTCAGTTAAATGAAGAAAAACAAAATCTAGTGAAACTATTTATCCAATGAATCGAAAGTTCAAAGTGAGTTATAAACCAGATTTTGGATATGATACAGCATTAAACCCGTTAAAACTGATATACCGACCAAGAACATGCAACTAGATGTGATACTATAAGCCGCCGCGGAAAAGAGATGTCACTCTAGAATTACAAACCGTTTACATTATGTTAAACCAACTAGAGTTTTGCAAGACGGCTTAATTTTGGCACAGTGACAGGTTTGCAAAGAGCAGTTTGGTTTCTCCTAACAACGTTAATTTTAAACGGAACATCCATGCTGAACAGTTGCCCAATATACGTACTAGCACAAAGCTAGAACTACTTGTCTAGTCATATTCTAACGTACTCAAATAGTTGTATCATCTCTAGAAAGAAAGACATTTTAATCTAATCTTGTTAATTTGGAGAGAGAGAAAGATGATCTGAAACTGTACTGTCCAATATGATTGACGCCCAATCAGCGCGCGGTCAAAAGTGATCGAGTTGGCTAAAATATAGTATCATTTTTCCTTTGATAAGAAAATCACACGCGGCTTTTAGGTTGAGTTGGCTTGTTATTTTGTTGTTTAATGGATATGTTGGTTATGAGGCGATGTATTAATTTAACGCCATGTTTGTTGTCTTTAGAAAAATTAGTGCAAATCTACCAATCTTACTAGCAGGCGTATCACATGACAACTTCGATTCCCAAACCTCCTTTTTTGGTCTGATAATAAGTTCTCTAGTATGGTTTGGGACTTTTGGTCTTCCTTTTGACATTCATACCCAGCGGAGATTGATATCGCACGATTCTGAGACCATGGTTCATGGTAGATCAAACAAATCGTTGTGGCATCATCATCTTCGTTACGCTCTAGATTAAAGGCTTACTGACAAACCGACAAATATATATGATTGATGGATTTTTTTTCGTTATTCTATGAAATTATTGCTTCTTACACAAGATATCTACTATCTTCTTGAATTGTCTTTTTCTCTCTTCTTCTTTTTTACTTCTTCAGTTAGACTCAGTTCTCATTTTCTTATATCTGCCTCTCCTTCTCCTTCTCTTTCGATCTTTTTCTCTTTCTCTTCTTTTTTCTTTTCTTCGTCAGCCATTATTCAATACAATACTGGTATCGCCTCTAAACATGACGGAAAATAAATCTGCGTGTTAATCATCATTAGATATCGCATAAACAGTATGATTAGTCCAAGCGAGTGACATTGATTCTTCAATCAAAGTCGCATCTCTGTTGCTTTGTTGCGTCGAGTATTGCGCATTGAAGGCCAAAGCGTGATCATTACATAACTGTCCTTTCTAACATTCACTATGCCTACACTTCGATACGAGATGACAGGATTTATTTTTCTGATAAAAGAAGACATCCACACCTCTTTTGTGGAAGTTATGGTAGCTTGTCTTGTATACCAGTTGCCACCATCTGCTATTGTCCAACAGCTGTTGTTTCAAGTAAGATGGTTGTTATGTCCGCGTAGTTACGCAGTAACGTTAATCTTTATGTACTTTAGGCCCGTGGGATGACATTTGTAGCAGGTATGGCGATAAGAAATGCTGGGTATGTGTGAAAAATAATCAAAGTTCCCACGACGGAACACGCCGGCCCATATCTCAGTATCACTCCCTCACACCAATTCACAAGTACTTCTTATTCGCCATATTCACATCCCCATAATACACTGTGCGGTTTTGGGGTGCAACCACGGAGGGAAACCACACGTTATGCTGAAAACGTCTGACCAGAAAATATTGCAAATGCATCTTAGAATTATAAATTTACAACGCGAAACAAAAGGAATTTTTTAAAGACGCCTATTTGAACACTTCTTTGTGAGTCAGTGTAAATCTTCGATATTCTATAAGTGGGAAATTAACTCACGATGAACTGAAATGATATTCAGTAATGATAAAAAGGCAAATTTTACACCGTCAAAAGATGAAAAAACTGACCTTTTGGACGCTAGTCCTTCTTCGGAATAAAAGGGGAAATGTTATTCAGTATTTTACAGACAAAAGCAGTATATGACAGATGATAACGTACATATAAAAATTACTCAATTCTGATTGGCTTAGAGCATTGTTGTTAAAACGTAATTCAGTGCAAAAAAGTGTAATATAGTGCAAATTACAATCGGAATTATCGCTTTTGATTGGATAATAAACGATAGAAAATGCTCTTAGCCAATAAAGTGACAGCTTTTTATGACGTTAAAACTTGAGGAAAATTTGAAGCAAATCGAGGGGGGAAATGGCAGCCATTTTAATTTAGGTGAAATTAAGTAAGCAAAGATTTTACGGATTTTACTATCAAAAAAAACTAAATAACAGCTCAAAAAAGAAAACACAAGTAAAAGTACATCGTTATTGCTGAATATATGGAAGAAGTAGTGAGAAGAAAACAAAGTATGGCATGAATTGAGGGAAATGAGCCAGTCAATCTAAAGAAAATACTCGAGCGATTCTTTGCCGAAGTAAACCAAAAACTAAAGCAGAAACGAAAAAGACTTATGAGCAAGACCATTATAACACGATTTGGAGTTCCTGATGATCGAACTATGGACCTCTAGCTCTGCAGGCCGCGCACTAACCAACTGAGCTACGCCTGCTCCTATCATTCGGTAACGATTCCCAAAAGAAAATATAGTAAAGTAAGTAAAGTAGGTAAAATATAAATAAATAAACAATGGGAACGATTTTTATTCAATAATGATCAGAAATGATTAAAGAATTCGGTAAACAATTCCATCCTTCGGTTCCATCCATCGATAGTAACATGCAAAGACGCTTACATACCAGTAATATTATAACGTGCCCAATGCAACATAATTCCACGAGAATTGATTATATATAATTCCCTGTAGTAGCGATGGTCAACAGAGTCCCAAGGGTAAGGTGGGTGGGGTTGAACCTTTTTTCTTTCTTGAAAGACATTCTAATGCATAGTCAATGGATCAACGTACCGTATGTGTGCTTGTACCGATTCATAGATCTAAGCTGAGATACTGCCCCCCTCGACGCAATTTGGTTGGTCCGTTGGTTGGTCCGTTGGTTGGTCCGTTGGTTGGTCCGTTGGTTGGTCCGTTGGTTGGTCCGTTGGTTGGTCCGTTGGTTGGTCCGTTGGTTGGTCCGTTGGTTGGTCCGTTGGTTGGTCCTTAGGGTTTGGTTGGTTGGTCCTTTGGTCGATCCGTTGGTCCGTCCATTGGTTGGTCAGCAGATGGTTTTGGTTAGTGGGTGGGTGTCTTGGTTTGCAGATAGTGTTGGTGGATCGGTTAGTAGATGAGTTTGGTGAGTGGTTTGATGGGTTGTGCGTTAGATGAGTTTTGTGGGCTGAATGGCTGTTTTTTTGCACGTTGGTGGGTTGGTTTGTTGGTCATTTGGATGGTCAGTAGATGAGTTTGGTGAGTGGTCTGATTGGTTGATCAGTAGATGGTGGTGGTAGACCGATCTTCTGTGGTCAACCACTGGTGAGATTAAAAATCTGTATGACTATGAGACACTGTTATTTTAATTCAAAAACTAGCGACTCCCTTTCAAGTTCTGTCACTTTTAATTTGATAGCAGACTTCAAGTAAGGCTTCAGCAAAGTAGACTGTACGAGAGGCCTTCATATTCAGTGCCAATTGGGTCTTGACATTCAAGACTCATAATATGTCTTCTAGTGAGGTGCGAAGCTTGCGCGCAATGGTTATCTCCCTCTCTGCAGAAGTAAACAAATATACTTCTTCTATGTCCTATATTTCTGGATGCTGATGAGCAGCAAGTAGGCTCGGTCCACACTAAGAGGCCGTTCAAGTGATGCTAAGGTAACCCTATACTGCAAGTTCTAACTCCTTTGGTTTTTGATGTCCCCTGGCGAAGAAAAAACAAAAGACTTACCCGGCCCTACCACCAGGGTCACCCTACCTTTATGCGAAAAACTTTCTTATGACGTAGGGTGAGCGTATTACTAAGGCGTCCGCGACCGTCCTCTAGTGTAAAGAAAACAAAAGCACCGCTTTCCTTTGACCAATAGACCACTTTCAAAAATTTCTTGGATGCTGAGATAACAGAAATGTCATCAGAAATGTTTAATTTAATTCATTCTTTCGTACATTTCTTTTACCAAAAAATTAAATATGAACACGTTCTCAAGAATTATAGCGACATTGACTGTGGCCGAAGAAAAAAATAAGGAGAAGTTATACGCATTTATTAAACGCAAAACGCCACGTCTTTGCATTGTGTACATAGTGGTGCGGGCTTACAATCAAAGCTGCGAAAGTTTTTCAACGCACATTTTCAAGTTCAAATTCAGCTATTAAAATTTATCTTTCAAGGGATTTGATTAATGGGACAAAAACAATAACGCCTCTCCTTAATCCAATAGATATTTTAATAAGGTACTTTTTAAGTTCTCTGCGGCTGGTCAAACATCGAACCGGTTTGTAGGTCGTTGGCGAAGTCAGAATGTCATATGGAATTAAGAGAAAAGCCTGCAGTTAAATGGTGAGATTACCGTTACCAGTACTATAAAATCAAGTGTTCAGCGCTCATAGTTGAGAAAATTATGCAACTCAACACAAATGAATAGTAGGTCTTAAGTTTCGTCATCTACGGGAATGGCTGTTGTCATGGTCACTCAAAAGCGCGCGAAAAATGAATTAGGTGTGCGCTATTCATCATGTATTTTATTTAAACAGGTATTCATTAAAATAGACTCAAACTTGATTAGTGATCCAAATGTATCCTCATTTTGCTGCTTCACTCATTCTCTTTTGACCATCGCAAACTATTTTCAAACTTGTTTTGCTTCTTACTGTTTTGTTTTCTCTTAAATAATGACAATCATGAGTCTGGATCGGCATCAGACCGTAAAAATCAAAAAGCACCTGGCAGACAGTCTAGGAAAGTGATATAACTGTGTTAAAAGTTTAAGCTCACGGATATAAATTCTTAGCATACACAAGTTGAAATCCTTCGTTGAACATCCATAGAGATATTGAATGTCTTCAACAGTTGATTGGGGATGTCAGTAAACCTTGTACTTAAAATAACGCTAAGAAACAGCCTGTATATCTTGTTGTTTTATATGTTGTTGAGTGTTTTACGTGATAGAAATCATATTCAGTAGCAGATCCAAGGGTGGTACCCTCTTTATGAGGCCGTTTATGTTCGTTACGCTCGGTAGCCGATAAAATTGATTAATATTGTTTGAATTTTTACTGAAAAAATTGCAGGGATTATAAATGCAGGGAATAGCGTTCCTCGAACTCCACCCGTCACCCTTATCCATACACGTACACGCAATGCCTTTTCCGATATAGGTTCATTTATTTTCGATTAAATGGTATTTATTCAATTGGTATGACCACTTTTATTAAAACCAACCTCCTTTTACAACAATGACTGTTTTTTCCTCCACACACCTTGAAAGCTGGTTAAACTTTGCTCTTTAACTATTAACGTTTAATGAAAACGTGTAGAAGGTGTAATTGGCCAATAACGGTACGCTTACTAGGCTAAACTAATTTTTAGCCATCGTTTTCATTGAATATTTTTTTCTCCAATATTAATTTATGCATATTAATATTTTATTAATCCACTATTAATTTATGCAAGGGAATAAGTACGTTTAACTACCATTGACTCAATTTTAATTATCATTCTTTTGGAGTATTTACCTAAAATCACTATAGTGATTACTAATTCCCTATTCCTGCAATGGATTGAATTAGGTACCTCCTAGCAACATTTCATTTTGGTGGAAATATTAATTTAGTATATAGTGTACGAATAACCTAGAAATGACAGACCATTGGTTTACTTCGTTTCCAACTGTAAATGTGGTTGTAAAGTGTAGGAGATAACTATTAGGTAAGTAATAGTTGTATCATTCAAAAGAAAAGAAGAATAACGATCCAGCGGTGGGGAAAATGAAGAACGTAGTACGAGTCGGTATACAAATGTGCAAATGTATATAACAAAAATATACAAATCAAAAACCGCATATTAGGATAGTCACATTCTTTATTCTTCGCACTATACTGAGCAATAATTAAGTAAACAAGACCGTCATCAAACAAACCAACTAATTAGATTTGAATAAGACCATTTTTTGGGATTTCCAAAAGGCTTCTTCAAATCGCAAAATGGCACACGGTTCTACACGATATTTGCAGAAAACGCAAAACAAAAAGATATTTATTCTGAAGCGCCGGAATGACAATTGGTAAGAGTTGAATTTGGATAACATTTCGCACATGCATGCAGACTAAATAGCATTTTCACGGTTACTAAAAATAGATATCGCAAAGCCTTGTGGGATCGAAATGCGGACAAACATTGCAAATGATGAAGGCTTTGACTGACATGGAAAAGAAGAATAATATATCGTTCGAAAAACCATGCATATAGTTTTTCCATGAGATTCCGCAGCGAGACTACAAAACATATAGCATATAGTGTAAGCGTGTCCGCACTGTTCAATCCCATGATTGCTCATTCGTGACGTCAGCCGTGCAAGATGCTATTGGTTTAGAGGTATCACCTCGCGCAAAAGAAACAACGTCGCACTGGCCCAACTAATGTACCCCCAATAGGCGGTCCTGATTTTGAACTCACTGCTTTGCATAGATATTGATAAATAAGCTTACAGAACTGGGATACCTGTGTCGTTGTCAGAGACTAAAAGCGAGGGACGTTGGTAAATGTTCCCGCCAAATCCAGGAAGGATTGAGGAACACTCGATAGTGAAACCATGGAAGACACCATTTAGTCGTACTGTTCTCTTCTGTTATCCCAACATGGAATAAAAAGAATAGGATTTCTCTTGCATCATAGAATTTTCTTGTCAGTAAATTGCAACGGGTGGGGGTGGGGTGGGGGTAGGCTTTTGCAACTGTGGGATGCAGGAATAAAAAGGAATATAAACTGTAGACCCAATGGGGAAAATGAAAACATAATTAGATAATGACCATTGCTACTTTCAGATTTCTTTGCTAAATTCTACATCACGTAGAGGCCTTGCCGATATTTTATCACTGATGATCAAGACATTTATTTAACTTCACTGAGTGATCATACTCACCGCCAGACAGACAGTCCTCTTTAGAGAATATACTATCTGATGGTTATGATGGTTATGTCGGTTAGATTATTGCATAGGGAACTTCAACAGTGTAATGGATACGAGTCATATATATCTGATAACAAAAGCAGAGTCAAACTCGTTAGACACAAAGACTACATAAACACTATATCAGATGATGAGGGCTTTGCATCAAGCTGAAATAGTTGCCATGAAGCGGAATCAAATCGAATCGAAATATGGCAACCAATTCGAATAACTATTGTTCTCCACTGACTAGCGACTGACTAGCCTCGTGTACACAACGAAACATAAAAGTATTTTCACATGTATGAGAGGCTAGACAGTCGCTAGTCACAGTCCAGAACAATAGTTATTCAAATTGGTCGACATTTTTTGATTCGGTGTATTGCAATAGCTTTGCGCAAGAATTCTAGGCAAACGGTGAATGCGCCGATAAATGACTGAAAATCGCTAGGCTCATGTCTAAGAAATGTTTGTTAGTCTGAGTTTGTCTTCAGTTCAAGTTGTGAGAGTGGAGGCAATTAATATCCAAGTGACAAGAACGGTGGAACTAGAAACGATAACTGACTGAAATTATTAGGTACATGTCAAAGACATGGAAGCATTCTGTCTGAATTAATTTGGTGTCATGCAGGTTGTTGATTAAACTATTTCATCAAAATTCCAAGAACATATTCAAGTGACAAGAACTGAAATATAAATGATATTCGACTGCAGATTGTTAGATACATGTCAGAATTAGCAACAAGTCGACACTTCTAGTTGGCCTTGAGTAATTTTAATTCATCTGTAGTGATAATTAACCCTTACGAAGATAGATAATTCATGTTTATTATGACCAATAACGCTAGCAATTTCAAATTTTCTTGACAAAACTTTACAAGTCTGTAAACATAAAATTTCACATTTTTTTATTTATCTACTACAATTGAAATTCTATGTTCGTGTTTAAGCTCGTTTTTGTCTAGCATCTGAAGATTCCATCTGAAGGGTTTTAATCTGCTTTAATTAAAAAAGTGGTAGTTATCCCGATTCTTATCAATTTACAGGAACGAGCGATCAAGACTGAGGGCGCCTGTATTTATCACTCGTCGATAAAAGTACATATTTGAGTTCACTGTTGCAAGTGATACACATACATTTTCGATGGTCAGTCAATATCTTTATTAATTTTTGCATATCTTTTTTTGCATTTAATATCCAGAAAATTAATAATGCAACTAGTGCACGTAAGAAGTGAGAATATTGGAGTTGTAGGAAATATCAAAGTCACCTGTGATGTTATCTCTAGGTGGTGTAGCAAGTATTAGAATTGGGAGCACAAGCTTGCGCGTTCTTGACAGGAACACCAATTTCACAGGAACACCATCACATTATATTGTACAAGGTATATGGGTGGATCACCTATAGTATCAGGTATATGGGTGGATCACATTATATTGTACAAGGTATATGGGTGGACCACATCATATTGTACCATGTATATGGGTGGATCACCTATAGTATCAGGTATATGGGTGGATCACATTATATTGTACCAGGTATATGGGTGGATCATATCATATTGTATCAGATATGTGGGTGGATCACATATTGTACCAGGTATATGGGTGGATCACATATTGTACCAGGTATATGGGTGAATCATATCATATTGTACCAGGTATATGGGTGGATCACATCATATTGTACAAGGTATATGGGTGGATCACATTATATTGGACCAGGTATATGGGTGGATCATATCATATTGTATCAGATATGTGGGTGGATCACATATTGTACCAGGTATATGGGTGGATCACATATTGTACCAGGTATATGGGTGAATCATATCATATTGTACCAGGTATATGGGTGGATCACATCATATTGTACAAGGTATATGGGTGGATCACATTATATTGGACCAGGTATATGGGTGGATCATATCATATTGTAGCAGGTATATGGGTGGATCATATCATATTGTACCAGGTATATGGGTGGATCACATCATATTGTACCAGGTATATGGGTGGATCATATCATATTGTACCAGGTATATGGGAGAATGATATCATATTGTACCAGGTATATGGGTGGATCACATATTGTACCAGGTATATGGGTGGATCACATCATATTGTACCAGGTATATGGGTGGATCACATCATATTGTACCAGGTATATGGGTGAATCATATCATATTGTACCAGGTATATGGGTGGATCACATCATATTGTACCAGGTATATGGGTGGATCACATCATATTGTACCAGGTATATGGGTGGATCACATCATATTGTACCAGGTATATGGGTGGATCATATCATATTGTACCAGGTATATGGGAGAATCATATCATATTGTACCAGGTATATGGGTGGATCACATATTGTACCAGGTATATGGGTGGATCATATCATATTGTACCAGGTATATGGGTGGATCATATCATATTGTACCAGGTATATGGGAGAATCATATCATATTGTACCAGGTATATGGGTGGATCACATCATATTGTACCAGGTATATGGGTGGATCACATCATATTGTACCAGGTATATGGGTGAATCATATCATATTGTATCAGGTATATGGGTGGATCACCTATAGTATCAGGTATATGGGTGGATCACATCATATTGTACCAGGTATATGGGTGGATCATATCATATTGTACCAGGTATATGGGAGAATCATATCATATTGTACCAGGTGTAAGGGTGGATCCTATTATATACAATACCATGGATCAAATAATTTAAAATATTTTATTTTTGAACTTTTAAAAGAATTGCCATAAGAATTGTATCACATATTACAGACTTGCTTACTGATCAATTTTAGTCAGAGTGGATAAGGTAACAAGTGGCTAGAGTTTTTCTCACTTTGTCTGTGAGTTAGTACTAATTTTATCCATTGTTCAAAATAGTGCTACATCTATTGATTTTTGCTGCACACTATTCATTAGTTTATCATAGTGTCTGTTTTATGAGCAGTTGTGTCTGTCCACTCAAACCAGTACCTCATGATCAAGCAGCTATAAATAGCTAAGCCTAAAAGTCTAGATCAAAAATTCTTAAATTTATACAAACTTATATAATAGCTAGAATCGGTTGCGATGTTACTCTATCTACTAATCCATTATTTATTTATTAATCTATTATTATAATATATTGTTTTTATACGTGCTATGAGATTTATAGTTTATAAAAGACCTATGAAAAAACTTTAAATACTGAATTCAACATTTTTTGGAATGTCTGTATAAATGGTCTACCGACTTGGACGATGTGTCGGCCATCTGGAATCGCTAGGCATGCATTGGTCGCCCAGGGGTCAAAACAAGACAATGTTGCTGAAATGACGAAGTTGTGGAACTGTCCATCTATCTTAATTATTTTCTTTTCACTTTGTCTTGTTGTAAACCGTTTGTCCCCTGAACGACCCATAATGCCTCGTGATTCAAGATGACCCACACATCGTCGTGGTACGAGTCCATTATTTATCATTTGGTTTTATCAGTCTAACATGAGACGCAAACATTCGCCTTTATCAGAAACTTGACTACAGACTACTGATGCCCTGAGATGTCTTGGCTAACTTCCGTTTTTTCCCCATCAGTTTTACCAAGTTTATAATCTAACTATAATAGGCCCTTTGCAGCTCAGTAATCACGTGCTGAACTAAGAGCAAATGAATGATTCCCATGGGTGGTATTTACTGGACCGCAAACAAACTTCCTACAACCTGTTTCGAGAGATCGTAATAAAACTGCACCTTGTAAAACACTGGTTACACATCATTTCATTCAGTCCATTACAAGTAGCTAAAAAGAATCACCGAGATTTAAATAAAAACAAATGTTTTGCTCTTCAGTATAGACACGTGACCGTTAACTGCAAAGGTTCTATTTTGTGTTTTATGGAAATAAATGCGTAATGACACACAGCAGCCATGTTGGATGGCAGAAACCCTATCCATCTTTGTTATCGCCTGCTGGGAGCACGTCATTGATTAAATAGTCAAATACCACTGACTCCACTGGCACAGCTCCATTCACTGTACGACACTAAAATCCCTTTGATTGGAAAACAGTCATAAGTATATATGTTAACAACGTCCTCCCTTTGCGTGTCTAACGATCCAATTCACATAACTCAAATAAGTACCTTTCACTGATATTTCCTTAGCAACACGCCCTCTTACTCATTATCGACCGTGCCTCTGGTATATTCATTCCATACTCTATTTGAACTGCTGCGCTATGGGACTCAGCGTAGCTCACACTGTTCTATCCTTGTCATCCATTGCTTTTCCAATATAAATTAATTTGATTAACGAAGCGGTAATACCCTCTTATAGCAAGCCTAAATGGAAATGCACCGAAGCCTTTCAAATAAAAAAGGATTTGTAATTTTGTGAATGACTGATCTTTCCTCATTTCCTAAATGACTCCCTGCCAGCCCGCCGGGATGGCGCCTTCGAGCTGATAAATCTTTTCGCTCCAAACAACTGCCGCACTGGTCGGTGAAAAATAGCAATTATTCGTTTCTCCTCTTTGATTGGCGCATTAAAAAAAAAACACCTTTCTTTCCTTACATTGCTTTACTTTCTAGTTCTTTCTAGGTCCTTTCTTTCTTTCTTTTTTTCTTCTTTGTTTGTTTTTTCTTCGTTTTCTAATTTTTATCCTTTTATTTTTCTTGCATTCTCTCATTCTTTTCTTTCTCTTCTCTGTTTCAATTCTTTTTTATTTTTGTCGTCCTTCAATTTAGAGAATCAAAGCCGTCAGTTTTTATTCAGATCCTAAAACTAGTCATTTTAAACACCCTTAATGACATTTTCATCATCAGGTTGGCTCCACTCACATCAATTTGCCATGTCAGGCTTCCTTAAACTCGTAGGTTAATAAATGACTTGAATCATCCTTTCCGCTGATACCCAAAGATATCATGATAAATACCCCATCTAAGTGAAACTATTGGGCAACGGAACTCAAACAGCCGCGAACACTTAGCCAGAACGTAAATCCAACAAGTTATCGGGACCATCTTTATCGAGCAACATCTTTATATAGCAACATGTCGAAATGAATAAAGGCTTTCAAAAATCCCCTCCGGTTAAACTCAAGCTCCACTTTTGTATATTTATTGTTGTGCGCGCGAAAAGACCATTCTCGTATGAAACAAGTTTAGTGTCAAAAATAACAAGTGCCGATTTTTAAAGAACATTTTCAGTATTGGGATGATGTAATAAGAGAAACCTTAATTTGAACCAACAGTGTGTTCTTCATTTATGTGCGCTTGAGAATCTAGCAAAACTGAACTCAATTGAGTGTCTCATTTCATGCGATAGATCGACGGGAGGGCCATGTTGATGTCGTCAAACAAACTCGTTTAATACATTATTTCTGTTTTGTTTTTAAAGTATCTTTTTCGTCCGCGCCTAAAGATATTTCAATGGGACTCCACTCGAACGAAAAGCATGGAAATACTTTCATTCGGGTGCGACGTCGGTTTCCAGGCCCGCTGCTGTGCGGCTGCCGCGGGAACACTGCACTTACATGTACTTTACCAAAAGTTCTGATTTGGTTGTCAATCCAAGATGTCGATCAAAAGTTGCAATCGAATGCGAAGCACTTCAAAAGCAAAAACCGAATATACTTATTAAAACAACAGTATAATAACAATAATATCATCACTAATGTTGGACCAGAGATGATAAAATTGAGTACAGACAGAAATCTAATTTAATGAACTTATGGATTTAGTGAAATTTCTTTACCCAAAAAGAACTAAGAACCTAGCTTCGAGCAGAACTTGATCGACGGTGTTTTAGTTATTAAAAGCTTTGCCAGTGTGGGTGGTTTGGCATTGATCTTAATTGTGACCTTGGTTTTACTTTTACTCTCACCTTTCTGTGGTGGTCACTTGGGCAAATAATCAAAGAGGCACAAAACGCCTAGAGCAAAAATCCAAGTTGTAAAAAACTCTTTCGAAGTACAACTCAATTTGATGACAAACCTTCAACTACAAAGCCTCAAAGGAATCGAAGTGGTTTAGAGGAAAGTCTGAAAAGGTGCTTTCGATGTCGTTTTTTCTCTCTCTCTCTCTCTTGTATTCGACATAAATAACTGCCCTTGGACGTTTGAGAATCCCTATTGTGTTGTCGATATTGTACGATGACAGAAAGATTTCTTAACAGCTCTCAAGTACTGACCTCTGATTCCAAAACCGTGGCCATTTTCCCCATTTTCCATCCAACTTTAGTATCGAATATCCTGTGACTTCATCACAATCATCAGGCCTCATTACTTCATCAACCTTCCAATTCTCTTCTTTTATTGTCAGTTATCGTTGAACCTTCCATTTCAGTTATACCTCTTATTATTTCTGTTGCATGAACATTGTTTATGAATGGATTCCATCGCTTGCGCGAAGTTCAAACTTTATTTTCAAGTTCTTGCGGACGATTCAAAGTCTGCAACCAAACCCATTGCCTATTACCACCAACCTTGAGTATATTGATAATATTATGCATTGTTGGGGCTTCAATTTAAGCTTATTACCTGAAACCTTCCTAAGTTTTCATGCCGAATAAAACGCACAAAACATCGTAGGGGTTTATGGGGGCTCATCTAGTTTTTCGTCAGTCACAAAGGTTTTTGTAAAGTAGCAGATTGGACTTCATGAGTCTTGGCGCAAAGAAGCAACAAAAGAAAAACTACAGCAAACTACAGCATCTTTTTATGTGTACAAGTCGTTATATATATTTGAGTATGTTTGTGTGAACTCATCGCTACTCTTTGACTCTTTAACTCTTCTCAAGTTACTTTCAAATTGCTTTATCTCGGTCCTCGACAGATGGGGCATCGGGTCTTCTTGTCGATCAACCAGACACAGGCAGCCACCCAGAGCGTGATGAGAGAGCTGTCGCTGAATTCCCAGGAGAATCAGACAAATGATAAACGAAGGTCAAAAAGCGTTTCCTTTTGACTCCAAATTTGGCAAATACGCCCTAAAAAAATAACAAACCATCTAATAGATTTTGTCCAAAATATCCTTCTAGATTATTTATTTATTTAATCTTTTTTTATTTTGGCCTCTTATGTTTACTTTCCCCAAATAAATGTGAACTTTTCTCTTTTAGAATCATTTTTATAAAGTTTGTTTTGTTTAAAAAAAGATACCCCATGGAATAGTTTACATGAAAAGTGATCGAAATAACTGCTCGGGTCATCAAATGTTATCAAAAACGTCTCGCTAATGTATTGGTCAAGCACTGCACGAGGACATCACTTACGACAAAATCAAAGCTAAGATTATCCATTTTTAGAGAGAAAAAAAAAACTAAAACTAGTATAGAACGCATATAGATGTTAACGGGAATATGTTATGCAATGGAAAGTACTTCCAGACCGATATTATTCGCTACTGTGCGAGAGGTAACCTACAAAAAGAAGAGAACAAATATCATTTTAAAATTTCGTTTTCTTTGCCCATAGACGTTTACTTACGTTCTAGCACCATTTTTGTCAAGGATACAAATGTGCACTATTATTTACATTGCATTCCACTATGCTCTGACATCAGTTGATGTTTAGTTTGATTTCCAATAGCTAGCATAAGTCCATCGCAATCAATGTCCACCAGCCCTAATGGACCATGAATCATACTATGCGCAAAACTTGATTCCCAAACAACCATCAACATGCCAGTGAATTGAATAAAAGTTAATTACGTTAATCAAATCAAAATGAATTTTTCTTAAAATAAAACTGTCCAATTTTTCCTACTTGAAACACTTGCCTTATGAGGTTGGTGTCTTCTTCACGTTAGTCCGAAGATAGTGTTTTCTGTTCTGCGATGGTTGAGGCAGACGGGTTAGCTCGAGTCGGTACTTCAACAAAGATACAAAATACAAAAGGTCCTCTGAGTAACGATCCTTTACGGTGGTTTTTAAGAGCTCTTATTCACATATCAATTGAATCAAAACTGTTTTTCTTTCAAAGTTTTCCATTTGTAGGATTTGGTCAGTACCGACTGCCAAATTTTTCGGTAGCCTTTGATGACTTGTGGCTCCAATTCAGTCACCTATTAAATAAGAACTGATTTATAATTTATTTGGAATTGAGTTAAAATACGTATACGTTGTCCTTTCTAAAATACTCCACGCCCTGACGGCAAGATAGCTTGAGGGCATCTTATTCCAGCTAAGCTTACGAAATTATAGATTTTTTAAAACCACTTCAATGTCCTATGGCAACTGGAGTTCATAAAATAATTGCGGAGTGTATTGTGTAGCTCTTTGCTTGGGCTTCGCTCATAATTGCATAATTTTTCCCCTTTTAAAGAAAGAACGACTATCATCAAACCTCAAAAAAGAAAATTCATCAAACCTCGAGACAGTAATTTCGTGCATTTTTACCACTAAATAGAGTAAATAATTTTGGGGGGGAAAGCCATGTATTCAATACAAAGTTATAATACTGTTGAATTTTGGATCGCTGCATTGTTCTTAATCAAGTTACCCAGCCGACAATATACTGCTCGGCAGTGATAATAAAGACTTGCATGATCTCCATAGACACTCTAGAAAAGCTGATACCCATCGTCTCATCATATAAAGAGACGACATTGATCATTAATACATTACAGTTGATGACCGACGAAGGTGAAAGAAAAGTTGATCAATTGACAAGATGCCTTCGATGTTTAGGAGTTTCTGGTCAATACTCCGAGATTGAGGATATTCAAAAACTCTCTTTAATTCTATGAGTTTCTTGGCCGTTATAAGTTATACAAAAATGAATTTTAAAATCCTTCTTTCTGATATTGCTTGAGTGATTTTTCCGTTAAACTTTTTAGCCGATAGATTTATCGTTTTCAGCCAGTAAGGTAAACAAGGAAAAAATTGCCTGTCAAGACAAGCAAGCAATCTAGTTCTGAAGAATCTTATATGATTAACCATTTAAAAAGCAGGTTGTGAAATTTTTGAGAACAAGAAAAAAAAAAAAAGAAAAGAAAAAAAAGCCAACAGAATGAACTAGTGGACAATCCATGGACAAACCGTACTTTTCGATGATGTACGTCAGTTGGTTTTCGGATTTTAAGTTCATTTTATTTAGCTATTTCAGTGTGTTAATGTTACTTTATGGCTATACATTGTCGATCAAAAATATTACACGGAAATGTTTTAAGGTTTCGAAAGTGTCCTTTCCAATCATATTTTAGCTCCTAGTGAAGTTGATGACCAGTGTTTTTTGCTATAATGTGGTCAAAAAGTGAGCTTCATTAAGGCACGTGCTTAAAAAGCTTCTTTAAAACCGTAAAAAGAAATCAAATGTTAACTATATATTTTCTTTTCATTTTGCGAGTATCTTTTACACTTGAAGGAGAGAAAAGATGTTGATAACATTGACCATAGAACTGGTTTATGGAGATAAGAGTCAATGATTCAGTATGTATTGTTATGCTATCTCGTGGTTTAAGATAGAGATAAGGGCTAAAACTTCAGATATAAACAATATCAAGAATCGATGTTGAACTTGTTCGTTGAATTTTTACACTACCTTTCCGTCAGAAAACTCTATTCAAAATTTAAAGTCAAAATTCTTTGATCTCACTTAGCGTTTTTAATCCTAACAGCATAATTCTCAGAACGGTCATTTTCGATGTAAGCCTAAGTTCATAATGAAAGTTTGACATCTTGGATTATGGCTGTCAAAACATGCATAAAGCATGGCTTCAAAGATCAAAAAGCAAGCTAAAATTGTTAACAAGTTAGCTAGTGATCGTTAATAATCTAAATGCAATTCAATTTTCGAGGAAGATAATGAAGTTTAGTGGTAAAAGATCAAACAATAAGAAAGAGTCCTTCTTAGTTTGCTGACGGTCGCCATACAAATTCAGTAAAAACAGTGCTGGAAAAAGTAGTTTCTTTTCTAAGGTCGCCACGCTTTACACTTGACACAAATCGAAAATAGAAATACACTTTAGTAATAATCCTCTGATATGCCAGCTAAAAGCATGCTTTGAACAAAGCAGAAACAATGGACCAGAATTACAGCTTCATTGTACACGAGGGTGAGACAATTTAATAAACTGACAAGGAATGGTTACTTTAGATGATTAGATCGATGGCTATCGCTCTTTTCCTTCATGCTCAATTAACTAGTTTGCCAAACACGACCAAATTGGTCAACTCGTCTAATGACTTACTCCAGCTTCCACCTCAAATTGGTCAGGGTTTATATCAAGGGTTCTCATTTACCTTCCCTGTACCAACAGGAAAAGAACTGTTGTTGGAAGGGATAAACTGAAGGGCTTGAATCGGTGATCCGGTGTTATTTTGAGGGAATAGTAATCTTATACGCTTTACAGGTGCCGTTTCTCGATCCTAAAAGCAGAGGAAAGCGAGTATACAAATGAGTATTCATGCTCTTGACAGTTTTGCGGGTGGTTTTTGAATGAATAAACACTACCTTGTTCCGGAAACACCATCACCAATCAGAATAGGATAAGAGCGAACATACATTATGTTAGACGGCAGGCTAAGTACAAAATTTTCAAAAGATGTCGCTAGAATCTTTTGAGACTAGCTGAGTGTAAAACGTTGCAACATGTTTGGCACTCGTCACGCCAAAAATCCATGCAAAAAGTAGGGAAACTCCGGAGTTGTATACCTTGAAAAAATTCGATCACCGCCCAGTTTTTCCGCAGTTGTTGAAGGCGGTTTTGGGTCGGTTCATACCGTGCTACCGCGTCAACGCACCGTGTTATATTCAGCCCTATCTCTGGATTTATACCTGTAACAAAACTGGAATTGTACCTAATTTTGTTAGCAGACACAGAGCATTTGATTACTATAAGACGCCAGTGAGTTTTCCAAGTCACACAAACGATAAAAGACAAACATTTTCAATGGTCAATCTTAAGCTAAACTTTGTCAAGCTTTAAGTATTTATTTTTCACTAGTTACACTGAATTATTAGAGCAGGGTTAAATATAGTTAAGCTATTTATTTTATGGTTTCAAAGCTATGAAGTTTGTTAGAAACAAAAACTAATCTTACTAAACAATTGCATCTAATTGAATAAGCTGTGTTTTGGTTATTTTTATCGAAGGGCTCAAAAACGATCATCAAAATACTTGTGATAAAGATAACCCTCCAGTCAATGGATTACAATCTTCCTAGGCAATTTAGACGATACGCTCAGTTAGCAAGGTCTTTACAAAATTTTTAAAAAGTATTAATCATTAGATACTTCATGATATAACATCATTTTGAGCTCAGAGCTCAGAGAGTCTCCCTATTCCGCCCAAATTTTGGTGTCGAAAATGTTGCACAAATATATCTTCAAGAACTGACCAGTTATCTATCGTCATGTATGGGAAGCTTTTGATAATAAGTAACAAATGAAGAGAATTTGAGATTAAATAAAAAAGGCAGATGTTAGTCTGTCCATTTCTAATGCATGGAATCATGGACTCTTTCTGTCGGTGAAAAGTCGCCCTTTTTACCCCCCCCAAAAAAAAACAAATTTCATTTATAGATTGTTTTATTGAACTGTAATAAATTAAAGCCGCTGGGGTGCGCTGGAAAAAAAA